>CM068748.1:3693757-4256257 GCA_035084275.1 Hydrolagus colliei
CGTAACCAATTCACCATTTCTGAATAACAAGACTTAATCTTACAAATCAAGCTAAACTGAGTATATACGCAGAGAACATTTCTGAATACGATCTTTGGGAGAGTGTGGACCCCCAGATACAATCTGAAGTTTAAAAGCCAATACAGTACGTATAATGGAATTGGAACAATGGGCTGAATGTCCTCCCCGGTGTTACTATGTACTGAGCTTGGCAAAGAAGGAAATTAATTAATATAAAGTGTTGTATTATAGTGATAGTATGATTCCTGGTGGAACAATTTTTAGTTTAGTAGTACTGTAGCTGATTTGTATTTTGGGCAATAAATAATTAGCTGTACTCTGACTATCCACAATGGTCCAAGTCTTAGTTAATGCAGATTATTCACCATCATCTACAGTTTGATAATTACCACACATTATTTTCTGCCTATAACTATTAGTTGAGGAATATATATATATACATGTTAGATATACATATGAAGTATATTTGAGGAATAAAATCCATTAGAATTCTGTTTTACATTTGGTATATTTTGAAGCGGGTAAGAACAAATTATCTTAGAAGAGATAAAACACTGGATTTGTTTCTGCAGGTCCTGGCAGTGCTATTACTCGGTTGACCCAACAGTTCATTCTGTGATTCACAGTTGGGTTGGAAAAATCCAACTCTCTGGCATTGTAAAACTGCTGAGTTTGACTGTGATTCATTTATCAAGCTTGTGCTGTCAGTTCATTTAAAAATGCTAGGTAGCTCATACTGTGTTCAAAGTATTTATGCTGTGTGCAGCATCCTCTTCTAAATAGGATCTGTTGCATCTGAATTTGAGTTGTTAGTGTATCAGAATGTGATTTGCTGTGCAGAAATGCTGTCATAAATTCAGCAATTGACCTATCCTATTAGGCTAATATTAGATTATACATTGCACTTAAATGTGTAGTAGTTCGATATGTTTTTATACAGATCTGAATTACATCCAATACTTAATTCGAATCAGATTTGTCCAGTTGAAATCTACCTCACTGGCAAGGAATGTTGTGCTTTCTGTAAATACCAGCATTCGTTGGCGTTCAACAAGAGCTTAGTGTAGTGGATTGGCCTTGAAATATTTTATACCTGAGGCATATTGAATGATCTTTTAAGCATTAACTAGTCATTACACTATTAGAAATATGCTGTATCACATTAGTATTCAAAGAATAGATTGTCTTCAGAAAAAAATAATTAGCTTAATAATTTCAATGCAGTGCTTCTTCACTTATAACACGCCTGACATTGTGCGATATACTTGAATAACCAGTACAGTAATTGATACATTACCTCATAGGTTTCATTCTATTTCACTGCAATAGTTGAACAATGCAGCAATAATGTAAGTTGGATATTTATTATTTTCTGCGGTGTTTCCTAATCCCTTTTCCCCTCTTCCAGTTTTAACGTTTTCTGTTCTGACAAATTCTCAATCAACATCTTAAGCACGATTCCCCTACCTCTGCATTAAATTTTATTCAAAAACTTGCCTTAAGCAAGATTATTTTGGCATGTTGAAGCAGCAATGTTAGGAATATACACTGCTGATTCCTCAAACACTGGGTTTGAAATCTGTACAATGTTGACATGGGGAGTACCAAGTATAAGCCAGTATCTGATTTAAATGATTGCATGTGGGATATTGGAGGGATCATATCCTGTTGTCACATCATTTAAAACCTATATCCAAAGCAGGCCAGGGACACTTAGTTTTTCTCAATTGGCCTCAAGCAGAAGAAATTCCTCAAGCAAACATAGTACCGATATTGTATTAGTTTTCCTTTCTGTGGATGATACAACAATAATCCTTGCATTTGATCTTTACAGATGTAATTTTGTTGTTGTTGTAGTGCTTAATAGGATTTACTGTACTGTGTAGTGCTACATATTTGTGGGCGAACGTGTCAGCCAATTTACACGCAGTAAGTCCCAGAAAAATCAGGCATGAGACAAATGAATGATTTTATCTGGGAAGATTGTTTTCCAGGGTAACTCTCTTTTCAGTTCTGACAAAGGGTCATGGACCCGAAACATTGACTCACTTTTCCTTTCTCCATAGATGCTGCCTGACCTGCTGAATTGAGTGTTCTCAGCGATTTCTGGTTTTGTTTCTTCAGCTAAACCTCAATTGTGATGTGGCAAGAGCCATTGTTTTAGTGTCAAATATGTTGATCTGCTCAGCTGAAGATCAATTTTAACACCTGTGGGCAGACAATAAGTGTCCAGATGCATGTCTTATTTTATCTATTCGAACCTTAGTTCTTGTTCCATTCTCCTCAAACCCTAATATTTATATTTGATGTTTAAGTTGTTGTACAACCACAACAGTTGGGTTTGTTTCACCTATGTTGGTTTTCTGCTCTTTATGACACTTCACAAATTGTTTGTTACACCTTCAGCAGTCAAGTCAGTAATGTTTCATTTCATAACTTCTTCCTCATTACTTTATTGTCTTACCACCCTACTTTGTCTGTGAGAGAGGGCCCCCAAAACCACCCATTTCAATTCTATTAAAGGATTGCAGCCAAATTATTAAACTTTTAGAAGCTAAACAAGTGCTATGCATTTACTGTTTTAATATTTTAATTAAAAAATGTGTGGTGACATGGTAATGTTTTTTGAATTTGTGGTAGAATTTGGATAACTTTTAAAAATGGTAGTGGCATCATCAAAGCAAAATATGGGTTTCAATGAAAATTTGAATCATTCCACAATCATAATTTAAATTAATTGTTGCTGTCTTTGGCTTACCTATAAATGATGCATGCACTGTTTCGACAGGTATCACAGTTTGCAGTATCCTGTCCGGTTCGATAAGAAAGTCTGTAAAGATAACATTGCATTTTTATTAGTTTTGGGGGAAATACTAACCAGTAGTTAGCACAATTTAAAAGTGTGTTTCTGATTTATATGGTGTCTCAGCTCATTTACCACAAAAATGAATGTGCATAAAATTATAATTGTATCCCAACAAATATGGTCATGGCATACATTTAACTGCCTAAGTCCAGTGAAGCACTTTGTGACATTACAATTCTGTGTTAAGGTGAAATATCAAATGAATTAATTGTACGAATGAATTAATTACTTTTTAAAAAAAAAGTTGTTTGGTTTTAACATGGAATTACTAATTTGTTTTAAAATCTCTTTGAATGTCACGTGGCCTTTTCTTATTTTAATAACATAAATGTTACCTGCCAAATTATTTAGTGATTAATATTTTTAATTTATTTTCAAGGATACAATTACAGCACTACAACAACAACAAAATTGCAGAGCACCTTTCACGTCGGGAGGACGTTCCTTGGCCGCTAAAAGTGGATGGCCAAGGGGACAGAGAAACTCTGAATTTCACAAGCTACTTTAAGCCTTTTCAGCCAGACCTCCATTTGATACAAGAGATCAGGCAGTTTAAGTTCCTTGTATGGATGTTTCGAACTTCCCATTTGTCTGGCATACATAAAAGCAGAGGTATATGGGGAGATTCCATTGTGCTTTGTATTAATTCTTTCTGATTTTCAGGGCTTTTGAATATGGGTATGTCTTGTTAGTTGATTGTGGTTGTTCTATACTAATTGTCAGAACTGGTTCTATCAGTTCTCAAGGCTTCCACATGATTAGTATAATTATGACTTGAAAGAAATCGACTACTGCCAAGGTTTATCATAGAAAGATGAATTATTCAGTCTATTGTCAGCAGTTTTACTCTTATGGTTTTCATCCCAATTGTAAAATTCCAGATACAGTAGTGTAAAATTTTGAGGCTAGTAAAATCAATATATGTTTTGCACTTACTATTTTGAAGGTATATGACCTTAATGATCAGATTGAACTGAGAAGACCAGATCAGATTGTAACTGGGAAACTCTTAAGTTTGCACAATACCAAATTCAGATCTAATCTAGTGTTGCCACGTTTTGACCGATGTCTACAACCGATTTCTGCCTAGAGAACACTTGCATGTTCAAAGGACCATTACACATAAGCATTAGCTACTTGTATAATAATGTGTCTAACTTACAGTTGGTTTAAGTAAGAGATCTGTAGTCTGAGAAGATTGTGCTCACCTCGGCATTCAGTACCACGGTCATTCTTTACGTTCTATGAGAGAATTTCTAATTCCATTAGAAGTAATGAAGAACTTAATTTTGAACACAAATCCAGCCCTCTTGCCTACTGGCTTGTTAGTTTGGCTTGTTTGTGTTTTCTAAGTGTCTGTTAATCATTATTATATTCCTGTGTTGAACAGCCATTAGGTGATTTGTATTGGAGGGAGGGGAGAGAAACATTTTGGTAGAAAATAATGATGACTGTGTGGGATAATTAATGTAACAGACTTAGGGTTTTAACTTCAGGTGAGGGAGTTTTGCAACGAGTGGTTATCGTTTCCTTCAAAAACATAACATTCTGGGTAATTATAATCCCAGAGGTGTTAGAAGTCTGGCTAAGAAAAAAATGGGTTTTCTGAATGTGATTGTTGCATTTGATGTTTTTATATTGATCAATTTCGCTCAATTTCGCAACATCCGCAATAGAAACCATTGCTCAGAGTTAGCTCAAGATTGTGCATGCAATTTGTGAAGTGGCCGGGACCTTGTCTTCTCTTGATCATTGAATTCTTGAGGCTGATATTGCTGTGAAGACTGTTGTACATAATGTTGTACATTTATTGCTTTATTGATTTCCCATCCCAAATCATGTTGTGGCCTCATCTGAATAATACACACATTTATACAATTATTTTCTTATGAAAGTGCATCAAAAGTGAGATCTCTACTTTTTGTTTATATTTAGTGTTTCCTTTTCCTAGTCCTCATATGGTGATGCTCATTGTAGCGGTTCAATTCACCATTTGGCCGAGATCTGTTCAGCACAGCACAGGACACATTCAATCTGAGCCTTCCCAATTTTTCTGACTGAATTGCACATCAGAGCATGACATTATATGAATTTCAACAATACACTTTGAATCCTTCAAATCTTTTCATTTTCGAGTTTTGAAAAGGGCATTTGTATTGCCCTATATTGCAATTTATTGCAAAAAGAATCCTGTTCTGCAGACAGTAAACTCCGGATAACTTGACCCTGGTTTTACTCATCATTAACACCTTAGTCATCATCATGCCAACAATATCCCAGTCACTTAACACCAAGCAAAATTTTAATAAATGGTATCCATCGCCTTGCTTGCTTCCGCTCATCAACATGTAATCCATCACAATCTAGGAATTCTTGTAAGTACTTACAGTGTAAAATTGATTGAGTAACTCATCCTACAAGATGCAGCCTTGCATCAAAGAGGCCTATCCTGTGCTGGTGCAAGGTTGGCATGCCACAGCGTGGCCCTCTACTAGACCAGAGGCCTTTATGATGCACCTAAGCATCAGCCGCAGTCACTGGTACTCAGTGGAGAATTGGTGTGCATCACAGAGGCTTCTGGTGGTCTATTGGAGGGCATTGGCCTCCCCTGTGACTGGTATGGGTGCTCGGCAGAGGTTGGATTTGCATGCTCAGATGCTGCGTACGTAGCGAGTGAGAGAGTGTGGCGCCAAGGTGCCTGGGAACATCAGTTTTAAGCATAACCTCTCTCAACGTGCCGATCATTTGTAGCTATAACTGTTACCTCAGCGTCCCTGAGGTTGGGTAACTCTGTTCAGCATTCCAGGGAAAGCCTGTCACTGGGGGAGGCTGAAAACGGGATGCGTCATATATCAAATTACTGCTTCTCACTTGCTCACATCTCCCACAGAAAATACAGTCTCTGTACTTTACAGTTTATCATTTGAAGTGATTTGAGACGTCTCAACGACATGATAGGGTCCAAGGATTATTACATTATTATAATAAACTGATAGTCACGGAGGCTGGGGCTGCGCTGATATAATGACAGCTGTACGGGCACAATGTGTGCTGGTGTACAGAGGAGAAAAACAAGAGATGAAATGATTAACTCTTCAAGGGTAAGCGCAAAATACACCTACTAATATTGAAGATCTTTATGGCCAGAGAGGACAGGTGCCTAACTCCTGTAGCTCAGTGGTAAGAGCACTCACCTTACAAGCGTGAGACCTGTGTTTCGAATCCAGGCAGGTCAGGGCGAAACCTTGGGCCCTAATACTAATCCATCAAAAGAAACCTATAATAAATGGTCATTTGAATCCACGACTGTTTGTGGGGCAATGCTGTGCGCGATTAGCTACCGCATTTCACTCACAAATATACAGTCAATTCAATTTACAGTATATTCTGTGAAGTGCTGTGACGTCTAGAAAAAGTGAAAAGCACAATATCAAATGCAAGGATTATTATTATATAACTTGCCATAACTGATAACTCGTCCCTGAGCCCTTTTCCTCTGGAGTGATGAGTTATCCAAAGTTTAGTGTAATTGTAAAAAAAATAAATGGGGGCACCAAGTTTGAGAATAATCATTTTTGTTCTTGGGTACAAATAATCTGCATCAGCAAGAAGAAAGCCTTTAGGACACTGAATGCTGTAAAACGTTTCATAAAATGATGCAGGTTTGGGAATTAATATCGTTTTGAATTAATCATAATGAAAGGATTAAAATGGTCCCCAAAGAGTGAATATCAGGCTTTGCTGAACAGCACTGAAAAATTAGCCGCTCCCTGTACCACTGAGGTTTCAATTCCCCCAAATTATTTTCTGTATGTGTGTTTTTCTGGCAAGATATATGAAATGTTATTGGAATGACATCTTAGTAAATTCCATCTTTTCTATAGCTATCCTGGGAACTATTTTTGTATGGATATTTGGGTTTGTGGATCATAGAAACTCAGCTTTTTCTCTCTACTCAGAAAAGATGACCAATATTTGCTTTGCTAAGCTGACAGATCTTTATGCCAGTATACAATACATGAATATCAATATTAATAGTTTCATTTTGCACTTACCTTGAAGTGATTAATAATTTAAATTCAATCCTTTAGCACTCGTTTCTCCTGAGTTTCAAATGTGCAGTGCTACCTGCACTTCATCCCTCACTATGTTGAAATCAAGGAACTGTCTCCCAAATTCTTTCCCCCGACCTCAAGACTACGGAGAGGTTTGGAAAGCTCAATGGAGGCTAGTTGCTTCTCATCGAATGATTAGTTATGTTCAACTTTGGTTGTCAGCAGCATTATGGATGTTGGTTGCTACCATAAACTTTTGAATTTATCAAAACAGCCACATTCAGCTTGTACAGAAAGTAGTTTGTCATTTTAAAAAAAACTTTTCAATTAGGGGTAAATGGAAATCAAGTGCAAATATATTGCAATTATGGTTGTGATTTAATGGCTTTTTAAACTCTTCAGGTCGAAGAGCAAGGTGGGTAAACTATTAAAAGATTTTCATAAAAGTGCCATGGAAGTTAATTCACCAGTTGATTGACAATAAGTGACACCAATGGTTTAAATCAGATTAGATGTTGCTCACTCCATTAGAACCATAGAAGTTTATAAGAGGGCTCTTTGGCCCATATCCTGTAGCATACATTTATATACATTTGATAGTTAATTCAGCAGATTTAGTCAATTCTGGTCATTGTTAAATTCTAAATCTATGGTTTACATTATTTTAGATCAATATTTGAAACAACAATAACGACAAAATTACATTTGTATAGCGCCTTTCACATTGGGAGGACGTCCCAGCAAGATGTATGCAACACTATGTAATCTATGCTATATAGTATATAGTACAAATTGGTCAAATACAAATATGATTAACCTACACAATGCACAATCACTATACAGACTATACAGTAATTTCTGTGAAGCACTTTTAAGTCATCTTCGCAACGCAAAAGGTGCTGTATCCAATGCAAGGATTATTATTATGATAGTATTAGGAGATTACATTTACATTTCTATATCCAGTGTGACGCATGCATATTTTTGTTCACTTTCATACTGGATATATTTTTTCCAGGGATGGTTAACCCTGTCAAAATATTGTAAATGCCATTAATTACACTTAAGTCAGCAGAAAATGAATGTTATCGTATTATAAAATAGAATTTAATTGTAATTATATTTTGCAGATTGAACCGTGATACAAAAAACAAGGGATCCAGAGCCAGTAAAATGTTTAGTACACTTTTTTAATTCATTAAGTTACTATTAGCATGTTTTTTTAACAAAACGGTTCAGTAATCTACTGATAATTTTACTGATCAATATATTGTTTTCTTTCTCTGGGATCAATATTTCCTGTATACAATGTACTGTACTTAAGCCCTTATCTGCTCTTGCTAAGATTACTGGCTACTCCTCCCACCTTTTGGTACAGAACACAAGAATTTAAAAGAAAATGTGTATAACATGCTCTTACCCTTCTCTGAGAGCTTCGCCTTTTTCTAATTCCTGAATAACACCAAGCAGCACCTTAATGGTTTCCTGACTGGAATTGATCAAGTTTTCCATTATCTGCAGCTGTGCTTTCAGATCCACCGTTTCTGTAACAGGCACAATTTGCCTATTTGAGTTTATCACAGATACTGATGTTTGGCTCTGCTGATTTTGCTCCATAGGTACAATGTCTGACAGAAGAGGTTCAGGGCATTCTTCATTGCCTTGTACTCCACTGTACTCCTGTACTGCACAGATTTGACCATTGTCTGATTGAGAAGACAGACCAGTGGGTTGCAAAGTTCTTTCATGTTTGTCCTGTACTGTCAAATTTTGTGGGATGACCTGTGTAAAGGAATTCAATAATTGTGTAGGTTCACTGTTAGTTTCTGTTAAATGGAAGGAGGTGAACTCTGTTAGCTGCAGATTGCTGTGCGCTGACTGATTAAAGTTCTGATTTCCTGATGATGGCACTTTATCTTGCTTTGCCTTATTATGCAGCTGATTATTTTGTTCTGTTGGATTGGAATCCATCAAGCTTAAAAGGGGTGGGGGTTCTTCAGTACAGCCATATTTCTCTGGTTCCATGTTACTAGAATTGTCACAATGCTCGCTACCAGCTTGTTTGTGTAAGTTGCTTAATTCCCCGTGTGAGCTGGTAGTTGGACTCTTCTGATGGCTCACCATTTTACTGAGGTTGAAATGCTCTCCTGAATCTTCATCGAGGTTATTATCCTTAATATCAAGGCTATTGTTTTGTCTCCTGAACGCTTCAAGAGTTGGAGCAATTTTAATAACATTCCCTTTCTTTCGTTCCAAAGGGAATGTCTGGTAACGCTTTTTGAGATCGGGTGATGTCTGGACGCCTGTGCTCCTGGTAACATTTGGGATCGATCTCCGTGCAGGCACCGTCATGTATTTGCGATAAGCTGCCTTGTAAGAAATAGCTTTCAATGATTTTTTGTCCAATTGCTGGATTGCCAAAAGATTCTTGTCCTGTTCATTTTGGGCCTCACATATGTCTTTAAATCTCACCTGCAAAGCTTTATTTCTTTTCCTAATGTGCCTGTTTGGGTCCAACACATATTTCATCTCCACTGTTCGTGAAGCCGCTGGTTCGACCTCATTCTCCGCGCTTGTGAGTGGGCATTTGCTTGCTTCCTTACTCACCATGGTTTCTCTATATTTGGGGGGGGAAATGGAGAAAAGTCATTTGAAAAGCATAATTTGCAATGTTTCAAATGCTATGAATCTGGTGGTCCTGGATTTTAAAATATTGTTAGAGTGACACCATGAGATGCATTTTATAACTGCATACTATTTGCAAGAATGTTGCTAAGTGACATTAGAGCCAGCAAATTATTTGTTTGTTCCAAACAATAAGGGTTAATGTTTGACCATCCATCCAAAGTATTGTCACATTTTCCAAAAAAACCCAACAGATTTTCTTTCCATTTTCTCACAAATTCCTCCAGCTCACTGCAAAAAGCAACAGCTTGTTTCTGGAAAGTTCAATTGACTTAGTTGGTTCCACCGGTATTACTCTCAGTACATTTGAAAGCATGACAGCTTGAAACACTATAAATTTTGTGTAGATGCAGGCTTGCATGGAGTCCTGTAGCTCAGTGGTTACAACCTTACTAGCGAGAGACCTATGTTCAATTCCAGGTAGGACGAAACCTTGGGCAAGTTTCCTTATTCCACACGCCTGATAATAATCCCTCAAAAAACAAACAATAATAAATTGGTCATTTCAATCCACGACTGTTTGTGGGACGCTGCTGTGCACAATTGGCTGCTGTGTTTCACCCACAAATATACAGTCATATTACAGTATATTCTGTGAAGCACTTCGAGACGTCTTGAAGACATGAAAAGCACTATACTAAATGCAAGGATTATTATTATTAATGATACTTTAAAATCCAGCACTGTATCAAAAATTGACCGTCAACCATTCTCCATTAAAACAGATTAATCAAAATTCAACTGACCATCTAGTCTTTGTGGAGGTGGGGGAATAAACCTTTCATGGATCCTATCCATGATTGTGTCTTAATTCTAGTTGATGGCCTCCATGGACATACATTTTTAAAATTTGTACACTTTTATTAGCATATGTCTACAGTTCAAAACAGTAATGAAATTTGAGAGTTTGAATCCTCACAATCAATACATTATTATTGAGTGGGTGAGCGCATAAGCTAAGTGGAAGCAGGTGCTGTTGAATTCATTCAGGAACCAACAAGCAGAGTCCCCTTAGATGCATGTGAAATCGAGCATTGGTAGTTTGTCAGTAAAAACAATGTGCACCTGAAAAGATGCTCTACATGATGATATTTAACAGCCAATTCTTGAATGTATCACCCTTACCTCAAACTTTTTTTTATTAGTGTTTGAAACACATTGCTCATTTACATTAGGACAAGATGTATAACAGGTATAAGGGGAAAGGAGAGGTGGAAGTAAGCATTTATTCTAATGCTGGTTATTTATTGCGGCAATGAATACACTTGTAGACAACCCAGAATTCACAAGCGTCATGCATAATGATTGCATTGTATATCACATGAACCTGAGGCCCTATCTGGTTGATGCTGCAGTTGTATTTTCTGCTTATTTTATTCATTGTTGAAAATGAACGTATAATTTATGATTGTGTACAGGCTTTTGTTTACTGTAATCAACTTGTCTAACTCAACAAAAGAGGTTTGGACATATAAAATTTGTTACGTTGCATATTTTTTTCAAAAAACTGTGAGGCAGTTATCATGTTAGTAGTGAACAGACTTAAAGCAATATTGGAAACTATTGTATATTAATGCTCTACAGTCAGATTTGCCGAAAGGTCTTGTACTTGATGCATAGACTGGTTTTAACAGATGAAACAGATGATGAAATGGAGCTGTAAAAGCCCTAGCAACATTCACATTGAACAATACAACTTCTTGAAATCAAAGTTACTAAATGTTCATTGGAATTCTTTTTTATACACCTATTGATTAAGTATGAAATCCAGTTGGCTGAGCAGAGAGAGACTTGATTTTTTTTAACAGAAACCTGATTTGGAATACTTTTATTGTTGGTTTATTTACGGTCTTTATTGTTTTACTTTAAGCACCAAACTGTGTCAGATTATTACCGAGTAGCTCTTTCATTATTCAGCAGGATGTGAAGTATAAATCCTGTTCTCCATAAATTGGAGCAGAGGTTAGGATTCCCAATGTGGAGTATTTCCTTTCTTTTCTCCTTGATTTAAATTGTGTATCCTAGCAACAGACAATATTTCTCACAAGCATTCATCCTTTTTCACTTCCTGACGAAGAACATATGTTCAAAGCATCATTGCCAGAGTATGTTTTAGAACAGTGGCAGATTATAATTTTAAAAGCACATTTTTGAAATAGCAAAAATCATGGGGTGGATATTATGAACAAGCTCTACTTCAGGAAAAATTACATTTGGGGTAAATTCAGTTTTTAGCAGCATGAAGAAATTGTTGAGTCAACCACACCAAAGTCGCATGAATGTGGGAAATGTTTGTGCTTTTGTGTTATCTCTATTCAGTTATCTTTTGTAAAACACTCTTCATAAGATGCACAATTTATTATAGTAAACCCTGATATTTCTTCAACCAATCCAAATACTGATCTCTTTGGAAATTATAGTTTAAATATTTATCTTGAAGTTTCTTTTACCTTTTTCTTTTACTGCACAGCCCCAACAACGATGATAATAATAATCCTTGCATTTGATATAGCGCTTTTTACGTCTTCTAGACATCTCAAAGTGCTTCACAGAATATACTGTAAAGTAAATTGACTATATTTCTAATATTTGTATAATATTTTCAGATATTTGTAAGACTAAATGTAATATAGAAAACTATTTGATAATCGCAGCTATCTATGTTTTAATACACAGCGTGAATCAGAGGTCCTTACTCAAAGATTTTTAATTATTAATCAGTTCTTGTTTTAAGACAACATTGGTAGTCAAGTGTAAAAGTGTTATAAGAGATGCCTTTCATCATGTTTGTGAAACTTTTTGTCACCGAATTGATGTCTGTAAATGTCTACATGGCATATAGTTTAAACATCTCATATGGACCTATGAGTAAGGACTCTTGATTCACTTTGTGTGTTTATAATGGACCTGCGATAGACATTGTTGAAGCATTATGCACTGTACAAACTGACTTAGATCTAAAATACATAATCCTCTTAGACATATTGTGGTCTATATTTCTATCTATAGACCTGATTTATTCAAGCATATTTGTATATAGTGTGCCAGGTACAGTATAGGATATTTTCAGTTTTATTTGAAACAAAATATGGCATATGGCATGTAGATAATTAAATTTAGCTTCACAGTTTGATGAAAAGTGAAAAATTATATGACTATTGTACAAACTGAACAGCTGTTAAAAGTAGAAATTGTGTCATAGGTGTGATGACAACTTTGTATTGTGCATCAGTTTCTGGTGTGTAATGAATTACTACTGTAAGCTCTATATTGGTAGCTGATTTATTTCACCATGATGTACATTCATATTCATGTAAGGTAAAAAGCCTAGATTGCTGCACTTCAAATGTAAGTGCATCAAAAATTTATAGATTTTCTATTTTAAAATTCACATTAGTATAAGAGCACTTTGATGAAGAAAGCGATTTGGTCTTTTTCATTTCATTCTTCCAGAATACCAATCTAGTGTCTTCCCACTATGTCATCATGCTATTTCAACTGCGTTTCTCATAGTCTTGAAGGGAAGAAACAAATTTAAATTTGTTAAATTTACCAACTTCCTCTACCACCCATCCCGTGAGGAAGAGGTCCGCTCTCCCTATTGAAAAGGACTTTAAATATCCCATATTCAGAAAGAGAATGGAATATTTCCTGTGGCTCTGGCCAACAAACCCCCAGTCAGATTGGTCATTCACTACCTAGCTGTCTTGCCCCCTCTTTTCTCAGTTTCAGGTCCCAGCTGAAGACCTTTCTCTTCGACCGCGCCTTTGGTCACCTTTCTACCCCTGCCCTGGCTTGGTCCCGGGATCCGCTATTGTGAAGCGCTCTGAGACGCCGTCCGGCATGGAGTGCGCTATATAAATCGAAGTTGTTGTTGTTGTTTGTGAGAGATTGCTGCAAATTGGTTGCTGCATTTGTGTACAAACATACAGTCACTACAGTAATTACTGCTACATGCTTTGAGATGTTTCGGCATGAGGGAAATGTCAACACGTTCGGCAAGGATTGTTATTTATCCAGTATTATGTTTCCTAGAACCTATTTCAGTGGTCAAATATTCGCTGTGTGAATACTTCCTGGTGTCTATTCTAACCTTAACATTTCCAACGTTAAACCTTATTTTAATCAGCTTCATTGGAGTATCTGAAATTATTATTCTGGATTCACTTTTTGTTAAATATCATATTTATCCCTGTAAGATCTCCTATTATTTCAAGCGAACCGATTAAGGACGGTTTCTTGATTTCTTATTTGCTTTGCTACTGCCTCTGGTGAATTCTGAATGCAGACTACCTGCAGATTGAGAAGTAAATTGTATTGTGCATAAATTGCCATATGGGATTTACCAATGGATTAGTCGTTTTGGTCACATTGGCAATAAAAGTCCAGATTTTCTTCATGTTATAGACCAATGATGCTTTTTGGGAAGATTGCATAATAGGATTTGCTATATATGATATGGTCAATATTCTAAGTGCTCCCATTCGTCTCTTGTTTTGCTCAATATCCCGACTTAGCAGAATCTTGGAGACGAGCAGAGTCTGGGAGTTGGGAGTAGATAATCAAAGATTCCACTATTATTATTACATTTGACATTTGCGATATTGAGAGTAGGTGAACATTTTGATCATGAGCAAAGCTGAATGCTAGTTACTAAACCAACTTTTAATAATCTTCGAGTGGGGAAGTCAGGTCTGAATATTGATAGAATTCTGATTGACTGGAGCATTACAGTTAAGTTCCTTAACAAAGTTCAGTATATTTACATTTTTTAAAAATCCAAAATATTCCTCTGATTATTTGTTTATGCAATACTACTCAAACATGAATGGTATTTATCATATTATGAAAGCATTTACTCATAGATTATGGTGTGGCTCACTTCAAATCAAAACATTCTCAGCATTTCTGCATGTATCATTAACTGTTACTGATCTTGTTGCTGTGTTCTTCATACTCTCAGTTTTATTGATTCTATTTAAATTCCTTGCTATGCACATTGACTAACTTTTATCAGTCTGACCGCCCTTGATATTCCCATTATGAAAGCAAACCATGGAGAAACTATGTGAAACATGGTCTATGGAAAACATACTAATCCACCTTGTGTGAAAAGTGCATCACCCTTTCTTAGAACCTAAGAGTATTTTGATATGATGTTTGGCTGCAACCCCCATTATATATCCATCATGAGCATTAATGTTAAGGAGAAACAGACTGGTTGATGAAAATACAATACTTTTCATCCAATACGTCTTTTGGTCTTGGGGGAAAAAAAAAGTGCTTTAGGACTGAGGGGGTTAAAATAAAGTGATTCTTTCCATGCAGCAAACCAGTGGTGTGGAATCAAATGGTAAACTAGACTACAATTCCCCTGAGACTATCCCTTTGTGAGTTACTGTAGCAAGCATAATATTTTTAGTGTGAGCATTCTTTTCAAATTGTTGCTTGTGATATAGAAAATCATTTATTGTTTGTAAGTTGCTAACCCGAGAAATATTTCCACGAGGGATTTTAAAACGGCGCAAAGCTTTTTATTTTTAACAGCACGCAGACAGAATGCTTCACTGTGTCTTTATACGGAGCATTGTAGGATGACACACCATACAATAAAAGCATGCTGCCTCTCTGAATATCGTGAAGAGTTCTAATTATTGTATCTACTTCTGCCAATTTTATCACCCAGAATGATGCATCTCAAAAGGTTTTTATGCCTGCATGCTCTCAAAATTACACTTCTGTGAAACGGTCACTTATATATTATTAGGTGATAGAAAGACTACTACATTAGAGAATTCAATTGAAACAGCGCGATTCACTTCAATATTTGTCGAGGAGTCTTGTTATTAAATTGTTCAAAATACGATATGAACCACTGGAAATGATTGCAATTGCAAAGTACAGTACAAATGAAACATCATTAGCTTTCAAGATAATTGTTAACCATTTGCATTCATACTCAACCTTGGTGTATATTTGCTGATGCTTTTTAAATTAGGAGAATTAGAAATAATTTAATTTGTCAGATCAATTCCATACCTGTGGTAGAATGATTGCTTACCTTGAAGTAAATTAGAGTTGAAAGAGCAGTGTCTGTAAGCTGCTTCTGCTGTACATATCCATGTGTGCGTCTGGAAGCTTTTCTGTACAGATCCAGCACTGTAGAACATGCAGCATTAGTTTACTTTCCAGGATGAAGCTGAGCATTAAGCTATCATTTAAAGTTCCCTCTCATCCATGTTTTTTTTGGTAGACCCCTTTCTCTTAAGATATCAGTGAGACATTTAGTCAGCTGTAACCAACGGTGTATTTGCTAGAGGCAGCCACATACACACAACATTTCCTCAGTTACTGAGATTGCCCTGTGCAAGATTTCTAGGCTGCTGGGGAAGTCCAGTCCCTATCAGCTGCTACTGGTACACTGTGCAATGAAAGCAAGACCTCGCCTCCTCATCATCTTGGCTGAGATGCTTCCACAGTGGATACATGCCAGCGAGTTATTACACAAACTGAATTCCAGGCTTCTTGAAGTGAGAGTGAAAAATGATATTTTGCTGCAGTTTTTTTTAATTGGATGTTTTCTTCCCACATGTTCCACGCTGACATTTGAGAGAAAACAATCAATTCCAGTAGTACTGTGGACTGCTGGCTCCCCACTAGGGAGAGTTAGAATATTACTGGATTTTTTTCATTTCTCTCAACGCAGCTGATTTGTGATGAAGAACTTGTTGAACCTGACACTTGAGACCTGTGTAAAATTGTGTATGATATGGCATTTGGCAGTTAAAAAAAGCTTAAAATATGGCTATTCAGTTAACGCATTTTGCTCGTCTTTGTTTATATTTGTCATGCTGTCAAGCACCATTGCACATTATTAGTATAACTATGGCTGCATGACAGCTTTGTTAATTATTGTTTTTCCCCAGTCAGTGGATGGTAGGGCAGTTCAATTCAAAGTCCTTGGTTAACTTATTGGTTTCTTCAAAGCTCATTTATATTTTTCTAATGTAAACCAGTTGTTTAAAAGGCTCATTTTAACCAAATTTTCTAAATTCGGTAAGCAACACATTTATTTGCACTCAGTTGCAATAAAATGACACAGTATATTTTCAAAGCTAGAGGTCATATGAGAGCAATGCATATTGAAAATTGGCAGCTTTTATTTAATTGCGAAGGGACTGTTGCCTGCATCAGTTGACGCATATAGTGGTGACTGTTGGGAGTCGTTCATCAGTTTCGTCAGTTGGGAGCACTACCATCATTAGTTTGTGAGCTAAGAGCAGTTCTTTTCATATTGCTGCATCTTCAATGACATTAAATAGGTCACCATTCTTAGACTCGTAATGTGGCTCTGGAGATTTTTTTCTTATTGGGGAATCATAACATACAGAATCTGCAGATACCTTTAATATGATCAGTTGGTTGTTAGTACCTTCCCTGCCTAGTATATGAACCTAAATTATGTATGCTGCCCATTAAAATGTTCTTTATAAATGTGACCACCCACAAAATCTCTTTTCTCCAAGTTCAGTTCTTTAGGCCAGTCGTGTTTTAAATGTAGATGAGCTTATTAATATCACCCCCATCATGTTTCATCAGTTGACTTATCACTTCAATTGAAACAATTTTAAACCCTAAGTTAAAAGTTTCCTTTACAATAAATGCAGTTCGTAGATTTGGAAATCAAAATCTCTTGTCTGCTGCCTGTATATGTTTTTAATCCTGATGCTTCATTCTGAGTCTGTGATTTCTATTTCACTGTACAATAATGAGGTGAAATATACTAGAGAGGGCTTCAGTGGTGTTCATTACCCTAAATTGGTGCATTTTTGTTTAAGTTGAAGAATCACATAAGCTTGCCATTGTTACAAATGATTTTGTGTCTTCAGGGGTCTTATTGATTGCACTCCTGAAAGCCGTAATATAGATATAGGTGGTAAAGCCTCCTTTGATATGTTCAGGAAGGGTTTGACATGTACCAGAAAGGATTGCAGGATGTGTATTGCAAGAACATTATACTGAATATACTCAATTGTATAGTGTCTAGAAGGAAAATTGCTGAGTTGTGCATGCACATTCCTTTAGGTATTCCTTTAGAATTCTGTTGGCCTACTTATTAATTTATTGTGTGTGGTAATTATATTTTTATATTGCAATAAATTTCTAGGGGACTCCACACAATTGAATTGCACTAGAAAAATTGTAACTGGTATGGAAACTGTTAAATTCACTTGTGCTCTATTAAATTTATTTATTTATTTTAGAAGTGATATATATTACTTATATTTACATGAGATTTTAAGGATGTATCATGGAAGTGCAGTGAAGTCACATTCATAACAATGCAATATTGGTAACAATTGTTCATGGCAGATCTGTTAATGTAACTTTACTGTTAATAATCTGCCAAATTAAAGTTATGTTTTGCTTGAGAATTTCTTCCAACAGATAATAGACTGCTGCCACGCTGTGATAGTTCTCTATGTCATTCTCTTAAAGCCACTTTTTTCATTGTACTTTCGTCTTTTCTAAAGAAAAAGCTATATTTCCTCTCTCGAAGAAACACCGAATCCAGCTGAGATATGATTCCTTCAATGCTAGAAGGCTATTCACCTTATATGGAACCTGGCCTCTCGCTCCCCGATGCTCAAACACGCGTTTTCCAACAGAGGTCATTATGTCATGACCAGGCACTCCTTTTTCCACAGATTGAGATCAAAAATAACCCTCGCCAACTTTTGCCACAGGCTGAGATTGGATAATAATAATCATCCTTGCATTTGATATAGTGCTTTTTCACATCTTCTAGATGTCTCAAAGCGCTTCACAGAATATACTGTAAAGTGAATTGACTGTATATTTTGTGGGCAAAACATGGAAGCCGATTGCGCACAGCAATGTCCCACAAACAGTCGTGGATTTAAGTGATCAATTTTTTTTATTTTTTTTGAGGAATTATTCTCAGGCGTGTGGAGTAAGGAAATTTGCCCAGGGTTTCTCCCTGCCTGGAATCAAACCTAAGTGTCTCGCTTGCAAGGTATGTACTCTAACCATTGAGCTACAGGACTCAACTAATAATAGACCAATAACTAACAGTAGACCAAGATTTCAGCCTTTGACTTGGTACATCCAGCAAAGCATATACAGACTGACCAGTTGGGGGAGGTACAGTATTGGGCTTGTATTATTGAGGCAATTTGGGTGGTTTGCAGCAGAGATGATGAGACAGTGGGAAAGAAGGGAAGGATCTCAGTAAATGGGAATGAAAGCAGCAAAATGGAGGTAGGGAACAGGTAAATTTATAACTGCTAATTTAGTTTGAAGATGATTCTTGTTGCTGGAAATCTGTTAATATGTACCATAGCTGCTAAACCTGAAGGTTCACAAAGTTTTTTTTTGAAAAAACAACACCTCGGACGATACACAGCAGAATTCTTTGCACTTCTAATGATTTCAAAAGACAGACTATTTTGCAATCAATTGAAGTTTCACTGGCGTTGGGAAGTTGGTCAGCAGAACTCTGTACATATATGACCTTCCAAACTCACAAGAACATGAGGGATCTTGTAGCAATTTTGATAGTTTGTTTTCACAAATAACAGTCGGGCAATACCTGGAGCTATGGAACTGAGGCTTTAGTTGAACATCTTGCCTTAAGCAATCAATTTGGTCCAACCACAGGGACGGCCACTTACACTGACTGAATTCTTAGCATTGTAGTATTTACAGAAAGATAAATCTGTATGTATTATTAAAAGAATATTTTGCCAAACTTGAACTTTGTTGCTAAATTTCTTTTTTTTTAAATATAAAAGCCAATCACTACATAACTTCAGTATTAATAATTTTTATGTCTCAAATGTTGTAAATCACTATATCTCAACTTTTAGTCCATATCTCAATTCTTAGTCCTTTATGAACAATTAGACAAGATGTCAAAAGATGAGCATTGAACGTAGCAGAGTATAATAATAACCCTAATCCTTGCATTTGATATAGTGCCTTATTGCACCTCACTGAGTTTAATAGAATATACCGCAAAGTGAATTGACTATATATTTTGTGGGTGAAACATAGTGTTTCTTGAGATGTAGTGTTTCTTGAGAGGATGTGCATTTTAATTACTTTTTTTAAAAAGTGTCCTACATTTCCTTGGTTTATTTGATCTTTTGTCCCTCGAGATTATTGGTATCAATGACTAGCCTAATACTATCTGTCTTAAAACTATTTCTGGCCTGGAAAAGGAGTTTGGACAGTGTTGAATGATCAACCAGGCTTGTGTTTCCCATCTTGCCTGTGGAAGCATAGCCAGGGTACTCCTTGTTCAAATTAATTATTTAATTATTTAAAATGAATTTAAAATTATATATTATTTTCATTAGGCAATTTGTCAGTCGTATTGCAGTATATAGTAAATAGTAAAGTTAGCATAACAAGCTTGTAAAATATCCAATAAATCTGCACAATACACTGAGAAATTGTAATGACACATAGAATACCATCTTTTACTTTGGTGATAACGGTCATCTTATGTGATTTCCACCCTCCCCACCTGAAAGCTTTCAGCTTTAAAAGGCCTTTGTTATCCTATGAAAAACTTTATTTTAAGTGTGAATAGGACACACTTTTGGAATTTATATGTAGGGACCATTTTTAAAAATTTGTGTGGGAAGCTAAATTGGATATAATTGATTTCTATAACGAAGGTGAATGTTTAAATGCCTAACCATGTAAACCAACAACTTTTTCATCAATCTGCACATGGTGGACTTGCCACTTGATTATAAATTTAACAAAAGGAAAAGTTATACTACAGATATATGAAATAGATTTGAAAAAGCATGACAATGCATAAAACTAAGATTAATATTTTTGCAAAAATTAACAAAATGCAATTCTTTTAGGGATGTAATTTGCAATATTTCTTAGGAAGTCTTGGTTAGTTGTGACATCCACATTTGCCTGACTTGCATTCTTCATTAAGAAAACCTATTTAGAACTACAGTACTACAAATTAGACCTCAAACCAAATTGTACTACTTTACTCCCAAATATGTAGATTAATGTTTTTCTATCTATTTCCCACAGGAAGAGATAAGTAAAAACAAATACATTTTGATTAAAAGGCTCATTAAAGTCAACGCTCATTTTGAAAATAATTCAGATCATCTCTCAAAATAATAGTAATCAGAATTTTTATTAAAATGAACCTGTGAGCCTATTTACATCCCGCTGTCGTGTAGAGTTCAATTTAGGGTTTTTTGACTTTGAAGTTAATACCATACCGTCTGTTTTAGCATCTGGTAAGATAGCAGATGTTTGACACATGCCACAAGAGGTATGTTGGAGGTTAGTAATCTTCGCAATATCATTGTGCGTCTGTTTGAAAAGCAGGCGTATGAGAAGGTTAGCTCATTCTTCTGCTACAGGCTCCATGGGATTTCCGACTGGGACCAATGAATTTTAATACCTGCATTAAACAGCACTCAATCTACTGCGTTCCTTTGATCATGTACATTAAAGGGCATCGTATATATTTTCAATCTTAACCTGAGAATAAAATGTCAGAGTATTCCTGTGGTTCTAAATTATTTGGGGGAAATCTTTGCAAAAAGTTTGGGTCCAAAAAGAGCAGAAATAATGCTGATAAATTTTTATCAGTGTGGCCAGCTATAGGAAATGAAAGAAAACATCTATCTTTATCTGCTGTACTGTTTTCCACATATGAAGCTGTTGGCTGACTTTGAAAATACTGTATCGTCTTCAAAAAATATTTCAGCAAGTCTGACTTCTGAGCCTTAACCCTTACACTGCCTGCAGCTCGATAGAAGCACTGTGATGCTGAGGAGAATTGTAATCTTGCAATAATAATAATCCTCACAATTGCTATAGTGCCTTATGTCTGAACATCTCGACGCTTCACAGACGCTTTGCTATATTTGTAAGTGAATGCGGTAGCCAATATGTGCATAATAATGTCCCACAAACAGCCAAGTGAATCACCATTTTTTTTAAATTGGTAGAATCATTGGCCATTAGACTGGGAGAAAGTCCCGTTTCCTTTTCAACAATGCATTGTTTAATGTTTACCGAAACAGTCAGGATCTCGATTTAATATCGTATAACTTCTCCCAGCATTGTATTGGAGGATCAGCCTTGGATTCTGAGCTCAAAGTGAGACTTGACCCCACACAAGACAGACACCTTAGTAATAAGACTACTTAAAAATTAGCAATCAGCTAGTTCCATCATGCAAAATGCCACATGTGGTAAAGTAGCTGTGCTCAGTCCTGTGGCTGATGGGGAACAAAGTACAAAGGAACGCAGATGCTGGCTGGTGAATAACATGAGAGTGAAGTTGCCTGATTATCGGACGCTACTTTCAGTTTTTTAC
Source organism: Hydrolagus colliei (assembly GCA_035084275.1). Lineage (NCBI taxonomy): Eukaryota > Metazoa > Chordata > Chondrichthyes > Chimaeriformes > Chimaeridae > Hydrolagus > Hydrolagus colliei. Next base: position 3,715,779 of record CM068748.1, read on the forward strand.
TGTCTGTGTAGGTTCAGACTCAGATTCCTGCAGATTACGGAGTAGAAATATACTGTACATGACGTTAATTTGCCAATGTGGGTTGATGTTTGTGACCGCAAATTGCCAGAATTGGAATATCTTCGTTTCTGAATGGACTATTTAATATATTTTGAATCTTCTGATTGTCTCCATCTCTCTTATCACTAACTAAAGGAACTAATATGCCTCCTCCTCTAAACATAGCTATCTGTGCAAGAACAGTTATATTTTTCTGTTAATTTAGCATCTTAGAATCTATGCTTATATACTATGATTACTGTACATAGTAATCAGTGATGAGTAAGAAATGATTAGAATCAAGTGCTCTATTGACTTCGCAAAATGTAAATGCAAGTGCTACATTTGTATACAATTTCAGTTTGGTTACTATGTGGTAAGGAACCATTGATTAAATAAATCTTTAGAGGAGCAAATATTAAAATGTAAATGCATCCTCAACCAAGGAGACCGACAGAGAATTATTCTCAGATGTTACTGATAATGTGTGCTTTGAAATGTTTAAATGGCATTCTTCCTCATTCATTTCTGTGTGGAAATTTAACTAAAAAGACTGAGGAATACCATATGTGTCACTGAAAGAGTTAACACCTTAGATGATGAACTTTTTAAGCCAAGTTCAACAGTAGCACTACATGATGGGTATGTAATTTTGAATAATTGAGAGCAGCCTCATTTTAAGTGAGCAATCCCCTTTCCTCAGAATTGAGCTTGAATTACTGTTCTGTTCAAATTACATGCTACTTTAATGAATTATAAAATATGCATTTGAGATGCAAAAGGATTTCTTGGCTATAAAAAGAATTGTGGTACAAACACATCATGGCTTGTTGCACTGCTTTACCTGTGAGTGTATCCTCCATGAGTGTCAGCCTGGCTCAGTTGATAGAACTCTTGTTTCTGAGTCAAAAGTTTGGGTGTTCAAGCCCCACATCAGTACATTGCGCTCATAGTTTCAGCTGACCTCTAGTCAGTGGTAGGGTCCAGGGCTGCACTATTGGAGGTTTTGGCATTTGAATAAATCATTCAACCAATCTACTTTTTCAGATGAATATTACTGATCCTATGGTATTCCTGAAAAAGATAATTGTTCTATATTCCTGTTTTCTGCTTAGGGTCCGTCGATATGGAAATTTTCCGATATTGATATATCGGTGGGCTCATATCGATATATACAGATATATCGATATATTGGTGAGCTCATATCGATATATGCCGATATATCGATATCGCCTTTTTGTATACTGCGCATGCGCGTGCATTCGGAGGTGCGCGCGCGCATCTAGGCCCAGGAGGTTTGCAATGCCGGCGACAAGGTAAGTTGAAAAAGTTTGCTTTATACCGATATAACCGATATATCGATATACCGCCGGACACAATATACCGATATTTGCGATATATGGATTTTTTTTTCATATCTAATTTTTCGATATACCAATATATTTGAATTTCCAATATTGGCATATCGATATGAAAAATTATACCGATATAACCGATATATCAATATATCACCGGACACTGTTTCTACCAGTGCTGTTTTTAAGTTAGTAGTTCTGAGTTGTGCAACAGCCAGCTCAATGTCATTGCCTGCCCAATGTTCTATCTGAAAAACCATTGTCCAGCAATGCGGGAGTTGACATTGGAAAATTTATCATTGGAGACTTTAGGGGTGAAAACTTGAAAACATGCAAATTTAGGTTTGATTTTTCTTGTTTAGTTACTCACCTTTTCATTTTGGTCCAGAAGGAAAGAGAGGTTTCATTACTCCCAACAAGTGCAACTTTCTAAATGGTTGTTTAATTTGCCAGCCTTACAGTTTTCTAGTTTACAAGCTTCTACAAATATTAATTGCAGGAGGAAATCCTGTTAGTCACTGAGTAAAAAGGAACTATAGCAATAAATCACTTTAAGAATTGATGAAGACCTGCTATAAAATTGTATCTTGATGATTGCACTAACTAGAGCAGTTATGAATCTGTAATGTCATCTCTATTTCATTGCAAAATCGAGCATTGACACAGTATTCTAAGTATATCTTATTGATTATGATAATGAATTGGATTGTAAAATCACTTCTGACAGCATGACTGGATTGTATTTGTGTTCCAGAAGGACGGGTGTGCTTGTAGTCCACAATGTTTCCATTATATTGAAGGAGAATTGCGCAGATGAATCTTCGAAGTGGATGAGAGTGGTTTGTGAGGATTATCGGGCTTGTTCAGCATTGATTCTTGTATCCTAGTTTTGACAATGAACTCTCCATGTGGAGGAGAATAGAATTGAAGTGTTTCCACTACACGGGGTACAATGTACCAGAATGTCAGTACATTAAAACCTGCCATGGGGAGGAAGTGCGCAGTCTGGAGAGGAGGTGAACAGGGAATCTTGATCTTGCCTCCATTTGTGCTTCTCAGAATTGACTCATAAAGCACTCAGTGATTAATTTCAGAAATACCTTAAGTATAGCAACAGGGCACCCTTTGCATTTTCTTTATCCCAAGTCAGTTTATGTTTAAGGTCATGATTGTGATGACTGAATTTACTACACAATTACTGCATAATTGTAGTCCAACTGGTTCACAAATAATTGGCAGTCCTTTCAGCTCATATCCGTACAGTCCGTCTTATACTATACAAGATAAAATATATTGTGTTACTGCTTACTCATGTTGATTAATACGTGAATAATACTGTGAGCTGATGTTTCCTGTTAATACAATTGCCTTTCTTGATGTTAACATGGACTGTGGGCGAAGTGTGCATGGTCTCATCAGTTTTACATTTTATAATGTGTCACTATTTGTGAAATCATCCAAGAGGTGGTACTATAATGAATGTCAGGTACAGTTCTTTATTACATTCAGTGGATGTAGTCAATCCAATATTTGACAACATTTCCCCTCAAGCAAAACTGTCTGAAATCAATCAAATACATCATAAGTATTCATATAATTCAGGACAAACATCTACTGAGAATTAAACACCTCCATTTAACCTGCTGAGTGCACAGTCTAATTCTTATTTTGAAATTAATAAAATATTAATAAATATTCAAATTTAACTAAATTTGTTTTAAAGCACATTTCCTTGAATAATCAGCACTTTTCCATCAGTAGGATGACCCAAGGCACTTTTGCACGATCTACTGTAGAGTCTAGTGACTGTGTTTTGTAGGTGAGCATGGCAGCCAATTTGCACAAAGCAAATTTGCACCGATCAATGGACTCCTGTGGGAAGACACCTATCAAAGCTACACTTTCCCAGTGAAGCAGTTTACTGTGTGATCCAGCAAATTTTTGATTTGTTGCAGAATATATTAGTATATATGTATCTCTTTAGAGGGTGTAGGCTTTCCTCTGTGGCTACTTTGTTGAAGAAACCATGCATACGTTATATTTTGGGGCTTTATTAAAGCATTTTTGAAATAACTTGTCAACAATAGGAGATCCCTGAAACAGTAAATGCCCGTGACCCTCACACATGCAAGATCTTTCCGATGAGGTATATATCATGTCTCTACATCAAACGGTTATTGCGTTATTGGCGGAGATACAGGCAGGCAGGCAGGCACTTCATCCTTATCAGTATAAGTGAATTGTATTTGGGGGATGGTTAGCCAAGATATCATGAGAAACTTCCTTCTGTTTTGAGCCACTCCAAAGGAATTTAAAAAATATATATTTGACAAATTTAGCATCTTGTAGGTTTAACACTTAATATTGAATATAACCAGGTTTAAAAAGGCACTTTTATATTCTGCCATTGCCACAATTTATTGTATTTTCCCACTTTTCTCCTTCAAGACCCTCCTTCGAGGGTCCCATCGCTCACCCCAAATCCCCCCCTTTCCCTCCACCCTCTCTGTCCCCGAATGCCTTGGGATGTCCCCCTGACATGAAAGGCGTTATAGAAGTGTAATTTTATTGTTGTTGTTAATTCTGCTGAAAGATGCATTTCAGTAAAGAGCTAAATATGAACAAGAAGCTTCAAGGAGATTTCGATTTGTTGATTTATTTGGAGTGCCAGTGGAAGTCTAGGCAAAGCATTAGTATGATGATAAATCAACGAGCTATTGATGTTTCATGGAACATGCTACTCTATATTTTTGAGATACTATCATTTAAGTTTGTGAATAAAGGATTCTACAGTTTATTTTTCACTTGGTTTTATTACCTTCATTTTTTTTTCAAAATCACCCCAAGTATAGTATAGATTATTTTGCCTCACTTTACACTATTGGGAAAATCACAAGCTGTTTACTGAAGTACATTTATTAGCAGCTGTTGAAGAAAACATGCAAGTTCATAAATCCATTGGCTTTAGTTTAACAGCTGAAGAGGACAGAAGAGAAAAAGAGTATTTGGTTCAGAACTGGCCAAAGAAACGAATAATAATGCTTATATTTGATATAACATATTTCATGTGAGAGGTTCTATTCAAAGGACTTCACATTGTGAAGTGACTGTATTTTGTAGACGAATGCGGTGGCTGATTCCTTGCACAGCAATGTCCCACAAATAGCCATGTTAAAAAAAAAAATATTTGTCATATCAATCCACGACCGTTTGTAGGACACTGCTGTGCACAATTGGCTGCCGTGTTTCACCCGCAAATATATGGTCAATTCACTTTACAGTACATTCTGTGAAGCGCTTTGAGACATCTAGAAGGAGTGAAAAAAGCTGTATCATATGCAAGGATTATGATGTGAGTGACTATTTTGTTCTGGGGGATTTCTGTGAACATATTCTTAAGAAACCAAGGCTTAATTACTGTAATGCCCTGCTTGCTGGACTCCCCAGCTCTTCCCTATACAAGCTGGTAAATTGAGGACACAGCAGTAAGTAAGTAATCCTTAAGTTTATATAACACTTTCCACATCTTATCGATGTCCCAAAGTGCTTCGAAGAGTTTGGGGAAGGAAAGTAGGAAAATTAACTGTATATTTGTGGGTGAAAACGCAGCAGCCAAATTGCGCACAGCAGTGTCCCACAAACAGTCGTGAAAATAGGGCCAGGAGAAAAAGAGGAAAGGGGGAGAGGAAGACGAAGACTGTCCACTTCCATTACCAGGCTCCTCCAAACCCCATTCTCTACCTCCTCTGTAATTATATATTTTACACTGGTTTTGGCCATCTTCATACTGCTCCCCCCTTCTGCCAAGCTCCCCTCCCTTACCCCAAGTCTGGGCTCCAGTCAGCTGTGTCAAGCACTTGGAGACATCCTTTCAATGTGAATAATGCCATATCAATGGAAATTCTTCTTCTTTATACTTAGTGTTTCCTACATCAATAATTGCTTTTTAGACAGAAGTAAAAGTTTTATAGGTTTTAACCTCGAAGCATTAATAATTTATTCCAGCCAAGCAATCTTTTGTAATGACACTTACATAGCAACGTCAGCAGAATTTTCAATAGCTACAGATCTACTTCCTGGTTTTTGAAGTTGTGTCTTTGAATCTATCCTGAACACTTCCATGAAAATTCATAGCGGCCTCAATTTGTAGCTGTCGTTTGGCATACTCACTGCCTCATCAGTGTTCTATTAGCTGGACATTTAATTTAATGATGACCCTTTAAAATGCAATGATAGCTTTTCATCCGTTGGATCGAGAGATTCAAATGTCCCAAAACATGTATGGCTGATGAACTTGGTTTGAAAGTCACATCATGAAATTTGCTCAGTCTTTTACAGTTTTTACCCAAGTATTTGTAAGGTATTTGATATTTAGCAAACATTTTCACTGTGTTAATCGATTTCAGCAATGTTTACACACACCTTTTTTTCGTGAAGGTACATACCATGGAATGCTCTAAATTCCATGCTGCCATGGCAGAATAGTAACAGCAAGCCACTTGCACATTTTCTGACCATGCTCCTTGCCTCACGCTTTCTGAATAGAAATTCAGTTTATTTGCCTTTGTTCTGCTTATTCCGGTCATAATCTGTGCTTTGAAATAGGCTATAAATGTATGCACACTATTTTTCATCATATACTTTACTGTGAAGTGCAGTCAAAGGGATTATTGGCCAAGTCACTGGGAGAAACTCCCTTGCATTTTCAAATCCTACCATATTATCTTTAGGGTCCACTTAAACAGATAGAACAGACTTTGGTTTAATGTCTCATTGAGTGATCGCAGCTGTAACAATACAGCTCTCCTCCAGCAAAGCATTGAAGTGGCTCCCAAGATTGTATCAGTTCAGTGTCTGGTGTGAGGCTTTTAAAGCACAACTTGCTGATTCTGAATTAAGAGCGCGGAACTGAGCACAATGACTTTTGTTGTAAAAATTGTAGAGGCTCAAGAAATTAACTCGACATTGGTAATAAATCAACAAAGAAATCTATTTGGAACAAGTGAAATCCTATGACAGCAGACCAAGATTTAGAGTGTTCCAGAAACCTAGCCAAACAGGTATGAACCCAATGAAAATGACAAGGAAATGTGATGGGAAGGAATAAACTGTGAATGAAGACTGCACTCAGATCAGAAATGGAATTTAATATTTATCTTATAAGTCACAGGATTTATGTTGAACTAGATGAGAAAAAAAACTGACTTAGTTTCAAAGATATTGTGATTTTGATGGATTGAAAAATTGTAACATTGAGCAGCATTCACTATGAATGAAAATGTACTGAGCAGAATGAAATGGAAATTGCTCCCTTGAAACTGCGCAAAACCAAAACTAAACCTAGAGGTCGGCTTTACTATTCTAGCGACGCAGATTAAGAAGCACACAGAGTAAACTTTAGTATAGTACAGTAGAAGCCCGTTTATCCGTGACTTGATGAACTGGCACTTCCGTATAACCAGCACAGCAAAAAAAAAGTCCCCATTCAATAAAACAGAACTTATCCAGAAAAATAGCGGTGGGGCAATTGTAAATGCATAAATAATAACATAATAACAGAATATTGTATTGGTACTTATTGTTAAAACTATTCTCTTGCGCTTCTCACCTTTGCTGGTAGATGCTGTGCTTGAAGCCATGATGCTGCGGTTGAGGTTTATAGTCCAGCGATTCTTTTTAAAATGGAGTACGCTAAGCGGGTGAAAAAAACGGAGCACGACTTTAAAGCCATACTAGCGGCAAGCTGATAACGCTAGCCGATAACCCACATTGTCATGCAGTATTTCGGTTTGCCGCTAGTAGAGTCTAGTGATATCAGCTTGTCGCTATAACGTCGCGCCACTTCAAAATTGCGCTACCATTTTTTTCACCCGCTTGGTGTCCTCCATTTAAAAAAGAATTGCTGGACTGTAAACCTCAATCGGTAAAGGTGAGAAGCGCAAGAGAGTAGTTTTAACAATAAGCACCTATACAATATTCTGTTATTATCTTATTATTTAGTCTGGTGCCGGATAAACAGGCTTTTACTGTATTAATGAACTATCACCATTCATCTATTAGAAATTCATTTTGAATTTCATCGATTGTTGGAACCTGTATTTGCCTGGAAATTAAATTCAAGATGGGTCCAGTGGCTTGATCTCATCATTGCTACCAAAAGGTGTTCAGCTTGCCAGTCAATAATGCAGCTCTACTATTCACATGGTAATGCAGTGGAAATCCATAGCACAGTACAAGTTAATTTATGCAGTCCAGTCCTTGAAGAGCATTTACTGAAACCGAAGATCAAACCTCTTTAAGTTCAGTACAAAACACAAGAGTGCAGTCAAGTTCACTTTCAGTGGTGTGAGATATTAAAAAGCTCCATATGGAAAATCACTAAGTTGTCTTCAGTTTCAGCCAACTTATTTACAATGTTTAGTAATTTGTGACCCTGTTTACAATTTGTGGGAACATCTTTTCCAATCGAAATAGAAGATGTAGGACCATTTCAACCAAGCTTTGTACAGATAAACAAATTGTGTGTGTTTACAATGACAAAAACAGATTTAAAAATGAGTAGAAACAATTATATTTATCAATAAAAGACCATGATATGTATATGCTTGTAAAGCAACAGCTTGGGTGAGTAATCATGTCCTTGAGCCGGTAATTTGAAAATCAGCTTGCATGTAAGTATGTCAAATAAAATATGAATCTTGATCTTGCAGTGCATGTTGAGGCAGTCTAATTCACAAAAATGACCTCGATGTTGAAGAATGCTGTACTGTTTAATGCTAAAGGATATAATATTATTCATTCTTGTAATAATCTGTCAACTTTTTCTGTAAAACTAACTCAAAATGTGCTGAATGATGGCCTTGTCACGTTTATTTCCTGGTTGCTAAGAGCAGAAAAAAATGGTTTGCTTTCATTTTGTTTCGAATGAGTCAGGGGAATAATGGAGTGCAGTATTCAGAGAATCAATTTATAAAGGTTGAGTGCCAATGTGTTGCATTTGATCCATAACAATGTGTCAGTCAGGATATATTAATTAAACATATATTTAGCAGCCGATATATTGATTTTTTAAAAAAAGTACACAGTTGAATGGAAGGACATTGTCTAGCTTAACGCACATCCTCAAGTACATTTATATTGTCACTTATAAAAATTGCATACCTACATTTGAGTTCTTTACTTTTTTTTGTGTTGGATGCCCTTGAATATAAGCTAATGAAGGTGTGCAGACACATATTGATATTTGTTTTGAGAGAAAGCAAGTATCATCAGTGTAGAGTTGTGTTCCATTAATTGGGTATCAAAAAGTGTGCTGTGGCTAAAAATAGAGATCAAACCTCTTCATATATTGAAAATGTACTTTAATTTGTACTTTTGTGTGCACCAACCCTTTGATTGGGGTTCTGAGCACTTATGTTTCACATAACCTGGAAGATTACATTGGATCTCTCTCCCAAGATAATTCGTATTTTAATATACACCTGGTATTATTTGTCACATGTTAATTTATAGGAGTCTCGGAACATTAAAATATCTTTATGTACTTCCTGTTAATTCCTTTGGAGTTGAGTGTTTCTTGTAGCCTTGTACAACAGCCATTTTGTGCATACAGTAAAATCCTACAAGCAACCATAAAGTAAACAATCAATTTACCAGGAGGATTGTTGGTCAGAATACTGGGAGAAAAACAACCTTCTTTTACAACAGTACAATGAGTTCTTTAATATTAACCTGGAAGAATAGGAATTGGTTTTGTGCCAGCACTGTTCGGGATGAATATTGAAGAACCAGATCACCAAACGATCTCATAGACTCTTGGATTTTTCGCAGTTTTGCAAAGTAACACTGACTGCATGCAACAAAGTTCTTCTAACTATTGTTTTCTTATCTTTCCTTTCTGCTCTCCATTTCTCTCTCCCTCCCTTCTGTTTCTACCCACCCATCTAACATTGCTTTACAACTGCTCAGCAGTTATCTTCAGGTAAAAGTACTCGAGATATGGCATAATCAGCTAGACTAGATTGCAAATTCTCAAACTTTGAGCAGTCAACCCCTGGAGCTCGATGGCCACCATCCATATTACCTTCAGTCTTTGTTACATTAGTGACCATCATTGTCTGATTGGCCTTAGCACCCAGTTCAGAAACAACTGATTCTAATTCGTATTCATAAATTCTCACAGTGTAAAACTGGAATTGTTCCAATTGCAGCTCAGGGAGTTGCACTAATGATGTCTAAATCTTGCTGCAACATGAAAATATATTACTGGAAGTTAAATTTTAGTTTTGAGATTCTGTGAAAGTAGCGGCTCTCACAGACATTCATGATTCTCATTAGTCCATGCAGTGCCATTCTGAGGGATTCCAAGTATGTTTTGATTGCATGTTCTGCATATTTGTATAGACTAATTTTAACCTCACAAAATAGTATTTATGGAGTTCTGCAGCTCATTGGTCAGAGCACTCGCCTCGCAAGTGAGACTACTTGGGTTTGATTCCTGGCAGGAACACTGGGCAAGTTTCTTTACACTTCACATTTCTATTTACAAAGCAGTAAGTTGAAATCTGTTGTTGGTCAATTGGCGGATCGCTTTTCAGCGGGTAATAATTCTCTCAAATAATAATGATAATTTAGTCACTTAATCCATCACTGTTTGTGGGGCACTGCTGTGCGCAAATGGCTGCCGCGTTTCACCCACAAAAGTACATTCAATTCACTTTACGGTACATTGTGTGAAGCACTTTGAGACATCTCGAAGACCTGACAAGGCGCTGTATCAAATACAAGGATTATTATTATTATTGTTTCACTTTATGGGACTCTCCAGTTTTTTTTTACCTATGTTGAATCTCATAGTTTATTTTAAAATCACTTATTCTGTTTTAAAATAAAAGTGTAAAAGGCACCTTAGTTCTCTGAACAATGTGCATGCATTAACAGATAAATAGGATATATTTCTGTTCTCCCTTCTTATTGCAATATTAAAATCCAATTGATTTACAGTGTGTGCTCTTGTTCCTCCTGCCCAATATTATTTCCCATGGGCCACAAGTCACTTTATAACATTGGCAGATATATTATTGATCAAATGCGAATGTTAACTCCAATTCTTCCAGAGACCTTATTTAGTCTATATTGACTCTTCACATCATCAACTGAAGAGCTGTATTTTCGAGGTGTTTCAAATGTCAACATTTTTTGTCTGACGTATAGAAGATTCTGCAAAGAACAGTTCTGGAATATTTTTGAACGTCTGAACATACCCAAGCCTGGTATTATCATCTCATTGTTTTGTATTCTCTGTCTGATTGCAATGGTGGCTTCGTACTTCTATTCTCCAAATAAATGTCTATTTCTAGTTCATCAATACTTCTGTTGGCCATTTGTGCCAATTGCAGTGGCTAATGAGATCATTTTAACTCCCGAGTATCGGTTTTGTCATCTCTCAGAGCAGCTAACCGGACACTTCAGGAGCGTGATTACATTTTAAAATGGAATCTTGTCAATTCCTTGTAATCTACATTGTAAAGCAAGGATTTGTTGAACTGGTACCAACTAGCTTTACTCGTATCTGTATCTGAGAAATAATATGATTCCGTCCCAGATTCACACCTTATTAAGCAGTCTTTTTGAAATGAGACAAATCAATCCTTGAAATGTATCTGTGCATTACCATGTGCAATCGTGGAATGTTTGGCTTAATAACCTACATATATCAATGAAATCTATCTTTAAATCAGCATGCCCTAGATATTATCAATCTGCTTTATTTTATGCTTTGTTGAATGTTGGCTTCATCACTGGCACAGTTGGTACTGTAGCTCAGCACGAAAATGTAGCAACCATTTCTCAAAAATGTTACAATGAAAATTTGGAGCATAAACAGGGAATAGTAATAGCAAATGGAACTAAAGTAGTCTGTACACAGACTGAGTATCACCATTTAGCGGATATTGAGCTTTGTTACATTTGGTATGAGTTAATGTGTTGTTAATTTGAGATTATCTATATACAATTAAAAATACTGATACCCTTGGGGACAGCTGTTTAATGACAGAATCACCATGTCGGCTTTTTAAAGCTATTTGTAAAATCTGTAAATGTTTGCACATCTACTGAATGTATAAAAGCAGTCAAAATATTTACAGTTGCATCTTTAGTAATCGCATAATATCAACTTTCTCAGTTAAGCGATGCGCAAATATAAATCATGGATGCCATCATTGAACAAGGCTGAAGCACCTTGTCACTTTAAGATGTTTATCTATTGTACGGCTATCTGGACTGAGTTAGATTTTTCGCAAACGCTATATATCAAGTCTGTTCCGAACCAAATCCTTCTATTTTTCTCCTGTCATCTACGGTTTGACTAACGTGAATGGATTAATGAGGCTTATTGTTTCAAAGTACCCGTTTAGTCCTTTAGCCACTATACGATTTAGATAAGCATTGATAATTTCTCATATAATCTTTATATGAGTACAAATGCTAATTATCATTGAGATTTAATATCTGGGAATTGGTTCTTTCTCCTTTGAAACAAAAGGCATGAATTCACCAATTACATAGAATGCAAATGGAGATTCCTCATCGCCTGTTACAGGACCTTGATATAACTGTGAATTAGTTCAATGTGCTTTGCATCAACTATTTTGCTTCAGTTTAAGCAGGAAAATTTAAATGAATCATGTTGTTAGATTTAATTGCAGGTGTTTTTAATTTGTTGGTGAATTTCTACTGGAATCCTCTTCACACTTTTATAAAATGCCTGGGTAAATTACAGCTTTCAATTCAGCCTATTAGCGGTGACTGAGGACTAATGAGGAATACTATTTTTTACCTTCTCTGGCATAGAAAAAAGTATTTTAGTAGAAAATTTAAAAATCAAACTATCACAGCTACAACCATCCAGAGTAATTTTCAACTTCTTTCATACATATTTTTACATGAATAGGTACCTTCAGAATACAAGTTGACGAACGAGAGTGGTAATCAGACAAGAGCGGAAATCCACATGAATGTATTTTCTTTGGAGTTGCGACAGAATTTAGTTGAATACATTTAACCTTACTGTAACAAGGTCATAAATATACATGTTTATGGAAAATATTACATTTGTTAAAGTTTTTTTTGCTCATTGTCTGTCTCTATTCTGAATATGTTGTGGTATTGAGTTTAGCTTCAGAAAATCTAGTCTTTTACGATCTCTTGTGACTGATGGGATTATCTGAATCATAGAGTAGCTTTTGTGTTGTAGCGCTAGCTTTACTGGCTTTATTCTGTGGTGTGTTCATGTATTTGCGGTGAGAAAAAGTTGCTTTGTACACCTCAAAATAACTGTGATTGATCACAGTTATTTCCTATATTGAATGATGCCACACGGTGTTATGATTGTACCATTAGTCCCACGTAACCTTATAGTTTAACCTTTTTAACTTTTTATTTTACCTTTGCAAATGTGATGTAGATAATGTGAGATGGCCTGTGGATGATTCTGTGCCATTGTTTGTTGTGTTTACCCCATGGTTGGGGTTGGGTGTGGGGGGTGGGTGGTGGTTTTTCACAGATCTTGTAGATTTCTTTGAATTGGGTTGGTATGTATTCCAATCCATTTGTAGGCATACTGTGCTGGCTACTTCTGGCAGTAGGAATGTATTGCTTGGATTTAGTGAGGAAGACATATTTTCAATGTCTTTCAGTGCTGATAGAAAGGGTCAGGTCTTTTTGGAGATTATGAAGACTTAACAAACTGAAGATTTCAAGTTTTGTTTCTGGCTGTGTAGGAGGGAGTCTAATTTTGGTTATTCTCCTTCCTCTGTCTTAGGAGGTGAGTTTCTTGTTACCTGTGAGGATGATTTGATTCTTGTGTTATTATGTCCTGTGTTGTTTCAGAGCTTTATATCTTGCTTTCCTCCAATGTTTAGTGGGAAGGGAAGGAACACTTGTGGCCTTCGATGTTGAAAACCTTTCTGAAACAAAACTCATGCAGGAAAGATTTTCAACTCAAAGGCCACAAGTTGTGGCTATTTTGCAAATTGCTGCAGGATTCAAACCTCACAATTTTATACATGCACAGGTATTAATTGTCCACAGATCGGTCCAGTGCATGATAATAGAGATCCAGTACATACTTATTACTGTATACTATTTTTGGAAAACTCAACCACAATTTGGATTTCAAAGCTTATTTGTTTAATATTGACAATAGTTCCAAGGAACAGGAGGTGACATTCAGTAGAGGGCTGGGTAGAGAGAGCATTATGTTAGTAAAGCAGCCACAATATGATTTGTGAGCTAGTTATGTAAAGTTATATTTATTTTTGCATGTTTGGAGCTGTCAATCAACTGCGTAGTTGCAACGAAGAGCACAGGTTGCTGTCAAGCTGGAGCTTCATGATGATGGGGCATTGCCATGGCTCCTAACATTGTTTGCCATCCTGTCAGCAGTGATCTGTTAATAATTTAGAAATTTATGTTTGTGCTTTCTAAACCAACTCAAAATGATTTTTTCTGATCCTTTGGGATTTTCTCAAAAATGAGCACACATTGAACTATCAACGTATTCAACCATTTTATTGCAAATGCTTGCCAAACATGAATATTTCCTATATGTTCGACATGTTGGGATTATAGCTGATTCTAATAATTTGACTTGTCAAAACATGAAGGTTTTAATATGTTGCACAAGATAGTTTTATTTTTGAAAAGGTACAGTACATGCTTTATTCATGTTTTTAATATTTCAGATTTGGATAGATTTTTTTCTATAATATAAGATAATTATTTTTGGTAACATGAATTTATAGCCATAAACCATCTTCATTCATTTTGCTTGTTTTGGCGAAACAAAGTCTCTATGTGGATGTATGTTGGAAAGACAGTGGAACAGATGGATATCAAGTAGTGGAGCTCTTGCAACTCAGTGGTTAGAGCACTTGCCTGAGAGACCTGGGTTCAATTCCAGGCAAGGTGAAACTTTTCCTTACTCCACATGCCTGATAATCCTTAAAAAAAATTGATAGATTTTTGGTAGGTCGAGGTATTAAGGGATACGGGGTGAAAGCGGGAAATTGGAATTGAAAGGATTAATAGAGATGCAGATCAGCCATGATCTAATTAAATGGCGGAACAGGCTCGACGGTCTGAATGGCCTAATCCTGTTCCTGTGTTCCTATGATAGTCAAAGACACTAAACAAGGATTTTACTATTATTTTCAGATATTTGGGTATTTTGCTCCATTAGTCCCACATAAAGGAGTTCAGAGTCCAGATTAAAAGAGATGCTTCCAGAGGTTTATAATTGATGGAGCATTGTCAAATGGAAAGGTAACATTGATTTTGTAATTTCAACAGTAATAACACAGGCCTTTTTATTTGCTCCAGGGCAATTTTGTTGCTTGCATGACTGCCATTCTCAGGCAGATGGAGGATTATCATTATGCCCATTTAATCAAGACCTTTGGGAAGATACGATCTGATGTTGTGGTAAGTAGAACAATTGGCTAATTTTACCAGCAATTACAATATTTATACATTTATTTTCCATAAATGACTCACTTGAATTATTGAACAGGTGCATAACACAATTTCAGCTACTGCAATGACTGTCGCAAATATTAAGACTTCTTTATGTTGTAGTGGCTTTTTTAATTTGCAAAAAATATTGTCCAGGCCACTTAGCTCAAATGAAACTGTTGCTTAGATGTTATTACTGTGTGTGTATCAGCTTGGTTCAGTTGGTAACATTCCTGCTTCTAGATCAGAAGGTTGTGTGAATTCAGGTCCAACATTATCAGGCAGGTTTATAACCTAGGCAGACACTATGGTACTGAGGATGTACCTCTTTGCAAGATGCTGAACTGTCCAGTTGTCCTCCAGATTGTTAGACCGTTCACTTTGTCATACATCATTTCACAGCCCATTGTGCACAATTAGGTTTACTCAGAGTGCAATCTTTAAACATTCTCCTGAAATTACTGACCAGTGAAACACCTTGACCAGAGGTGAGGGATTTATGACAGCGTACACATTTTATTTCTCTGGTGGAAATTCAGATATTGTGTTTTAAGTCTCAAGTATCCAGCAAATGCACAAAGTCTGTACAAATTAATTGAATTTCATACACAAAGTGAAGAAAAGTCTAGTACAGTAGAAGCCCGTTTATACGGCACCCGCGGGACCTGGCCAATGTTGGTTAAAACGCTTGCCAGATATTTGGGCGGCCCACGGCCGAAAACCCACTACAAAAAAATTTAAGTTCTTTTAACACACACCATACATACCAGACTAAGTAATAACAGATAATAACAGAATATTATATTGGTACTTATTGTTAAAACTACTCTCTTGCGCTCCTCACCTTTACTGATTGAGGTTTACAGTCCAGCGATTCCTTTTTAAATGGAGGACGCCAAGCGGGTGAAAAAAAAGCGCGATTTTAAAGTCTCGTGACTTTACCAGCGGCAAGCCGAAGCCCTAGACTCTACTAGTGGCAAACCGAAACACTGCACCTGCTCGACAATGTGGGTTATCGGCTAGTGTTATCGGCTCGCCACTAGTATGACTTTAAAGTCATACTCGCTTCCGTTTTTTTCACCCGCTCCATTTAAAAAGAATCGCTGAACTATAAACCTCTACCGCAGCATTGTGGCTTCAAGCGCAGCATCTACCAGCAAAGGTAAAAAGCGCAAGAGAATAGTTTTCACAATAAGTACCAATGCAATATTCTGTTATTCTGTTATTATTTATGCATTCACAAATGCTCCACTTCTATTGTTCCGGATAAGTTCTGGTTTATCAAATGGGGACTTTTTGGGGGGTGTGCCGGTTATATGGAAGTGCCGGTGCATCGAGTCACAGATAAACGGGCTTCTACTGTATTTGTATAATTAGTTCTTGTAATCGATATAGCACTTTTTCATGTCAACGTAACGACTCAAAGCGCTTCACGGAATTAAAGTGCAGTGACAAATGAAATGTAATATGAATTTTAAATTGTGTGCCACACTCCTACAACATAAAAGCAGAATACATTCTTATTAAGATCCTTGTTATAATTCCAGAAACAGTGTAAACATGACTCACAACAACCTATGTCAGCATACAGAAATAATAGCAAATCAATGAGCCATAAAATAATTCATTTTTCATGAATACGCCACTTCTATTAGCATTTATGAAATGAGTTTCAGTTCTATTGCTATACACTATGCTAAACTTGAAAATTTAAACGTGCGGATTTAAATCGCGGACGCGCAAAATGCGGTTTGCGAGGGTTGTTGCATTTAGCAAACCGTGGATGCATGCCACGGTTTCGTGGTTGGTGAGGCCGCGGTTGGGGCGGGAAACCTGTACTTGAAAAGTCATCATGATGCCTTGTCTGTTTGTAAATTTATCAGTTTACAATGCAAAGGAGTGACCTTTTCTGAAAACAAAACAATGACAATCTACATGTGTTTTTAGGACTTTCTGATGGAGACATTCATCATGTTCAAAGATCTAATTGGAAAAAATGTCTATCCTCCTGACTGGGTTATAATGAACATGATGCAAAATAAGTAAGTATTGAGAAAAGCAATGAACCCTTACTGGAATGATTGCATTCTGTGTTTGATCTAAAATCGCACTGTTGCCTGGGAACAACATCTGCTTGTGGAATACCAGTGACTCAATAGGCTCTTTCATATAAATGATTTTAGCAATGGCCTGAATATTGTCTCCGGAACTTATGGGCTGGTATTCATGTATCACTAGCATGAAAGGAGTTTGTTGAACTGTCACAAATCATTGCTGGTTTCTAAGACTATGTAACTTTTTTTTAATTTGCTTTCTTATAGTTTCTCTTATTTTTAATTTGTTAAATGCACTCTCCTATTGTAAATTGAATTACCTGCCTATTAAATTGCTGGTCTGTGTCATTCATAGCATTAAATACCAGGTGACATTTAAAATCTACTGTGTCATTTACCATCTTGCTGCAACCAAGTAATTCTAATGCAAGCAGTGCAGTGAATCTTGATCTTCCAGGCATTCATGTTTGATTGTGGTTAGACCTCTGTGCATTGAGTTCATTGTTAGTTGAGGAAGAAAATCATAAATTGAGACAGTCATATTGTATTTATCTGACTGAAATGGATTGCTGGTGAAAGTCAGTGAAAAGTAATTTGCATTTCTAGTGCTTTAAAAAGCCACTTAGTCTAGTCCCTGTGTGACAGTCAATGCAGAAACCTATCATCCAGAATAAATGTGTTTCTAGCCAGAAATTGAGGTTACTTCTGAGATATACTATAGTTGCATGAATATTTTAATTAGGAAGTTGCGTGTGGGCAAAAAAATCACATGAAACATCAGTTCTTTACATAGGAGAAATGTGATTGGACTCAGTGGATTACTCAAATATAAACTATCCAATGGTAAATGTACTTTACCATTCCTTTCCTGAAGATGCCCTTCAGGAAAGGACATCTGTCCTTAATGGAAGCGATGTATTCTGTGCAAAGTTAAGCAAATATAAGAAACAATTTGGAGTCTCACATTAAATAATTTCAAGTAGAATAAACGCAGTAGCAAGGAAACAATGGACATAAGTCCAATCCACTCACATACACATACGCTGGCACTCGCACACAAACACACTCCATCATAACTTATCTGATCACAATCGATTTAAAAACTGATTATACCAGAGAATGCTGCAGGCAATTTGTGTACCCTGTTGAGATTTAATCACTCCTACAATCTTCTCTGAAGTTGCTCATCTCTTGCGGTATGTTCTCCCTATCACTCTTGTACTTCCTTAATATTAATTTCTGATTTAGGGAAGGCTTTCTTATTTATTTTAAAGTTTTGAATTTAGCAACTGATCGCTTTTTCACCCAAATCCTTTCAATACTTCTTGGCCATTTGGCAAACATAGTTACCGTTCCCAATATAAAAAAATCTACCCAACAAAATATTGATATGATCGAGAAAGTAAACCGATTTACCGGGGCAGTAGAACAAGAGAGTACAGATTTAAATTTGTGAAAGTTAATTGAAGAATAAATACCAGATAGTATTTCTTTACACGTAGGGTAATCATGAACTGGAACACATTACCCAGAAGGGTAATTGAGGCAAGGATACTGGACTCATTTAGAAGCATCCTAATGTTGCAATGTGATGATGATAGGATTGTTATTCTGGAAGGGATGAAATCAATAAGGCTGAAGGACTGTCTTCATATGAACCTATTTCATGATGTGTTTCAAAATGAGTCTTTTGATCCTGTTGTTGCACATTTGGGATGTTGAAGTATTCTACTTCAGATGCATCTGCTCACCATTTTATGAATTCTGGCAAACAAACCCAATGTGCCTTATGTTAATGAAGGCATTGCAAGTATCCGTGGGAAGCATTTTAACTGGATCCATTGGCAATACAATTGAAAGTTAAGTTAGAAAAATATTGTAATTATTGGGTAAAAATGTTAATTTTAGTGACAAATAATTTAGATTGAATTTCAGAGATGGAGAATCTATTTGATATAAATGATTGTAAGAGAAATGGTGTTGACATGCAGGAGCCTGCTCTTTGATAGAAATATATGGTATAGTTGAGTGAAATATTGAACTAACTGGCAGTTCTACAGCCTATTACAGTTTGATGTTTTTTTCCGTTTCTGATCATGTTTATCACAACCTTTCTCTTTCTGGCATTACATCAGTGATGTTCCCCACCCCAAGTGCTACATCTGTGAATTAAACTTTTAACAGGACAGCTGCTCTTTTCATAAGCCTTGCACACTTAAAACGTATTCTAAAGTAGGGTTGCATAGCTGCTTCAGAAGATTTGCCAACCAATTAATAATGAACCCTACACATGAAGAGAACTTTGTATCTAATTTAGAATCTCATGCAGAATGTTTGTCTTCTCCATGTACCTCCCCGAACTGAGTCAGAATAAAACCTTGCGATGAAGTATGTAACAGTATCACTTAAACTGAGCCTTTGCACCTGAATTATATTGCTAGATTTTTATTCTATCCTGCCCTTTTCTGGATTTACACAGTGGACTGATTTAATGTGTCTAACATTTTGAATTAAAGTGAAAAATCAAACCCAGAACATTGGTACACATCAGGGCAGGAGACTAAGAGGACATTGGTTGAGATTTGCAAGGGGCAATATCAGGGCAGACACCACAATGTTTTTTTAAAATCAGAAACCAGAAGGCAATTTAAAAACTGGAAAGGTGGTTGAGGCTATGATGTTGGGACTATTTAAAAATGGTTGATGCTATGATGGTAAAACAACAGCAACAAAATTACATTTATAGAGCGCCTTTCACGTCGGGAGGAAGAGTTGGAATTGTAGAATCTTAGAGCACAGAAGAGCTCCTTAGAAGAGCTATCCATTTATTCCCACTCCCCTGCTTTTTCCCCATAGTCTTGTAAATTTTTCCTTTTCAAGTATATTTCAAATTCTCTTTTGAAAGTTATTATTGAATCTTGCATCAAAATAATTGGACTTCACTCTATACCCAATATACGAGCTGCTTTTAAGGTCATCTCAGGTGATTAGTTTCAAAAAGGCAAAGTCATTTTGGTGCTGTTATTGCACTAAGCTGGCCTCATATTTGTGATTTTTGAAACTGAGTTCTATATTTTATACTGCTTCAATACGTAGCCCATTAAGTCAGGAGTAGAAGGAATCAGAACTCCTTCAGGATAGAAGAAAATTAAAATGGGGGAATAGGAAAGGGGGGGGGAGATCGTGGAACATGGATTGAGAATGAAGATCGTGAAAACAGAACAAATGTTGGTGATGATAGAATGGGAGTTGTGGAGAAGATGGGAGGAGTAGAATCTCAGATATTCAGAGACGGAAGAAGAAAAATCTTGCTTAGGAGTCATTTTAATAGTAAACAACCCCTTCTTTTTATTTGAACTATTTCTGCAGGGTTCATTTCAGATATTTTTCAAAGCTGAATACCTGACTGTAAGCCATCAGCTATTCCACACTGTTGAATGGGATGATGATCAGTGTGAGCACTTAGGAATTGATTTCAGGGAAGTCTTAATAACATAATTAATATGCACTTGTCAGTTTGTCCATGTGCCATGATTGTGTCTGTAAAGGAGTCTGATAACAACCAAAATATGTCACCTATATGCATAAAATTCAGTGAAGTGTTAGATTAATATAATCAATGAGTCGAGTTTGAAACTCACAGTGCTCTGACTATTGGAGCATTCGAAATCTATCTTTTTATAAACAATTTTTTATCAGTAACTGGAAAAGCAGTAATGCTTCTATATACAGTCCTGGAAACTCAAACCCATCATTTGCATTTACCTTGTCCATAGTTTAAAAAAAAGTAAGTGAATTCCAATCTATTCACACCAGAGAGCTAGCTAACACCAACTGAGATTAAACTTGTTGTGGATTTAGAAATGATACAGATAATGGGGAATCATGTCAAATGCAAATTTGCAATTGTAATCAAAATCTTAATCCACCAGGTCATACTATCACTATTATATTGTGCTAGCTCTTTTGTCTCTGAATTTTTCTCTTTCACGTTCTGTGTCTGACTCTGAATTTTTATTTTTATTTCTCAGAGTCTCTCTCTCTCCCCACTTCTCCCTCTATAACCTTATAGTTTATCTCTTAAAACAAATTGCTAAGCGATTACTGATTTCTCATACTGCTGGTTCACACTTCGCAGTTGAATTGCATGGGTAGATTACATATTTGGGAACCTTGCAGACATGCCCAGAACTAATTCTTTTTGGTGGAGTCCTATAGCTCAGTGGTGAGAGCACTCGCCTTACAAGCGTGTGACCCATGTTTCGAATCCAGGCAGGGCGAAACCTTGGGCAAGTTTCCTTACTCTATACGCCTAATAATAATCTGTCCCCAAAAAACCTATAATAAATTGGTCATTTCAATTCACGACTGTTTCTGGGATATTGCTGTGTGCAATTGGCTGCAGCATTTCGCCCACAAATATACAGTCTATTCACTTTACAATATATTCTGTGAAGCACCATGAGACGTCTAGAAGACGTGAAAAGCGTTCTATCAAATGCAAGGATTATTATTGTTAAACTCCTGTATCAGAATCTGATATAGATATTTTGTAAACAAAATTTTCGACAATGCATACCATGGAGTACTTTAAACCTTGATGTTGAAAGGATTTACTGAAGAGTGTCATTTCTATGTAATTTGTATGCAAATGTTAACACTCTATTTTTAATTTGTTAATGCCGATGGATTTGATAGGTATATATCACAATCCATCTACTGTATATAGTTTTACAATTAAGAATATCTTTCGATGTTCGGATAATTATTTTCAATCTATAGTCAAATATTATTGCACTGGAATCCTAGCATCAAGCAAACAAATGTGTATGTGTAGGATACAGAAATAAGGTCTGAAAACAGAAAATACTGAAATACACGCCATTTCCATAATCATCTGAAATAATAATAATAATAATCCTTGCATTTCACATAGCGCTTTTCACATCTTCTAGATGTCTCAAAGCGCTTCATAGAATATGTAGAATATAAAGTGAATTGACTAAATTTTGTGGGCGAAACTCGGCAGCCAATTGCGCACAACAGTGTCCCAGAAACATGGAATGAAATGACCAATTTTTTTTGACACACAAAGTTGCACAAACAACCATCATGATCATAACTTGTTGCTCCAAAACTAGCTTGTTCTGTCAGCCTGCCTGTCAGACATCAGGAGCTGGATGAGCGCAAATTTCTTGCAGCTGAATGTTGACCTGATGGAGGCCATGCTCTTTGGCTCTCACCAACGCCTCCATTCACATGGCTCTCACTTCCTCCACCTTCCCGGTCTCCCCCTGAAACTCTCCGAACCTGTGCGCAACCTAGGCGTCAGGTTCGACCCCCAACTGTCCTTCCTCCCCCACATCCGGTCCCTCACCAGCACCGCCTTCTTTCACCTCCGACAAATTGCCCATCTCCGGCAATACCTCACCCCAAAAGCCGCTGAAACCCTGGTCCATGCCTTCATCACCTCACAGCTGGACTATTCAAATGCCCTACTCGTGGGTCTCCCCTCCACCACAATCCATAAAATCCAACTCACCCAAAACCCCGCATACTCACCCGCACCAAACTTCGCTCCCCCATTACTCCAGACCTTGCCAGACTTCACTAGCTCCCTATCCCCAAGAGGATCGACTTCAAGATCCTCACCCTTGTTTTCAAATCCCTCCACTCCTGTGCACCTCCGCTACCTCTCTGACCTCTCTCCTCAAATCAGTTCCCCTTGCCTTTGCTCCACCGGGTCTGGCCTCCTCCATGTCCCCTGACTCCTCCGCTCCACTCTCGGTGGCCAGGCCATCAGCCCCAAGGCTCTGGAATTCCCTTCCTCATTATCTTCGTCTTGCCCCCTCCTTTCTCAGTTTCAGGTCCCAGCTGAAGACTTTTCTCTTCGACCGCGCCTTTGGCCACCTTTCTACCCCTGCCCCTGGCTCTGTCCTGGGATCCGCTCTGTGAAGCGCTCTGAGATGCCGTCCAGCGTGGAGTGCGCTATACAAATCAAAGTTGTTGTTGTTGTAGCTAGGATCTGGTGTTACCATAAACAGCCAATATGTGAATAGACCAGCTGAGACTGTCAGCTCAAGTCATGATGCAAACCCATTGTATAGATTCACAGCCTTCAAACACACAACCATGAGTGTTGCCACCTGGGACAAGTTAAGTGGCATATTGTTCAGATGTTATTCCTTAATTCTAAGTAACATAGATAGAATTGATACCACGTGCCTGCAACTTGTGTGCTCGAATAACACAAAGCATTTCAAAAAGTAATTAACACATACCGGGTGATTATGGATGACTATGTTTTATGTACCTTATAAAAGTTTGCAATAGAATTTTACTAAATAGAGTTAGTGTCAAGAAATCCTTTGACTCAAGTAATTAAGAGACACGTTCTATTTTGCCTCGCATTGCAATACCACAAAGGATTGTGGAAGCCAATTCTATTCTCTCTGTGGCAGCTCAGAAGCCTACTGCTTCATTGTTCACTGGTGACATTCTCCTGCAAGTAATTCCAAGGCAAGATCAATGCTCTTTTGATGTCATCCACTATAATAATTCAGTGGTAGACTTTATTTTCTTCCAGAAGAAAAGATAATACCTGGTTCCTACAAAGTCTTCCCTGAGGCAATGCAATCATTTTGGATAAAGCTTTATTGCTGGAATTGGCTCCAGTGAAAATTGTAGAATCTGTGTATCCTTCAAGTCAAATATCACAGCAAGAGCACTGGTCCCAGAACTTGCATCTCCTTCCATGCGAATCAGTGTGCGTGACATTGTAGACTATCATCCTACAGGATCTGTCATCATGAATGCCACATTCTAGTGGGTAGTACTACAGGTAGGTATATACTAGTACCCAAGTCAATACACTTCGGTAGTGAAATTAATCGTGATCATGATCTCAATACACTTTGCTCAGCATCTCAAAGTCATAGTCAATATAATGTCTGAACAGAGCCACCTGCCAAAGGCCAACAAGTCATATTAGAGTCACATATGGTGGAATAGAGTAAAGGAAGAACAGATTTAAAATGCATTTGTCTTGCGACACATGACAAAACTTGACAAGCAGGTGACAGGTCTTTCGGGTCTGACCGAATCTTGCAATAGATAGTGTGACAATTGAAACTTATTTTCAAGATATCCCACCATGCCATTCGAAGTTTTTCATTCCTCACTCCCTCAAACTCTTTGCTGATTCAGTTTAGTACACAGCCAAAACTATCTCATGGACCTGAACTTTATGCAGCAATCTATTTTGTGGCAAGCACATTTCCAAAATTCAGATAAATGTCCTGTGCCATCTCACTCTTATTCGCTCGGTTGGTAACGTCTTCAGACAAATCTAGTGCAGTTATGAACCACAACTTTCTGCTTCTAAAGTCAGTCAGCAAACCATTACGGTGCTAAGTGGAAAGGATTTGCATTTTGATGCTGTGATGTGCATTCAATCAAATTCATTATCCTCAAATGCAGTAAACATCTTCAATCGAGTTCTATTAAATAGACAATTGTCTCAATGTGTGTTTCTGATCAGTAGGAGAAAATGATTGCATCTCTTGTTTAATGAAGGAGAAGGTGAAACTTCTATATTTTCTTAAAATGTACAGCTCTACAATACAACATCAGGCTTATCTTGCTTAATTTTATATAAATATAGAACCATTACATTCTTGCGGCTTGAAGTTTCTTTATTTCTGAAGTTTTGCAATTTCTTTCAAGAGTTAGCTAACTTCCAACAAATATATACAGTAAAAGCCCGATTATCCGGCACCCTCAGGACCTGGCTAATGCCGGTTAAAGCTCATGCCGGATATTCGGCCAAAAGCGCAAAAAACAATTTTAATGCATTTTTCCAGATAAATTCCGGTTAATCGAATGCAGACTTTTTTTTTGGCAATGCCAGTTATACGGAAGTTATGGTTGATCGGGTTCCGGATAAACAGGTTTTTACTGTATTCAAGTCACCTTTCACATAATATTGCAATCCTATATTTGTTTCCCATATGGATTTCCTTCTGAAGAGAAATCTGGACTTGGCTTCATTCTACAAAGTATACTAAAAAAAAGCTGGAAAGGTCACCGACTTATTGTAGGGCCCTAAATTGACACTTAAATGGATAGATTAGTGTGTGCAGCACTACTATTAACTTATTGAGAACTTTTGACACAAAAAGGTCATTCTGCTTGGTTCTTCATAACTACTGTTTAAAATCTGAAATACAAAATCTTATCAGGTAGTAAATAAAGAATAAAATGAGGGCAGAAAAATTCTAGCACAATGACTCATACTAGGTAAAATCCTACAGCAGGAAATACTCCATTGACAATAAAAATAGTGCAAAGCTCTTCAGTTAAGAGCTGGCCTTAACTAAGTAGATCCCAGCAATTTTGCTATTCAGACAGACGCATGAAAAACTATTTGAGTGCACATTTGAATTTTCAGAATGATTCTTGCCTTTCTTCAGTGTTTTTCATGCATATTTAACAATTAAGCCTAGTTTGAGGACAACAACATGAAGTGAACACCTTTTACTTTAAGTGGGAGACACTTCAAAGCTCTTTGCAGGGATGGAAGGGGGAAGGTGACTGACTGTGGTCGAAAAGAAAGGCCTTAAGGTGGGCTTCAAAGGTGGGGAGTGTTGGGGGCAGAATGGCAGAATTCAAAGCTTTCCCACCAGTGCATTGAGCAGAGGACATGAAGCAGGCTGTGTTGGGTTCTTTGAGCGAAGTGAGTGGTTAGGGTGGTTGAATTGTAAGACATCACAGAGATACTACAACAACAAAATTGCATTTATAGAGCGGCTTTCACGTCGGGACGATGTCGCAAGGCGCTGAACAGTCAGGTCAGAGATACTAATGGGGCAAGACTGTGGATAAATTTGAATAATTGGACCAGGATCTTGAATATGATCCATTCAAGGGATGTGAAGCCAAATATTAAATATTTTTGAATGATTTGTTTTAGCATTACTCTTGGTTGTGCATCATTGCAATAATCTTTTACATTTTGTGCATTAGAACAATTTTCAGAGTGATTCACACACTGCTAAATGTATCCTCATTAATCAACCACCTTTTTGTGAGTCATGTGTGAATAACCATGGCATTTACTATCACAAAATAGCCGGAGACTTTCAGTAGTCACAGAACTCATATCAGTAAGTACCGGTATTTGTCATCATAAAATGCCGACTGGTTTTGAATTGATTTAATGACTAATTGTAGCTTTGCTAAAGTAATTTACTCTGCAGATTAATTTGAAACAGAAATTTGTCTGCCGTCAAACAATTTACAGTGTATAGTGCAGTGGTATTTATTTTTTATTGGAGAATGTAAGGCTTATCAGAGTATTTAAAGGGCACAAAACACAGACATCTCATTAATTCCTCAAAAAAAAAGACTTGTGAGGTAACTTATCGTTTGTTTTAATTATAATTCCCTGAGTTGTCAATATTTTGTTTAAAAAAGTTTAATATTTAGTGAACATTACAGATTGGTTCCAAAAACTCCCAATGTGTTACTACACTGCTGTAGCATGTACTTCCTGTTACTGTTTGTTTTATGTATCAGTAGCCTCATGGTCTGGTACATTCTTTATTGGTTGGAAGGTACTGGTTTTACAGCCAATACAGGATGAAAAATTGTTTGCCTTTGGGGGTTGATAATAATTCAGCCAAATGTACATGGTGACTGCAGGTCAGTCTTATAAGCTTAATGCATCACGTTAGTGAAATATGCTTTTTATGCTTTTTGTTTCAGTATTGTCTTACTACTTAAAAGAAGAAACAGTTAACAGCCCGCCACAGGGGAAAGAAAACTTTCGAAGATCCAAAATTTTAGATTTATCATAATCTTGCTTCGTTTGCAGTACCTGACACGCTGTCTTGCAGAACTGATTGTTACGTGCTGTGTGTTGTAGTTGGAAAGTCAAGGGAGTAGCCACATGGTGTATAAGAGACAACATTATGATCTGGAGACTATTTAACGCTCCAGTTGACCTGAAACAAAGTGTCAGACTTCATTGCACTAGCAGCGTATATTATCTCATTCCCCTAATACCCAGGGGCAGTGAAATGATTTATAATCCATTAGATCTTATTCTGCAGAAATGAATTATGGTAGCTGCATGATAGAGAATTAATTTAAAATGTGAATTATATACACAAGCACTGTCAGTTCTTTAACATGGAGACTTTTGCACAACAAATTACTACTTTTTAGCTACCTTTTAATGGCATTTATTTGACCAACTGCAAAATACAGCTTTGGCAGATGTGACATTATGATCTAATTATGTGGCCTGTAAAATAGCAGGACATTTAATAGCATCATCAGAAGCAGGTCATTTTGCATCATAGTAAATGTCACGACTAATACTTTGCCCGGAACAGGAATCATCTGCTGGGGTTCTTCATTATTGGTGGGTGGAGATATTCCTGCAAATGTCATATTCAGACCTCAAATTAACCTCACATTATCCTAGCAACTAATACATTTAACGTTTTAATCAAAGGCCTTTGAAACAAGTTGAATAATAAAGAAAGACAAAGCAATAATTGAACAGTAATCTGGCTTCTTGTGCACATATCTTGATAGTATTTGTTCACTATATTCCACTTACAATAAATCAGCTGGAAACATTTCAGAACATTAATAAAATTGCTCTTTACATGTACCCCTTTGCTTTCTTGTTCTCATGTAGAGTCCTGTAGTTGAATGGTTAGAGCACTTACCTTACAAGCGAGAGACCTGCATTCGATTCCAGGCAGGGTGAAACCTTGGGCAAGTTTCCTTACTCCACATTGCCTGATAATAATCTCTCAAGAAAAAAAAACAAATTGGTCATTTTAATCCACGACTGTTTGTGGGACACTGCTGTGCGCAATTGGCTGCTGCGTTTCACCCATAAAATATAGTCAATTCACTTTACATTATATTCTGTGAAACGCTTTGAGACATCTAAAAAAGCGCTATATCAAATGTAAGGTTTATTATTATCTGCAAGTCTGTTACCCTCCGCAAAAGAGATGCCCTTTTGTTTTTTAAATCTTTTTGATGTAGTAAGGGAAGAGTGTGTCAATTAAAATTCTTAAATTATTATTAATATTCAAGTTTAATTTTTTTTCCCATTGAGTGATTCTGTTGTTGGCCTCCAATGTTATTTCTGACTCGTGTAATAATAATAATAATATTTATTTCATTTGATATAGCACCTTATCAAGTCTTCTAGTCTGTAGGAGTCTATCTGGGCTTTAAGGAAAGGTCCAAGAAGTTCGTCCTGATGTATCATGATATTACTAAGGCTGAAAAGATTAATATGATTGAAAGACAACTTGGGGAGAAAGGCATCATTTCTTCCTGTAAAGTTCATGCATTATTACTTGGGGACGAAATTAGGAATAAAGCTCCCAAAGATGGATTGAGTTTAAATTCCTGCTTCAACATGATTGCTATTTTACCATATTGATGTGTAAATGTGCTTTTTAAAAACAAATCCATTGATATTCACAACTCCCCAGCTATCCCAGCTTTAGGTGACAAATGAATCCACAAAATGGAGAGCGGTGAAAGTAATTCGTAGTCTGAATACAAAGATGGGCCGGTGCCGTACATTAGAATATCTAAACCTGTAGCAATATTTTAATGTGAACAAACCCCCATTCTCAGATTGTGTGTGTGGGTGTAAATACAGACTTTTAATTCAGGTTTAATGCTACTATTCATTAGAATCACTAGCAACTGAAGCACTAAGTAGTAAACCAGCTTTGTTATTATTTGGGGAAAGCAATACATTGTGAGATGAAAACTAATATATTAATTTGTGACAAATTGGTTAACCATATTGAAAAGCAACTCAGTTTGGGGATGTAAAACTTGATGATAAATGGAACGTGCCTTGTTGGGAAGCAAGGAGTGGGGCAGGAGGAAGGTTAGTGTCTGGACCACAAGAGTAGCTTAGATTAAGAAGTTCTTTTGGTTCATTTGATCAAGCTATTTCTTAATTGAATGTAGTGTTTTGATCTGAACTGTCTTTCCTAGTACTGTACCCTATTTTAGCTGATGATTACTGTGGGTGTAAATAAATATTTCCTGATAATAATAAATAATCCTTGCATTTAACATTGTGCTGTTCATATCTTTTAGACTTCTCAAAGTGCTTCACAGAATATACAAACGTGCGTCAGAACATCTGTTCTGCATGTTTTACTGTTGACAATATTGCTATTTGGAAACATTTGGAGGAGGCTACTTATTAAATATTGTAATATTTGCAGATAATATCAAGTTGTATGTTCAAGTCACCAATATAATGATGAAACATTGCATTCAAGATTAACCAGACCAATGAAACAGATAAGCAAAAGGGTGGCAGATTTTTTTTGTGTGGATAAGTGTAAAATAATACTGATGGGAAGACAATATGCATGCATTGAAGGGAAGGCCGGCCAATGGTAAAGTTTGAGATACCTTTGAAGGAAAAAGGCCGCAGTTGTTTAGTATTTAGAGTAAAGGTATAAACCTGCGTCAGAGTAACCATTACGACTATTTCTCATGAACAGGATCATCCTCATGTTGGCTCATTCATAATCATTTTTGAAAATGCATTCGCCCATACTTTGTTATTGGTGTACTCTCTTGCACTGCTATGGAACCTTACAAGCATTACCTTGATACAAAAACAGCTGAATTACAACTTTTTGTTGTTGCATTGTGTTGTAATCTAACCCACAAATCTGGATGATTTCCAATGTTCATCAATTTTACAGAAGATGTGATAGAATAAGAATGTTTTGATAGCAGTAAAATAGTGTTTGATGCTTGAAACATTGATTCAGTTTGTGTTCAGATAACCACTGCCAGATTTTGACAGAAAAATTGTACTGTACTTTCATGATGCTTCAACTTGTGTTCTTTTCCCTCTCGCAGATTCAACTATTCTGCTCTCCTTGTCCCCAGTTTTAACAATAGTTGTGCCACTCTTCTATGAGGATACTATTTTTCTTTGCAGTATCTATTTACAAAACCTGATCTTAGTGTAGTAACAGACTGCTTCTGAATGTTCACTGGGCTGTTAAAAAAAAAGCCAGAGGTATAACCTTCATCAAACGCTAAATGATCCATTGTATAGAACTGAGCCCTTTTTACTTGAAAGTGCTTACAGTGTGATTGACTGAAATTGAATTTTCACAGGTTTTCCAGCCAAGTTAATAGAAACGACTTTACACAATAAACCTCTAAAAGGCCAGCAAGATATTGCTTCATAATCTGAGCTGTCTCAGTTTTCTTGAGATATTATTTTGACTTGTTTTAGTTGGATCATTGCTGGTCATTCCATTTTGAATCTCTTCATCAAAATTCGTCCTGATTTTGGGAAGGGGGAATTAAGTTGTCATATTTAATTGTCATGTCTTTGAGAAAATGTTTAGGATAACAATGAACAAATAAATAGTGCCTTTTCTGTTTACAGGTGAAAATAGTTTATAATTGAATAATATACTTGAAGATAATCTGGGACCATAACTCAATTAATAAGTAAAATAACAATACTTGCATTTGATATAGTACCATATCATGTTGTCAAAATATCTCAGTGCTTTACAACAACCGGTAGTGTCTCAGAGCGCTGTTGAGAGTGCCACCAACTGAGTCAGGCTGACATTATCTTAACAAAAATATTGAAATGTTAATTTTTTAATTGCTTGCTACCAGCTATTATAAAGAGTTTTTGTTTAACTTCTAGAGTCTTCCTGCGAGCAATAAATCAGTATGCAGATGTGCTGAATAAGATGTTTCTTGATCAAACAAACTTTGAGTTGCAGGTAAGAGCATATAAACTAGTACACTTAACCTTTTCACTGTGAAGTTCAGATAGAACTGCAAAATTACATCCTATGTTTACTGGCAGGTGTTCTATAAAGGAGCAAATTTAGTAACAATGCTTGAGTTGTGAGGTGTTCTTTAAGTGGTACTTTAAGGGAAGAATATTTTTCATCTTGAAAGATTGGGTAGAGAAAGTAAAGCACAAATTAAATTGCATCTTTAGTACCACATTGTCCTACAAAATGAGATCGAGTCATTTTGGATTTGTTTTATTATCTCAGGTCTACTTTAATAGCTTCTTAAGTAATAACTATACGGGTATAATAAATGATGTATAGAAGTTTAATAGCAGTAGTTAACTTGAGAAACGGTAAAACAGATTTTATTTTTGGAAATGTATCCATGAGACAGAAAATGATGTCTGAGTGGGATTAAAAGGACAGAGCTAATCAAAATGAAACATTTTGCAGAGTTGTCTATAATATAGTAAAGCTGATGAGATTATGTTAAAATGATATAACGAATATGTGTAAAGCAGATACATACATCATGTAGGTAATGGAAACTTGAGTTTCAACATGCAGTAAGTTGCTGGTAGGAGAAATAGAGGAGTGAACAGGAGCACAAAATTGAGGCCATAAAAGACAATGAATTAGAGTGAAAGGTCTGATGAGCTTTGATTTTAGCACAGTGCAGACTCAAGCAGTAGGAAATATCTCAGCCTTGAGTGACAGTCAAACTCATAACCACAAATCCACATTATGTTGATATTTCAAATACTCTGAAAACTGATATTCTCTGGAAATATCACTAACTTTATGATCTTAATGGGGATACTTGGCTTATAGAAATTGCCTCACCTATACCTACCTACCTACTTACCATGTTTATATCCTGCTTATTTAATTCTGGAAAGATACAGGTTGGAAAAAGCCAAGGTTTCCACCATCCCCCATCGCTGTTGAAAAATGATAATTTAATGTTCTGTCCCTGGAGTAACAAAACACCAGGCTCCTCCATACTGCTGTAAACACTGATCTACTTTTTTTTAATATAACTTTCACAGACTGGAGGTTATGACAACCTATTGCCATTAATCAAATTCTGAAAATATGCATCACATTTCTGTATGCAACTGAACTGTAGTTCTGTTTTTGAATAGAAGTGTTTGTATCTTGAAGCTTTTAGCACTGTACTGTGATGTACCCCCCAAAATTGTGGTGGCTTGTTTGGCAAAAAGGCAATTGAAATGTCGTGATTTTAGTCTACAATGTCTTAAAATGTAATTAGCAGTACTGTCGTAACTTCCTTTTGGAACATTCATAAGATTAATTGACAATTAATAGAATCTTGTGGATGTGCTCCTTCAGACTGAGGTAAACTTGCAAGCTCTCCTTATTCTTCAATGAGATAAATTTGACTACCTTTCCGACACAACATGCTAAGTTGCTGATTATATAAAAAGAGATGTTAGTTGAAAGCGTTTCAGAAACTTGGATGTAAAAGTAGTTATCCTCATTCGTTCAGTTTTTATTTAGAAATGTCACCTCCCGTTAGTGGTGGGGGTGGATGTGGGGGAAAATGGGTAATTTCTTGGGAGCCTAAATAAACAAGTGATTTGGCTACTTTGGTAATCTTACTATGTGCGCTGATTTGATGCATTCGATGCCCTGTCTTGTACATAATGTTGATTAATTTTCTTACGTGGTTGGTCGGTTAACAATCTTCTATCGAAACTTAGAAATACAATTTAAAATACAGTATAAATTTTAATTTTAAAAGCAAGGCATCGGGGACATGAAGCAGGCAGGTGCTCACCGAGTGAAGGAAGTAGCATTAGAGACGTTGGAAACACATCATCAATCTACATGGGGGTAGAGATGTTCAGTTGCCCTTCATCTGTACTTCTGTGGAAAACATTTTAAGACATCTAACGTTTTAAGTCTGCTTTGATTGAATCAACTCTGGTTTATGCCCAATCCTGGCTTGACAATACAACTGATCCTTCACAGCAAATAACAGTAATTGTCTTCAACATGTTTTGTTGTTACATGATGTCTAAAGGCGACTGAAGCTCAGCATTTGGGCTTAGTGTGACTGATGAATCCGCTGCAACGTGATCATGGCTTAATTTTTCACAGCACAAGAAATAGTTCAAGTTCAATTTAGTTGAGAGAGTTTTGCTGCCCTTCCCACTCGTATAATACTCCAATGTAACCAATGAATGTTTGCTCTTGTCCTATCTTAAAGGTGAGTTGTGTTATGTAACTTGCAGAGCAACAAAGATTTGGGAGGATTTTGTTATTGATTTATGTGAAAGCTGATGTTCTTTGGATTGGATTTCAAAGCAATAATTACACCATTCAAGTTTTCCTGAATAGTGGAAACCAAGAATAAACAGAGATCTGAATTGAATTTAATACAGAATGTTTTTCACATATCTGTACTATTTACCTGTGAGCAATGTATGTGATTTTTGTCTTGTGCTTTTTTTTATTTTATGTTTTCAAGATTCTATAGGTGAGAGAGATGTAAAACTATTTGACATTCTTGCATGATTTGTTTCCTAAGAAAAACTATTTTGGTAAAAAAAACACCTTACTTTACGCGTGGCAGAAATTGATGTGTATTATTTCTGGATTTTACAGGTGATCAATGCCATTCATTTGTATAACAAATGAAGACATATAGAGATATTGCACCAAATTAAATTGCAGTGCCTTCAACGCCATTGCTAGTTATATTACCTTCAAATACTGTCGTCTCTGCTATAATGGGAACTGGTTTTTAATCTACAAGATTTGAATAGCGGAATTCTCTATTAAAAGCTGCTTGTGATGATATGAAAGCTTATACACAGTGTGAAGATGCATAAACTTTGCAATAATGTCACAAAGAAGCTGTTAAGACATCATAAACAGAGTGCTGTTTGACAGATGGTAAGCCATTCTAGTTGCCAAACTGTTTCTCATCAGTTGATAACCGTAATACCCTTTTCCATTGTCTAATTTACAGTTGTGGAACAATTACTTTCATTTGGCTGTTGCGTTTCTAACACAAGAATCACTACAGGTGGAAAACTTCTCCAGTGCAAAGCGTGCCAAAATAATTAACAAGTAAGTGGATGACCTACACAAATTAATATTTTTGAAACAATAGTCTTGATGGTAAATGTTTCCACTACACTATGATTTGGACGGACAACTGGTGCCTATTCTTCCTGTCTATCACTATCATATCTATCACTTTAATTCCGAAACAGTAAAATCCAATTATTACACACTTTGGGTGCCTTACCTGAGGTTGCTTATAATGAGATTAACTTGTGGATCCTTAACATTCGCACGTAAAAATGTAACATTGCTACATACAAATTTGTCACCTCACTTCAAATTCTGTTGTTGGTCTTCCAAACGCATTATTGCAACATTGGGATTTGAAGCATGACAAGACAATTTCAAGTATATAGATGGAACTTTCTGTGCAGTTTAACATGACTGGTCAAGTGATCGGCAGTAGTACACTACAGAACACTGACATTTGATTTTCCCCAAGGTATGGGGCAGGTTGGAATTTTGCAGACCCCTCAACTACTATCTTCTATCTTGGTTCTGCTGCAAATTCCATGGTTGTACTGCCAATTTTTAAAAAAATCTTGCAACTGCAAATTTAAATGGTTATTGCTGTTCCAAGAAGAATATAGGGTTTCAAACTGATGTTTTTTTTCAATATACTGTGGCACAGTTTATGGTGAAAATCATTAATTTGGTAGATAAAAGCATGGCCTAGCTCCAGAAGACTAAAATCCAACAGAATTAATTCAGGCTTGGCTGTTCATCCTAGTAATTTGCCTCCTTGCAATATCTCCCTTCAAGGATCAATTCCTATTTTTAATTGAAAAAAATCCTTTCCTTGTATGTTTCATGTTATTATAATATATTATTCTCTTCAATTAGTTTCTCATTTTTGTAGCAGATGAATTTTGCTACCGCACTATCTGACGATAAATAATAATAATAATAATCCTTGCATTTAATATAGTGCTTTTCACATCTTATCGACATCCCAAAGCGCTTCACAGAATATACTGTAAAGTGAATTGACTGTATATTTGTGGGCGAATCGCGGCAGCCAATTGCAGCCAATTGCGCACAGCAGTGTCCCACAGTTGTGGATTGAAATGACCAAATTTATTATTGTGGTTTTTTTGGGGACTGATTATTATTAGGCGTGTGGAGTGAGGAAACTTGACCAAGGTTTCGCCCTAACCTGCCTGGATTCAAACACAGGTCTCCCCAGCTTGGTCTCCCCAGCTTACAAGACAAGTGCTCTGACCACTAAGCCACAGGAGATCCACAATAAAATGTTCTATCCAAATATGCATTACATTTTGTTTCACTGTTTTGTAAATTTGGACCAATACTCCCAAGTGTTTTGATTTTATATTTTCAGTGATGTCTGAAAAAAAGCAATGCACTCTTGTTATTTTCAATCCCAAATAATACCATCTCTCTCTGTTATAATATGGTCTGATGAGAAGACTATTGAAATTATCATTTTCAATTTAACATGAAATCTAATAAGCATTCACTACTATTGATAGAACTTTGTTTGGCCGTAATGTTAGTCTTCCCATCTTACTATTTTACTCCCCTCCCTTTCTCCTCTTCTGAGGACAATGACTGATACTGGGATATTATTCCTCAGATGTAGTCAACTTGACATTCTTCACTGAGTGTTGGTAGCTATTTGCCCACAAAGGTATTGCATCTATAGCTGGAGCCAGATCTGACTCGATGTACGTACAAATAGAGCTTTGGGCTTGTCTCACTTCATAACAATCAGATGTAAGAATCAGAATTTTGGGGGGATTTCTTGTTTACCCCTACCTCTACGACATCCTAAGCCCCTATCAAACTGCCCCCTTCCTTCCTCACAGCGGGCTTCGACCTGCTTCAAGTCCCTTGAGCCTTCAGCCACTCTGCCTCCACCCTTTGGAAATCCATTCCGCAGTCCCTCCTCCTCGCTCCTTCTCTGCCTCCTCCTTTGCCTCCTTCAAAACCTATCTCAAGATCCTCCTCTTCAACCATGCCTTCAATCACTACCCTTCTCCCCCTGCCCTTCACTCTCCCCAATCCCCATCTCGGGTCCAAAACACTGGTTGCCCAGCACCTTGGGGCATCTTCTGGATGTGAAATTTGTAATTTTGTTGCTTAATCCTTGGCTCAGTTCAGGGCTTTTCTGCTATGGAAATCTGCCAGAATACATGATGCATTTTCCCTTTAGCTATTGAGATAAGCCTAACCTTTTGTCCTGTGTATATGGTTTCTAGAGAAACCTATTACAAATACTGTAAATATTTCTGGCAATTTTTGTTTGATTATACTGAAATATTATTTTCTAATTAAGTTTTTTTTCTAATTTACTTTCAGCTTTTGTACAATAAATATTGATCAAATTCTAGCTGTGAGGAGAGCTATTTACAGTGTGCTCTTAGAGGAGGACAGATAGCATGTTTCATAAAAAAAAGATGATAATAATCATTGCATCTGAATCATGTGATCAAAATATTATAAAGCACCTCACTGTATCGTGTAGTGTTTTTGTTGGTGAACACAGCAGTCAATGCGTGGGTAGCAATGTACCAGAAAAAGTCATAAACTGAATGACTAATTTTATCTGGTGTATCGTTGACTGGGAGAAACTTTCTTCTCTTTTTAAATTATGCCATGAAATAAATCATCAACAACCACCTGAATAGGCAGATGAGACTGAAGTTTAATATTTCTGCTACTCGACCAGCAATGTGAAGCACTCCTCCTAATATGAAAGATGCTATGTAAATTGTATTACATTGAACTCTGGCACTGCACAGCCTGGAATGTGATCTCGACGTCTCTGATGTGGGGTTTGAATTTGCAACTTCTGGCCCTTAAGCCAACAATATGAGCGCACTACACAATTTCATTTCATTATATAGTACATTTATCGCCTCAGTTATATTTTTGCTACAGCTATTTTAAATAGACTTTGCTGAAGGTATGGTTCCTTTCCTCCATCAAGCACTATTGCAAAATTCTATTGTTATTCCAAGCAAGTGATGAAACAGTGCCTGCCTTGTCTACATTCTGCAGTGATAAGTCTTTGGATTCAACTTTGAAGATGATGATACTCGTGGGTCTATTTCCCAATTTCAGAAAGCACACATTCATTTCATAATTCTGGCATCTCTCCATTATATTTACTTAAATGAGTTCAGTGTTTTAGCTTCAATCACCCCTTCTAATTATTCATGACAGCTGTTGGTTAGCCTATAGTTAAATGGATTCTTTAAGGTATTGTCCTGAACTTCCTTTCATAAACTTCAAATTTAGAGATGTCCAGAATGTGTTGCATCACTCATAACCTGGTCATTTAAGAAGGATTTTTGTTGAAATTTAACTATTGTGTTGAGATAACTCTCACGACAACTGATTCCTCGTGTTATTGAAGCATTTGTTAATGTGACCAGCTTTTTGATAGCACTACAATCCAATGTCAGTATGATAAACTATGCATCTTTAATACTTTAATATCAATGGCCCTGATGTTACGTATAAATCCAATTTCACTCGACATTGTTTGACTGAAAGATGGAATATCACTTTGCTCCCAGCATTATTAATACAGCATCGAGGCATTTGTACTTGTTTCAAAATTATACCTAACATTAGGTTTTGTCAAGAATCGATGGCAAGTCAATCAATTCCAATTGACGTAATTAACTGGTTTATCAACCTTGGCATTACATTTTCAGGAATGCTTTTATGAGGTACATTATGGTACTGTTAACAAGTGATCAACTGAATTGATGAGCATCAAGCTTGTAACTTTGAATAAATACACCCACTATATTTTTATTAATGCATTGATTAACACATGAGAAATATTTTATTGTACAAGCTTCTACACTACACTGGATGTTGAGAGCATAGGGGATACTGTATGATCTTAAGCATAAGGGGGATCTGCTTAGCAGCCTCTGCCCTTTCGTCTACCACCCCCTCCCCATCTCCCCATCACATACCAGCCCCTACCCACCCCTTCCTCCACACCTTTGAATCTGTCTCTGCTTCTTTCACCACCATTGTAACTCATATGAAACTGACCACCTGCTCCCCTGGCCCCTTCCCTACCTCTCTTCTGATCTCCCAGTACCACGTCCTTGCCCATAGACATCAAAAACCTTGTCCTGTCCACTGGCACCATTCCCACCCCTTTAATAATGGTCATCATCACTCCAATCCTTAAAAATCCTTCACTGGCCCCAACTGTGCTCTCAAAGTACCACTCCATATACAACCTCCGTTTCCTTTCTAAGGTCCTGGAATGAGTTGTTGCTTCCCAGCTTTGCTCCCTCCTCTCCCGCCACACCCTTCATGAACTTTTCCATTCGAGTTTCCGTGCCACCAACAACACAGAAACAGCTTTGGTCAAAGTGACAAATGCCATTTTGTCCATCTGCGACCTGGGCTACCTTTACCTACTCATCTTCCTAGACCTCTCTGCCGCCTTCAATAACGTTGACCACTCTATCCTCCTCCACCAGAACTGCATCCCAAAGTTCCTTGCCCGCTCCCTAGACTCCTTCAAGATATTTGCCCATGCCTTTGATCACCCTACTTCACCCACCGTCCCTGATCCTGACCCTCAGCTCGGGTCTGAAACACTGTTTGTCCAGGGCCCTGGGCTGTCCTCCCAATGTGAAAGGTGCTAAACAAACATAATTGGCCATTTCTACTAGAAACAACTTTAATCATTTGAAATTATATTGCAGTAACTTTTGTAAAATAGCTCACAGAGCAAATCTTATTGAACATAAAATACAATGTTTTAAGGAGAAAATATAGCTCCTTTATTTCTTCCAAAAATATTTAAATAATTTTAAAAAGTACATTCGAACATCTTGTCTTCCATTTTTAATTGCATTTGCTCTTTTAATTTATCTTAAGGTGCAATACAAGTGTAATTTTGTTGTTGTGTACAAAATATATTCTGTACCTTCAGTGTCTTAATACAGTGTTTGCTCACCTACAAATGCATAGTTACGACACTTAATAGTAAATCCTGTGGACTGCTTTGTGAATCCTTGACAACGTGATACAATGCAATTTGGATTTATATAGAAGCTAAGCACTTTGAGGACATCTCAAAGTGCTTAAATGAAGCAGCTGTATCAATTGTAAATATTATTATTAATAATTGCTCTGTATTTAGACGAACCCAGAAATGCCAAGTTAATTTTGTACTTGTGTTTTATTTTAAGATACGGTGACATGAGACGACAAATTGGATTTGAGATCCGAGATATGTGGTATAACCTTGGTGAGTCACGTCTTTGCTTTTTATTGGCTGAATTGCAAGGTTTGTGATGTTTAAGTGATGTAGTCTGCAAAATAAGCACGAACATTTACTTTGTCTGTGTCAGGCTAACAGTGCTAAACATCATTTATTGTACAACTCAATAAATTACACATAACTGCTGTATGCATTTTCTTTACTTGATCTCAAAACAACCTTTGTTCCATTTGTTGATTTCGAGAAAGAAAAAAACAACTTTCGTCAGTATTTTTAATCGAGATTGCTTTTCAATTGGGCTGTTCAGGTATTGCTATTCAACTCGGTTATTTGAGAATCGCTTTTTATTCATTATACTATGAGCCGTAACCAGAAAAAGAGAGAACTGCTTCTGACACATTTACAGAGCTTCATGACGTTAGGATGACAGATGATTTATATGTATCCAGTGTATCCAGCATTGGACATCTGAAATATCAGTGCTGGCAGCTGCAATATCTGTCAACTAAACCTTAAGTATAGAATAGGTAAGAAAGCCATTATCATTGTTAGTAAGCTTTGGAAATTCACTTTATGACTAATTTCGAATGTACAGAATTGTTATCTGACTGATTTTAATACAATCTCTTTAATTTTCTGTCATGTAAAACAAGTCAACTAATAAGCTTCAACTAACTCACTTTTATTTCAATCTATGAACACCTTTCTTTGTCTTCACAGGCCAACACAAAATCAGATTTATCCCAGAAATGGTTGGTCCAATTTTGGAAATGACGCTTATTCCAGAAACCGAGCTCAGAAAGGCAACAATTGCCATCTTCTTTGACATGATGCAGTGTGAATTTCACTCAACAAGATGTTTCCAGAAGGTAAGTTAATTCAGCAATATGTTGAAATTCATATACAGGTAGGAACTCCCATTACAACACAAGAGCCTGCCTCCAATATCTCATACACTGCTTTAAATACAGGGATCTGGGTCATGAATCGCTACCAATGTCCATTCTTGCACATGTACAGCATGCAGAAAGTGAGGTTAGCGGTGTTTCCTGTGCGTATCCTGCTGATGCAGCAGGCAGAAAGTGATATCCGTGGTCATATCTTCATATAGTCAAGGCAG
The DNA here is from genome assembly GCA_035084275.1 of Hydrolagus colliei. Classification (NCBI taxonomy): domain Eukaryota; kingdom Metazoa; phylum Chordata; class Chondrichthyes; order Chimaeriformes; family Chimaeridae; genus Hydrolagus; species Hydrolagus colliei. Next base: position 3,756,026 of record CM068748.1, read on the forward strand.
TAATATCAGCAGTAAGCTGACAACTTGGAAGCTCACTATTTTTTTAGTGCAGGAAGCTAACAAGAAGTGGAACCTCATTTCCAATAACCACAGGTCCACTGGGCGCCCACATTAAAGTTAATTCACACACCAGCAAGGTGCTCAATAATATAATTTGAACTTACAAGCAAAAAACAGGTATTTACACCACAGGAAACACTATTTTTAAACTCATCCAAATAGTTGCAGCGGTTAATGCAATCTGAATGCACATAAATAGCGGTGAAAGTTACCTGTATTGATATTTCACTACCAACCAAATCATGTTCTATATATGTGAAAATAATTATTTGGTGTCCTGCTCCAGTGATTTAAAAATAGCTGACAGTCAGTGGAAGCAAGATGCAGATGCTAGTTATATTCCATAAGGAGTACACAACCTTTTGCAGCAACATGAATTTCACAATAGCCCAGAATAAATATGATCAGAGGCAACATGTTTTGAATTACCTGATTTTGTCTTTCACTTGTACTTGTAATACTCATAAATAAAAGTTTTTTAACCCACAGAATATCCAGATTTAACCTGACAGGTCCATAGAGACTCCTTTGTCTGGGTCAATAGAATCTATGAGTTTTCAGCTTGCATTTTCACTATACAACATAATAAAGCTACTCAAACACCAGGAGTCGGATTCTTACTAAAATACAATTTTAGTAAGGCCTTTAGAAAAGTAAACAGCAAAATACAATTTTAAGTATTTTATTATTTAAATACCTATTTACCTGCTTTTTTTCCCAACTATACATACCTATTATTTCTCCTATTTTCACTGTTAAACTAACAATCTCACTATTCTATATATTTTTTTATCATACCTTTACTCACCAGTTTTCTTTCTCCTGGCTCTCACTTGAAGTGAGACATAGGTGAGATTTTAAAAATATATTACAAAAGCGCTTTGATCGTCTGAAAAGTGATTTGACAGACTCGTTTTCCTGCCAATTGAAACAGTCAAAGTTGGTTAACTGCAACATCAAGATTGATAGGGTAACATAAGAGATCATATCAAAACTTAACTGGCACAATGGGCTTTTCCTTATCTATGTCCAAAATAAAAGCCTGAGTTTGTGGACATCCAGGAAAGAATGAGTCTTTCATGACTTGCAGTGGAGTTACAAGTCTAGTGGAGTTGACTTCACTAGTACAACGCTTCTTCCAATAACACAAATGGACACTTTTATTAAGATTATCTGGTTGTTACGAATATGTGCCAATATTTATGCTCGGTTTATGCTTCCAGTAGTGATCTATCAATGCAACAATAATTAACATTGGGGAACCTGGTTTCTAGGACCTGCTCCTAATCATATTGAGGCAAAGTAGAGGATGGAGTAATTCTTCATTCATTTGCAAAATGGTCAATTAGAAACTCTTCAATGTCCATTGAATACACCACACCAGTTCCAGAGCATTTGGCTCAAATAATGCTGTTCTTTGATTTTCTTGAGCCTCCACCCATCCTGATTGCCTTCTCCCTCATGTATGCATCAAGATTGGTCCTAAATGTAATGATATTTTATGCTTCAAACATGACGTCTCCACATTCTCACCACCCTCTGCATAAAGAGGTCCTTCCTAAACTCCTGTTTTTGATTATATTGTACCTCCGATTGTTTTTGATTATATCGTACTGGTATGTGTGTGCCTCCATTGATATGGATTTACTGAAAAGTGGCTTTTAAATTCTGAATGCATTGAAGAAGTCTCCACAATTTTGCATAGTCTTCGAAGAGAAAATAGTCTCTCCATTAAGACTAGGTAGAATTTCAGGCCTCTTTAGAGTCAAATGATTTCCATCTGAATAACCTTTTCACTATTGTTCCAAAAAGCATTACTTCCAGGTTATTTCAGGTCTGAAATTATTGAGGGGAAAATACGCATTGAAAATGACAAGTAAATGCATCTGTCAGAAGTGGAGCTTAACATGCTGTTTGAGATGCAGGAATTGTACGCCCTTGAAGCATAACATCATTGATGACTGAACAGTGCTCCACACCAGTTATTTTTATCTCATGCTCCTGGTCCATTGCCCATATCTCAGAAAAACATGAACGTAAACAAAACTGTGACTGTGGCAGGTTGTCCAAGGTTGCATTCATCCACTGTGATACAATCAGGAGTGTGGAGCTCTGTTGGCCACATTCCCACTAGAACAGATTAGTGGTTTAATAAAATAGTGCTGTGTTTGTTCTAGTATTTTGCTGTTGCATTCATTTTGTCACAGTTATGTTACTTAAAAACTATAAGCAAAACGTAATTAATGTTACTAATATTAGGAATTTCATGAGTTAATATTTTGACTCCTTAATAAACTGAAAACTATGAGTAATAATTGATCCTCCAGAGCTGGCGCAAAGTTACACAAAATTTCACACTTTTGCAACCAAAGTCCTTATTGTCCCACGGTTGCCATTTTGAAATATCTTACCACTTAGTCAGTCAAGAATAATAGAGGTGATTTACTGTCACATGCTTCTCTTCGCCTATATATAAATCATTGAAGCTTCAACTATAAATGAAAATTTTGCATTGCACTAATAATTCTGATTATTTACACTCGTTTAATTATAGTTTGAAAATGAGATCATCACTAAGCTGGATCATGAGGTGGAAGGAGGCAGAGGAGACGAACAGTACAAAGTGCTGTTTGAGAAGATGTAAGTAATAACGATGATCATAATAATCCTTGCATTTGATATAGCAGTTTTCATGTCTTCTAGATGTCTCAAAGCGCTTTACAGAGTATACTGTAAAGTGAATTGATGGTATATTTACGAGTGAAACATGGCAGCAATTGTGCACAGCACTGTCCCACACAAAGTTATGTAATGAAGCGACAAATTTATTACAGTATTATCTTTTTTGAGGGATTATTATCAGGCGTGTGGAGTAAGGACGTTTTTGCTCTGCTGGGTATCGAATCCAGGTGTCTCGCTTGGATAAAGAAGTATTCTGTAAGACAGACAAATAACATAACGGTTACACTGTATGGTTGGCGTAATGAAATTGTGTGAATAATCTGCAGCCTCGTATCATTGAGAGCTCTAAATTTGATTAAAAAATGTTGTATATGCATGAAATTAATCAACTGTTTGCTACTTTATCCAGCCTTCTAGAGCATTGTAGAAAGCACAGGTATCTTGCTAAGAATGGAGAAAACTTTGTCAGGCTGGTTGTTAGGCTGATGGAGAGGCTTTTGGATTACAGAACAATAATGCATGATGAAAACAAGGAAAACCGCATGAGTTGTACTGTGAATGTACTGGTAAGTGCTTGCAGCAATTTTTGTTTTCCATGAAGGTGGTCAATTTCAGGATTGTGTGATGTGTGTTCTGACATCAAAGATGTGATTCTATTCAATGTCTGCTGTGTGCCTTGCACACAGGTGAAGGACAGAGGCGTGCAGAGGCAGAATTTCACTTTTGCTCTGTACAGCATATACATTTTTTTTTAAATGGGGTATTTTTGATGAGAGTGTAGTATATTTTAATACTGTAATGTGCTAAATTTCTATTTGCAGATAAAATAGAACAGTTAACCTTTCTACTGCCATTAAAATATGAGCTGATCACTAAGGAAGCCTAGCAAAGAGAAGCTGAAGGTGAAGGTTTCATGGATAGGGAATTTTGAGAACAAATCAAGATGTTGTGAAGTAATTAAATGATTATTCGTCCCATTCAATTTTGAAAGCTGTACAATTGTTTTTCTAACACTAGAATACAAATTTCTTGTTCATTTTATAGAGAATCAATTAATCAAATGATGACTAAGCAGAGAATGGCTCATTAGTTTTTTATCAGACAACAAATCATTGGAATAAAATTCCAGTTTAATAAAAATAGAAATCAGGCCAAACAATTACAAATATTTGTGCATGGGAAATGTTTTACTTTGTTAGAGACATTAGTTCAAATAATATATAATATTTCCATGAAAGTGTGCACAATAGAGCAGTTCTATTCAGTGATATGTGAGGAACAGTAAATGCTAATAAAATATATAATGTAAATAGACCCATGCAGCAGATGGGTCTATTAATTCAGGAGCATTGCCTATAGTGGCCAGATAGTTTAAGAATGTCTGTGAGTCGCTTTATTGGTTCAGTTTTGTTATAGTAGTAAAATTTATAGTGAAACACTTACTGTTAGACAGCTAAACACGAGTTGTTAAAATAACAGAATTAGTTAGATGTTCACAAAATCCCTGAAATGAATTTAAATGCGAACCCATAGGAAATAAAGAGTGTATTAGAGCTCCAGTATTTATTCAAGTTACTGTATATTGTTAAATTACTCTTTATTTCTAATAAATAGATAATAAGCAGTAAATAATGTTTGATTTAAGAATGTTATTGCAGACTGCATTTGTGTAAAGAAAATGTTTCTCTGTAGTTCTTGGTTTTAATTGTAATGAAAGTTCAAAATAAGTTAATTTAATTTTTAAATGATTTTAAAGAGTGGATACATTTTAAACTGTCTGTGCATGTACTTGTCTGGAAGCAATAATACAAGGTGTAGTTTACTGTATGGACATCAACATAGTTTAAGTTGTTGTTGTTGTTTGATTGTTTAAGCTGTACCAAGGACAAATGCAATATAATGTTGCTTATTTTACTGAAATGATCAGTTTTGTAGCAATGTGCACCAGCAGCTTTCTATTTGTCATCTTTTCGCTTTCCAAAAATTTTAAAATAATCTTGAGGATGAATAATTAAAAACAGTTTACTGTGAATTTTGCTCTTTGAAGTTATTTGTACCTTTTGGGGGTGGTTTTTAGCAAGCGAAACAGGTCAAAAAGCAAGTCAACAGCTTTAAGGAGAGTGAAAAAGGGGGGATGCTTTACATTCTCAGACAATACATTTGTGTCACAAAATTGTTGATGGGGAAAATATTGTTTCCTTGTTTCTATTTCAGAACTTCTATAAAGAAATTGAAAGAGAAGAAATGTACATCAGGTATGTAAACATTTCCATCACAAACCAAAAGCTGTAAAGTGAGTTGTTGTGAAATGATTTATTTCCAGTATACAGGTGAGAGCTTGTTCCTGTGTATTTATCCTAGCTTCAGCCATTGTGACAATATAAACCTTGTCCAATGGAGTCAATTTGAGATGGTATGGTTTATATGCAGTGGAAGCCTGTTTATCCGTGACTCGGTGAACCGGCACTTCTGTATAACTGGCATGTCAAACAAAAAGTCCCCATTCGATAAATCGGAACTTATCCGGAACAATAGCAGTGGAACATTTGTAAATGCATAAATAATAACAGAATATTGTATTGGTACTTATTGTTAAAAAGACTCTCTTGCGCTTCTCATCTTTACTAGTAGATGCTGCGCTTGAAGCCATGATGCGGTTGAGGTTTATAGTCCAGGGATTCTTTTTAAAATGGAGCACGCCAAGCGGGTGAAACAAACGGAGCACGACGTAGCGTGCCACTATTAAAGCCATAGTAATGGCAAGCCGATAACGCTAGCCGATAACCCACATTGTCTGCAGGTGCAGTATTTTGGTTTGCCGCTAGTAGAGTCTAGGGCTATCTAAGGTTATCGGTTTGCCACTAGTAAAGTCGCAAGACTTTAGAATCGCGCTGCAGTTTTTTCCACCCGCTTGGCATCCTGCATTTCAAAAAGAACTGTTGGACTGTAAACCTCAATCAGTAAAGGTGAGAAGCGCAAGAGAGTAGTTTTAACAATAAAGTACCAATACAATATTCTGTTATTATCTGTTATTATTTAGTCTGGTGTGTATGGTGTGTGTTAAAAGAACGTTAATTTTTTTGTGGTGGGTTTTCGGCCACGAATATCTGGCAGGTGCTTTAACCGGCATTGGCCAGGTCCCATGTATAAACAGGCTTTTACTGTTCTAACAATCCTCCACCTGCCTGAAGCAAGGGTATATTTTTCAATTTATGAAAGACAATCACAATGTGTGCTTTCCCACAGTTTTTTTTTCCATTATAAAACCACATCATCATATTGATAAATTGAAAGAGAATGAAATCACTCTCTGAATTGTAGTAATTAGATGCCATTTTCCTTCTAGTCTTAAGTCAGAGAAGGAAACTAAACTTTCATTTTCTAATTATCTGTAAATTTACCAAACCTTTAAGTGCAAATCTCGAGAAGCGTATTTGGACCAAGGTCAATGTGTTTTCCCAATATTGCAATAATCACCCTTTAATGTCTAACTTCTATCATTTTATTCCCTCATTGATGACAATCAAACACTACTACATTAAATGCAACTATGATGTATTTAACAATCTTTGAGTAAGTTTTAAAGAATAGTGTTTTCTAATCAAAGCAGAACCATTAAAGTAGTTTATGTGCCAGTATTTTTCTGCTTTCATTGATCGATTAAAATCTGTTTCATTTTGCTTAAAATCTTTTTTTTAATTTGTTTTTATCTGATGTGCAATGATTTCAATTCACAAAACTCTCCTGTTTCATATTCAGTGCATGTTTAAAATTGATGTTGCATCCTTAGGTACCTGAACAAGCTTTGTGATCTACACAAAGAGTGTGATAACTACACTGAAGCAGCTTACACCCTGTTACTTCATGCAAAACTCCTCAAGGTAATAAATACCTCAACATTTTTTTTTAGTTTGTAAAAATTGTAATACTTTTTGTTTGCTGGAAATGCGCAGTAAAATCAGAAGTGATATGGGCAACAACTGAATAATATACAAGTCAGCCATTTTAACATGGAAATAACATGGAAGCTGGCTTGCGTGGGACACTTTGGCGAAGGTTTAGTGAAGCCACAACTAAACTCATAGCTGGAATTAGGCACTTGAATTATGAGTTACCTGCAGAGGCTAGGGATGCGAAAGATGTTAACACTGTAGAAGAGAAGACTCAGGGGGAAATTCTGCTGAGGTATTCACTTATCACAAGTGCTTCCAGTGGACTCATGAACTTGTGCTCGCAAGAGAATTAGACTGATAGAAGATTTTTTCCTACTGCTTTACATTCTTGTGCTCAGAGATTTCCTTTAACCAGATAGACTGAATAGTATTTTTTACAGTCTTAAATTCCACATAGGAAAATAGAAAGTGCGCTTTCCAATAAAAGATGAGTCTTCAGGGATTTTTCTTCCCTGGGGAAAGAAAGCTCCTCTTATAATGTACAGCCTAATCTGGATGCTCAGTTGAAGACTAGCAGAGAATTTGCATTATCAGTTGGTGCATTCAGACCAAGATCGTCCATGAAATATTTCACCACTTGTGCAGTACAGGCCATATTAGTTATTTATTTAACATCAAAATCGCTTTAGAAATTGAAACATTGTCAAAGAGGACTTGTCCTGCTGAAATAAATGACAATGTTGATTACACACAATCTCACATGCATGCCTGGGGCTCTTTAATGCTGTCATTCTTTTTCCAGTGGGTTGGATGAAGTGAGCCATGGTATAAATAGAGAAGCTGAGGTATCAATAAGAAATTCTTAACTGTTTAATATATTTCTCAATTTAAAGAAAGTAGTCTTGTGAAGCATAGCAATGCTGACATTTTGCATCTCTCTACTGTTGGTGGCAAACTAGATGCAGTCAAAATAACAGGGACATTTCAAAACTGAGGAAGGAAGGGGAAAAAAAGCAAACAAAATGAGTAACATGGGAAAAACTAAATAGAGGATACAGCTAGGGAGTTCTGCCTTGGAGAGGCAAAAAATTCACGGAGGAGAAAATGTAAGATGTATAAATATGCTTGCGATGAAATTAGTGTTAAATAGTTCATTAATTTGTGCTTCTACATGGCACACGTTGACTCATTTAACCATCAAACGTGAATCATGACCTCCAGAGAATGGCTATTTCCAATATGAACTTGTTGGAAATAAACTGTTTTTAAATCTGTTTAAGTCAGTCTGAATAAATTTGCATTCATATTCTCTCGTGACTCTTTAGAATTTAAATCACATTTAAGATGGTGGCATTCTTGTGAAATATCTCTAACCTAATTCTATTCATGCGTCTGCAGGCCTGAACTAATATCTTGGGTTTTTTTCTGTAATTACTGATGAAGAAATCAAATGTCTTCATGTGGCATTCCCTTTTGGCGATTTTGTCCATTAAATATCAAACAGTTAATTATCAAATTATCTTAGAGATAGATAGATCACATGCGAAAGACACAATTATACATACATAATTCAGTTCTCTAATCATTTCCATTGTGAGAATTCTTGTGTTGATTATACTATTTCCAGTCAAAGTAACATTGATCCTGTTGGCAATTAATATTCTAATGACCTCAAGACGTACCTATTTCTGAGCTGTGACATTACCATTCAAAGAAAATCTGAATCTAGGTAGCCACAGGTATATGATTTCTATTAGTAGTTTTGCTATGTCCATTACGCTCTAACATATACTGTATTGGCTAACATTCTTTTGCGTTACCAATGATAGTTTTTTGTTTTGTTTTAAGTGGTCAGAGCAGCCCTGTGCTGCCCACCTCAATCAGAGAGATGGATACCAAGCACAGACCCAAGGACAGCTAAAAGAACAGATTTATCAGGAAATCATCCATTACTTCGATAAGGGGAAGGTAAAATTGTTTTGTAATGCTATATGAATATAAACTGATGTCACTAAATATGTGCAGCGGGCGATAACATTTCTATTTGTTTCCTTTCTGTACAGGTCTGGCAAATATTGCTTTTGAATTGCCATTCGAAAGCTGTTGTAAAATTAAGTAAATATTCGATATATTTGCAAGATATCAAGCGCAGTGATCATTCCTCGCAAAGTATATCAGATCCATTTGTATCCTGCAAAAGTCAAGTGAATATAGCAGATTAATAGCTTTTGTGCAGAGCCAAGTGTAGTAAATGTTGTTCCGGTGCTGGAGAGATCTTCTGAAAGTTGTATGCTGTCTAATAAATGTAATGCTGGTTGCAGTAATCTCGAAGGTCGATCATTTGTGTGGCAATTGAGATATGAACTGCTGGTGGTAACGCAATAGTAGTGAAAAAGTAGGTAACAGGGCTGCAGAAGCACGTTGTCACTGTGTTGTTCTATTTACCTTGAGCCTCTCCTCCAAATGAGATTTAGAAATGGGAAAATGCATTGAAATGATCAAATGAGTGGTACATGATTTTTGTTTGCCTGAAAAGTAAGTCGCACACATAAATACATTAAGATTGTTCCAATTGTCCGCTGGTGATGAACGGAGTTTGCAGACTACCATTTTGTTTTCAAATGTTATTTATTTTCTGATTAAATCATTCTAGTAGCATAATTTTTTTTTCTGGCATGAAATGACTTACTAATCACAAAAAAAGAGTGCAACAACAAATTATGCTTATATAGAGCCTTTCACGTCAGGAGGTTGTCCCAAGGCGCTGGATAGTCATTATTTCACACCCGAGCTGGGGTCGGGGATGGGAAAAGTGGAGGGAAAGAGGGGATTTGGGGTGACCGATGGGACCGTCGAAGAGGGGAGTCTTGAGGCAGGACTTGAAGTAGGCTAGGGAGGGGGGCGAGGCAGAGGGACTGCGGGATGGAGTTCCAGATGTTGGGGGCAGCGCGACTGGATGGGGTGGCTGGGTCTAGGAATGTGGAACAACAAAAACAACTTGGATTTATATAGCGCCCTCCACGCCGAACAACGCTTCAAGCAGGCCGGAGCATGCTGAGCGGAGAGAGCAGGCTGGTTGGTAGGGGGTTAGGAGGTTGCGGAGGTAGGGTAGTGGGGCGAAGTCATGGAGGGCTTCGAAGGTGAGGACCAGGATCTTGAATTGAATCCTCTGGGTGATGGGGATCCAATGGAGTCAGGTGATGATGAGGAAGATGGGGTCACGAAGCTTGGAGCATTAGAGGACACAGACTGCAGAGTTCTGGATTATCTGTAGCCTACGGAGGCAGGAATTGGGAAGGCTGACAAACAGGGAGTTGAGTTAGTTAAGCCAGGATGTGATGAATGTGTGAATGAGGGTTTCAGCAGCCTGAGGGCTAGAACCATGACTCTGCATGTAACTCAAGAAAACCTCTTAAATTTCAAGAGAACAAGATTGCAATGAACATATCAATGACCTGGGGGCAGAAACAAATGCTGACTGCAGAAAACAGTGATCCACATCACAAAGAAACAATTAAATGCAAAAAGAATAATTTGCTTGCCTGACGAATATTTCAAATTTCTGGACAGCAGATGCCCGCTCCTCAGAATGAAAACAATGGATCCATCATCAACCCCTTTTTTGATATAGTGATGTTCACTTTGGGAGGACATCTCAAAAGAGCTTCACAGGATTTTACTGAAATAACGTGCAGTGACTCTATATTTCATGGAGGAATGCAGCACAGAAATTGTGTACAGTGTTGTCATCAAAACAGCCATGAAGTGAATACACTATTTTATCTCGGCCAAGATACCAGGAGTAACTCTTGTTTTCAAGTAATGCCATGGATCTCTTTCATGTCCACCTGACCAAGCACATGGGAGCACGGTTTAATATCTCAACTGAAGTACAGAAAACAATCTGGTAAGTGTAAAATGCACTTTTGCTCAGAAAATCTCTATTGTTGAGGTAACATAGAAACACTGTTCACACTGTCTTTCTTAATCTGCATCTTATCAGTTGTACATATATGAAAACATGGAAATGCCTTAGATCCCTATATGTGTCCTGCACAAATTCTCCTAAGCTTTTCTGCTATCTGAATACATTTCCAGTGCATTTTGTAAAGCAGAGAAATTAATAGAGCAATATCCTTGTCTCCACAGATTAACTCTCCACAATGACTGGTGAATCGTATCCTGAGGCAACTACTATCTCACAGCACACATAGTGATGAGGAACAAGTAGATGTTGATTCCCCTAGCAAGAGGAACCAGCACCACTAACAAATTCATGCCAACCAGAGACTAGTTCCTACTGCTTCAGGCAAACTAAAACCTTTGAATTGTTTCAGCGCCTTGGGACGTCCTCCTGACATGAAAAGCACTATACAAGTGTAATTTTGTTGTTGTTGTTGTTGCTGGATCCTTTGCTGGGCCTTATTTGCAGTGGACCATTTTGCATCGCCAAAGTGCCCATGGACTGCAACAACAGTGCAAAGGCACTTTGGCAATACAAATTGGATGACTTCCTCTTCCTCCCCCCCAACCCCACCACCCAGTAAACAAAATCTTAAGAAACTTGCTGATAAACATTTGCAGTGGTAAAGCTGAGCTTTTTCATCAGACCACTAAGATTGGCCAACATCCAAGTGGATATTAGCGTAGCAGCATCATACAGTAGGGTTAAGCATATGTGGCAGAACAGACTGGCTCTTTGGTTTGAAAATAATAATCCTCTTCCATCCTGCTCTGGGGTTTTACCGTCAGACTTCTATTGAATCTTCTAAAGCTGTTCTGTTGATAATCTGAGGGTATTATCAAATTCTCCTGTGTCTGAAGTAGTTCTTATTCAAGACTCACAACACTATGGAGTAATGGTTCTTCCAAAAGCTTGGTAATCAACACTTGGTTGACCACCAAATTAAAAAAAATTGACATTTCTAGAACACTGCGGTTATGATTTATGATATGGCACTACAACAGTGCTCTTGTTTCTAAATCATATACACATTATGACACATAGCCTACTTAATGAAGTGAATAATGAAGGAGAAGATTGATTGGATTTTAGTGTGTCTGGTGTCCGTCTCGCAGGTTCTTGCTGCTGTGGTTGTGTCTGAATAATTGATGTGTGGATTTCTGGCTGGGTATAACTGGGGCCAGGACAGAGTATTTTGTCTGGGGATGGAGTGGGGTTGGTGAGGCCAGTGACCTTCTGTTCCTTGGGACAGAACTCGCCCTATGTTCATTGATGACTCATGTGCCTTTCCTCCTCCATCATTTGCGTAGTGTAGTGGGTAGTGTAGTGAAGTGCTCTGAGACGCTATCCGGCGTGGAAGGCGCTATATAAATTGAAGTTGTTGTTGTTGTTAGCACACTCGCCTTGCAGGCGAGAGAACCCAGGCTTGATTCCCGGGCAGGGAAAACATCAGACAAGGTTCCATACTCCACATGCCTCTGTTTACCTGGCAATAAGTAAGAGCCCAGTTAGTCGATTAGCAGATCGCTTCCCGGGGGGTAATAATCCATAAAAAAAGAATTGTTCACTCGACTCTTTAAAGTACACTGTTGTGCAGAGTTTTGCCCACAGTAATATAGTCAATCCATTAAAAAATATATTTTGTGAACTGCTTTGAGACGTCTTAACAATACAATAAGGTGCTGTATCATACGCAAGAATTCTTATTATTAAAGACCAAAGCTATTCAACATTTGACAATCTACAAATTATAAATGTTGATTGGAATGTTTCACATTTTATACTTTCTGATTTACAGATGTTATATATAGAAGGCAATACTGCCAAAAGCTACATTGAAAGCTACGTTGAAATATATATTGAATTGAATGGCTTAAAGTCAAAAATTGTTTTACTTGTAAGGTTTTCCGGTTCTTCAAATGCATGGTTATTTTTCTTTCTAATCTTTTTCCCCCTCGCCAATTTATCAAACAAATTTCTATTGAAGTAGTCAACATGCTGACTGTTAACCCTCCTGAATGCATTTTTTTCACAGCTTTTGAACTGTTCAGTCATTTGTGTTGCTCTTTTGTTCTGTATTCTACTCTGAATGTATCTGTGCAGTTTGATTTGGTTTGATTTATGACAGTGGTAAGAGCAAAATGATTTCCTGAATACATTTACATGCATGGACATTCCCAATATGTACATTGCAAATAATGCACCAGTCTAATGCAATTTTCTTTACATAGGGTTTGTTGAATAAATTGGAGACACCGGTCAACATTAATATATTATTCCTCCAGATCCACTGTTGTTCAACTTATTTTTTCTTATTGTAGGTTCTATGATTTAACTGAAAAGAGATTAATCATATTTTCTTTAATCTATTAGTATTGTTGACTTGATTTGAGTGTTACTTACAGTATATGTAAAGTGTAACGTATCAGTATATTAATAAAATGTCACCCCTCCTACCTCAATGAATATTAATTTGGAGTTTCATGTTGTTCAGTATTAAATATTAATGTTGGTAATCAACTTTCATTGACATTTTGAGAATTAATATTGATATTGCTATAAAGTAGGTTTAATGCCTTGACGTGGGCCTACATATTGTTATAGTGTTCTGTATAGACTCTGGGCTGAGATAGGTGATCCAAATTTAGATAACCAGAGGGGAAAAGTACTTTCGGTCTCGGTCCCTTGAGTTTAAGAGCAAACAGATTAGCCAGCATTCTGTTGAAGACTATTACAAGGTGAGTCCTGCAAGAGAATTCCACGAGTTGTTGAAGCAAATTCTCAGCTCATGATCCTTTATAGTTAAACCTTTTGCCCCTTGCTATCCGGTATCAAAGCTCTGTAATAGAAATAATTCTGTTCCCAGTTGAAAAATCAAGAAGGCAAATATTAATTGTTGTTTTTCGACTTGTGATGCTTTTAGACAAGGGTCAGTTTGGTATAGACAAAATTGCCAATAAAGTATTTAGAGGAGCGGTATAACGAGTGCACTTGAAGCATTGAACCCTTACCAACTTTCCTTCTCAAAAAAACGTAGGCTGAAGAAAGCAGTGTTCACAGAATCCTTCCAGATTCTATTAACTAACAGACCAGACTATCATTAATTTATTGCAGAGTTCCTACACAGAGTTCCTTTTGAAAGAAATTTGCATTTCAAAGCTTATCTAATTAAACTCTATTCCAATATAGACAGGCCCAATGATGGTCAGAAGACAGAATATGCATCACCTGTTATAAACATTTAATAGGAAGTTGCATCTCTAATGAAATATAAAAATATGCATTCTGAACATGTTTACGTTGATAAATAAGAACTGTATGTGAAATTGCAGTATTTTAGATTAATATTCTATCAATTTACAACCACTACTGCCACCATGTTGATGTAATAGGTCTATATACTTTCTCTTAAAATGCTTCTGCAGACCTAAACTATGATAATTAATTCCTTTGTTCTACCCACATTTTCTTCAACTGGCTCAAACCATTTTTTTTTTATCAGTACTTACCAACAACATAATCATAGTCATACAATTTTTCATTGATTATACATTAACATTAGCAATTTTGTTTCTTAAAAGGTCAAGTGATGATTTTTTTCTATTCTTAGTTGCACCTTACCTTCACTGCATCATTAAATGTGTATTTCCATATTGTCTGTGAACATGATGTATTACTTTTATAACAGTATAGCAGCATCTTCCAGAAACACTTACCGACAATATGAACTTGTTAAAATTTAACTCTGGTTAATTTTATGACCACAACATTCATTTTTAACAATAATCATAGGATCAATAATCATGTTATTAAATTGTTTTTAGCAAACAGAAAATTTGAAGTGAAATGTCATTTAAGTAACTGGAAAACATTTAAATATTTCTTATCTTGGATTTTCTCCTTTGTTACTCAGATGTGGGAGGAAGCCATTTCTTTGGGTAAAGAGCTCTCAGAACAATATGAAAATGAGATGTTTGATTATGAACAACTGAGTGATTTGCTGGTAAGATCTGAAATGGCCAGATGCCTTGCAATTATTGTGTTGCTTTTTTGAGTTGGTTTTGATTCAATGATTGTGTGCTTTCTTTTGCAGCAAAAACAAGCCCAATTCTATGAGAACATTGTTAGAGTGATTCGAGCCAGGCCTGATTATTTTGCAGTTGGATACTATGGGCAAGGCTTTCCTTCATTTATTCGGGTAAGACGCAATTTGTTTTTTTATTTGTGTGCGCTGAGAGGCTGGTCAGTTCTCAGATGACAGGTCGTTAACATATGAAGAAAGTTTTGATGCTAATATCAGGTTTGAAAATTTTTTTTAATGGTCACTTCAATCCATGACTTTTTGTGGGATACTGCTGTGTGCAATTGGCTGCCAAATTTTGCCCACAAAACATGCAGTCAATTCACTTCTTACAGTATATTGTATGAAGCGCATTGAGGCGTCTAGAACAGCAGTTCTCAAACTTTTTCAGTAATGTACCCCTTGTTAATTTTCAACATTTTCATGTACCTCCACCCAACCACATAACATACACACACATTCCACACCACCCCCTCATTCCACTTGCATTTTATGACCAAACTTTTCTTATATAACAAAATAAGTAAGCACATACAAAACGTGGGGAATAATAATTAAATATACAATTTGGAAGGCTATAAAACGCTAAATAAGAGAGCTAAATAAATCAATGTACCGCCACATGTACCCCCTGGAACAAATTTTGCACCCCCTGGGGTACATGTACTCCTGGTCGAGAACCACTGGTCCAGAAGATGTGATCAGGCTCTATATCAAATGAAAGGATTATTATTATTATTTAGAATTACACTAAACTCTTGATTACTCATTACTGCAGGGGAAAGCAATCAGTGGCGAGTTATCCAGCGTGGTGGATATATAAAAATGCATAAACAAATGGAGCTCAGATAATCACAGCATGATGATTTTAGTGCGAGGGACAAGTTAAACTATAGTCAGGTTATCAACTGTTTACTGTATGTTGTGACTTGCGTTAGCTATCTAAATAGGCTGAATTCTGCTGGTGTCTGAAAGAATTATCTTTTAACACATCCGGAACACTTTTGAAAAAGGCTTGAGCCCTGCGCGTTTTAAACAATATTGCTCAGAGTTTCAGAGACAATCATGTGATATGGAATGAAATTCCACATGATGCACAACAAACGGTTTTGTGAATGATAATTAACAGCAGAATTTTAACCCATGTCTCATATCCATATTCTAATTGTACCTGCAGTACAACACGGTTTAATAAGCTCGATGAAATCCAGAATCTGGCACAGCATCTCACTCTCACTAACATAATGATACTTTTTCCACACCCCAAAAGCTGCAGTGCTATATCTTGCATCTCTGCTTTTGTGATGCTAAATCATTTATGATCCTAATAATAATAATCCTTGCACGTGATGCAAAGTCAAAAAATCTCAAAGCAGTTCACAGGTTCTCACTGTTTAATTATAAGCCAATGCGGCAACCAATTTGCACCGAGCAATATCCCACAAACAGCCATGAAATACACAGCTCATGTATGTATTGTTGCCCAAGATACCAGGAGAATCTTCCTACTTCCAAGTAGTGTCGTGGGATTTTTAATATTTACCTGAATAACCATGCTTTCGCTCCCCCATTACCCCAGTCCTTGCCAGACTTCACTGGCTCCCTATCCCAGAGAGGATCGATTTCAAGATCCTCACCCTTGTTTTCAAATCCCTCCACTCCTCTGCACCCCCCTACCTCTCTGACCTCCTCTCTCCTCAAACCAGCACCTGCTGCCTTCGCTCCATCGGGTCACCTTTCTACCCCTGCCTCTGGCTCGGTCCCGGGATCTGTTGTTGTGAAGCACTCTGAGACGCTGTCCGGCGTGGAGGTCGCTATATAAATCAAAGTTGTTGTTGTCGTTGTTGCTTTGGTTTCAATCAAAAAGTTAGTTCAAGACTTTGAGCTCAAAGTCTCAACACAGGGAATTAATGTACAATCTTCCAACCTACAGATGAGAGTGCTTCCAGTTGAGTCAAATTCAAGTTTTAAGTCACCAAATTTACAAAAAAATTCTGAACTATATGTACTTTATAGAAAATAATGTTTACATATTAAGGTTAAATTATTTTTATGCCGTTTATACTTGTTCTAGTATCTCCATAGAAATTATTACTAATTAAACATGCAGAAATTGGCAAATCAATGCAGACTCGCTATTTTAAACAGCTAGTAAAATAGAATATGGTTTATGAATAAACCATCCCAAAGTAATAAAATGTAGAAATATGCCCCTTGTAATTTTGTAAACCACATATTCAACATTTCTTTAATCATGTCATTGTAGTATATATTGAGGGAAAAATGCTTAAATCTTAGCATATTTGTATTGGAATCATTATTCTGGAGTAGCTAAAATCCACTTGCCATTAAATCAAGTAGTTTTACTAAAGAATCCAATCAGGTTTCCGCCCAATTCATAGCACAGAAACTGCCCTGGTTAAGGTTACAAATGACATCCTAACCGCCTGTGACCAGGGCTCCCTCTGCCTCCTCGTCCTCCTTGACCTGTCTGCTGCGTTCGACACAGTCGATCACACCATCCTCCTCCAACGTCTTTCCTCCCACCTCAACCTTCAAGGCACAGTCCTTGACTGGTTCCATTCCTATCTGACCCAGCGTTTACACTTTGTTTCTTCCAATGGTTTTTCTTCAAACCCCCGCACAGTTTCTCACGGCGTCCCTCAGGGCTCTGTTTTAGGCCCCCTCCTTTTCACCCTTTACACGCTCCCTCTGGGCGATGTCATTGTAGTATATATTGAGGGAAAAATGCTTAAATCTTAGCATATTTGTATTGGAATCATTATTCTGGAGTAGCTAAAATCCACGTAGACGACACCCAGCTGTACCTTTCTGCCTCATCCCTCAACCCCCAGACCATCGATGCTCTGACAGCATGTCTGTCCGACATCGAGTCCTGGACGAGGGACAACTTCTTGCAATTGAACGTGAGGAAAACCGAGGCCCTCCTGATTGGCTCAAGCCAGCGCCTCCACACATCGGGCGCTGCCAGCCTCAACATCCAAGGCTGCACTCTCCACCTCACAAAGCCAGTCAGGAACCTCGGCATCATGTTCGATCAAAAACTTTCCTTCCTCCCCCACATCCGTGCCTTGACCGGCACCGCTTATTTCCACCTGCGCAACATTGCCAGGCTCCGCAACTATCGTACCCCCCGCGCTGCCGAAACACTCGTGCACACATACATCACCTCGAGGCTGGACTACGGAAACTCTCTCCTCGTCGGCCTCCCCAGTTCCTCCATTCACAGGCTGCAGGTCATCCAAAACTCTGCAGCCCGTGTACTATCCCGCACCCGCCTCCGCGACCATATAACCCCCACCCTCGCCCGTCTCCATTGGCTCCCCATTCTCCAGAGGATCGAGTTCAAGATCCTCGTCCTCACCTTCAACGCCTTACACGGCCTTGCCCCACCCTATTTAACCAATTTACTTTCCCCCTACAAGCCCACCCGGACCCTCCGTTCAACAGGACTTGGCCTGCTCCAAGCCCCCCGCCCGAACCGCCCCACCATCGGAGGCCGGGCCTTCAGTTTCTCCGCTCCCACCCTATGGAATGCCATCCCTCAATCCCTCCGTCTCGTTTCTTCCCTTTCCTCTTTCAAGGCCGGTTTGAAGACTTTCCTCTTCGACCGTGCCTTTTGTTCCACCCCGAATTTTTCGACCTCCCCTTCGTGTTTCACCCCTTCCCAAACACTCCCCTCTCAGCTCAGGTCACACGCCTCCTGTGCAGCGCCTTGGGACGTCCTCCCGACGTGAAAGGCGCTCTATAAATGTAATTTGTTGTTGTTGTTGTTGAATTATTTATTTTCTTGCTCATTGCCAGAAGCTTTAATTCAATGGTGTTAATGAGTGAAGAAGGTAGGTGATCTAATATCTGTTGGTACATCTTAAATCATTGATGCACTATATCTTATAGCTATTTTGAGAATGCTTATAATTTTAGACTTTACTATAAATCTTGCAAGCCTTAGCTATTAAGGGATATACAAAATGAATGGTACCTTTCATGGTAAGATTTACTTGTTCCAATTGATTTATGTTAGCCAAATATTTGACAGATGGGGAAACCTATCACCCTTCTTAAGTGTCTGCAAACCTAATTATTGAGAGTTCATATATATGCTTTCTGTACCTGTCTATGAATTAGATCCACTAACTGTTAGTTTGTGGAGATAGATTAGATCAGAATTGCAAGAGAAGCAGTATGTTGTCAGGAATATTTGAGTGATGTTGCAATGGGTGAGTGCATTGCATGGCTGAGTTGGTGACACATTGACATTCAGAAAATGCTTCAGATTACTAAATGAAGCTCTCAATCTTCCATTTGAGCCTTTGAGTTTAAATTTTTTTCAAAGGAAATTCTGAAAGATTTTCCCCAATAATTTTGAGGCAAGGCACGAGCTTCGGTTAAAGTTTATTTTTGAAGTTGAGGTACTTTTTGCATTATCATAATAATTTTACTTTTATTGCATGACAATTTTGATTCCATGGTCCCATGTCTCACCATTGAAATCCAGTTATGTCAGTTTGTGAAGTATTTGACCAATACTCCTATTCATATAAATATAACAACAAACATCAATCTTCATTGGATGAGCCTCCATATAGCAGACATAAATCTTCCTGTTGTGGTTGTCCAGGGAAGAAAAATCCCAGCCTTCAAAATATTCTGTAATATGGAGTCCTGTAACTCAATAGTTAGAGCATCCTTACAAGCATCCTTACCTTGCAAGCGAGAGGACCTTGGTTTGATTCCAGGCAGCGCAAAACCCTGGGCAAGTTAACTTACTCCACACGCCTGATAATAATTCCTCAAAAAAACCACAGTAATAAATTGGTCATTTCAATCCACGACTGGCAGTGGGACACTGCTGTGCATTTTGCCCAACAAACAACAACAAAATTACATTTATAGAGTGCCTTTCACGTCAGGAGGACATCCCAAAGCGCTGAACAGTCAGGGGCAGGACCCGTGCACAGGGGAGGGGAGGGAGAGAGGTGGAAAAGCGGTAGAAGGCACGATTAAAACGGAGTGTCTTGAGACAGGCCTTGAAGGAGGCAAGGAAGGAAGCGAGGTGAAGAAACTGTGGGATGGAGTTTCAGAGTGTGGGGCAGAGAGACTGAAAGCTTGGCCACCGATGGTAGGGCGGGTCGGGTGAGAAACATGGAGGAGACTGAAGCCCGCTGAACGAAGTGGGCAGGCAGGTTGTTAGAGTGGCAGCAGGTCGGAGAGATAGGAAGAGGCATCGCCATGAATAGCCTTGAAAATGATGAGGACCTTGAATTCGATCCTCTGGGGCTTGAGGAGCCAATGGAGCCGGGCGAGGTTGGGGGTGATGGGGTCGTGGAGCCTAATGCGGGAGAGTACATGAGTTCTGGATGATCTGTAGCCTGTGAAGGGAAGAGCTGGGGAGGCTGACGAGGAGACCATAGTCAAGCCTTGATATGACCAATGTATGGATGACTGTTTTGGCAGCCTGAGAGGTGAGGCAGTGGCGGAATCTGGCAATATTACTGAGACGTCTAGAAGGTGCGAAAACGCTATATCAAATGCAAGGATTATTATTATTCTCCTGGTGAAAATAATCCTTAAAATGTCACTTGGTGAGATCCACTGTAGTCCCTTTGTTCTTTCCAATTTTCTCAACCTCCATATCGAAAAACAGTTTGATAGCATTGAAGCATTGGGGAGGGTGAGAGGGGAGAGAAATTGTTAAGAAATGTTTTGTGCTCATATGAAATGAACAATATTGAGAACTTTTCAAGAAGTTGCAACTTTTCAGGGATATGCTGTCCATAATATGTTTTTCACATCTTGTTTTGAAGTAAAATAGAATCTTTCAAGATTGCATATGTAACAAATGGACATTTAAAAAGCTTTTTAAACAAAACCATAGGTTTATTTTAATTAAAGAATCCTTTGTTTATTATCTTGCTGTGTTTATATCTACAACAAACCTGATTGAAAAATGTTGCTTTTATAAAAAATACTGAAAATATTTTATGGCACAAAATTAAAACAAAATTGAAATGTACCAAATGATAGAGGTAATTATACTGATTTTGATCCTGGTTATATTACTATAATTTCAAATGCCAGATATTCACGCACAATGTCAGTAGGCTGCACTTAAGAGTGAGGAATGTTTTGCTCTTTACAAGATTACAAGAAGATCTAAAATTGACATGGCAATATTATTTTATAGTAAGTAGTCTTGTGAACCTAAAATGTGAATGATTCCTTTGGATCTTACTGAATTATAAGATATAACATTCTTGCAGAAATATTGCACTTCCATCAGAGCAATGTAGTTAAGAGCAGGTCTTCAAAAAAAAATTGGATCACAGATTTTTAATCAAGTTTGTCATGTGGGCTTCAATCTCTCAGTTCGGATTGTTTGCAAGTCTCGATTGCTAGTCATTTGCACTCTTTGTCAATCTATTGAATTGACCTTTACATTGACTCTTAAGTGAACCTGAGCAAATCAATTTGATATGACTCATGTGAACAGAAAAGCTGCATTCTCACAAAGTGAAGTTTAAAATTGGTTCTGTTTTTAATTGAAATCCCCCCCCATGACTGGGGTCTCCCAACAGGTTGATCGCCACTGGGTGGCCTTCTCACACATGATCAAAAAGACAACATGAAGGAGCGATAGAACTGGGGATTGAAATAGAAATAGAAACTTTATTGTCTCAACTGTGCTAAATATCACTCTTTCCACTTGTCTTTATTGAGCATGCAGGAGAGGAAACCTAAAGACGATCAATCGGTTGGAGACATGCTGCTCCAGAAAATCTTTCCTAGTTACTAGGATGTTAGAAATTCTAGCATGTCACCCAGGGAGAACAATTCACACCCCAAGCAAACTTTGCATTCTGTGACAAACCTGTGGTTCTTCATCTCCCATTGAGAATTTCTGTTCTCTCTTACCCTTGAGATAAATCCATTTGTTTTTTTTACCAATTGAATAGGTAAAGTGCCTTGTTACACTTCAGCTCCTTGGGACATCCTCCTGACATGAAAGGCTGCTCCATATTTGGGGAGACATTTCTAAAACCTTTTTTGCAGTATCATCCCATATTCTCATATTTGTTGTATGATCCCACACAGCACCTCTGAAATTCCTCCTCTTATAACAATAATAATAATCCTTGCGTTTGATATAGGGCTTTTCAAGTCTTCTAGACATCTCAAAGCGCTTCATAGAATATCCTGTAAAGTGAATTGACTGTATATTTTGTGAGCAAAACGTAGCAGCCAATTGCGCGCAGACTCCTGTCTCTTCTAAGCATGTGGTCTCACATAATTTACTTCCAACCTTCCAAGAGGAAGCTAGACCTTCTCATGAGGGAGAGGGGAGTAGAAAGTTTTGGGAGGACTAAGGAATGGGTGGAGATTCATGGAATATAAACACTGGCACAGGCAAAGTAGCCCGTTTTCTAATATATATTTTGAAATCATAATTCTGGTTTCTTCTAGGGCAAGATGTTCATTTACAGAGGAAAAGAGTACGAGCGCCGTGAAGATTTTGAAGCAAGATTATTCACTGTATTTCCCAATGCGGAAAAAATGAAGACAACATCTCCACCAGGCGATGATATTAAAACCTCTCCTGGTCAATGTATCCTTGGACTTGCATTTTGTTTATTTTTGTTTTCTGTGTGAAAGGTGCTGGTGTGAATGAAAATGTGGAACATAATCTTGCAAGTGAGTGACCTGGGTTCTATTCCCAGCAGGGCTAGGCACGTTTCCTTACTCCACATGCCTTTGTATATTGAGCAGTATGTAGAAACATGGTTGTTAGTCGATTGGTGAATCACTTTTCTGGGGATAATAATCCCTAAAAAAAAATGTGGTCATTCAATCCACCATTGTTTCTGTGAAGAAGAAAACAACTTGAGATGTACTGGATAATATAAAATAGTTAAAGATATGAAATTGTATTTAATGTGTTGCTTATTGATGAATTATTTTCAGTGTCACTTTATCTATGTCTCTCCACTTTTAAAATTCTTAACAATCACTTGTAGATATTCAGTGTTTCACAGTGCAGACCATCCGTGAGCTTCCACCTAAGTTCAGGAACAAGCCTATCTCAGAGCAAATATTGAGGTAACAATTTCTCCTGGCCTTACTGTATAAATCATTTAGATTCCTTGTTTATTAACTGGACTAACCCAATCTCCTTGATAAAAGCTGGCAATATGATATTCAACTTAAGAAGGTTTTATTGTTACATTAACAGTAATAATTTCAACGAGTGTAGTTTAATTGTGATTTTTTTTTAACAGTTTTTACACAGTGAATGAGGTGCAACGGTTCCAGTACTCCAGACCGATCAGGAAAGGAGAGAAAGACCCAGACAATGAATTTGCGGTAATATATGTTGTCATTGTGCATTTGTAACATTTTCTAATACCTCAAAGATGACAGATTATTGCTCAATAATTATATAGGAAAATTAGTATTTGTTCTCCTCAAATATGTGCCTTTCAACAAAAGAAGTGAAAAAATATAAAGAAACTTGAATTGGATCATATAAATTTAGATTCTGAACCTATGCACTATATATTAGAAGTGAAAGAAGTGAAAGAAAAAGCTTCACGTATTGAGAATCTAAAATAAGAACAGAAACCATTTGAAAGGTGTGATTGATTATTCATCCAAACTGAAATGTACATGGGAAAGGAAGACAAATCAAGATTTTAAAAAATACATTTGGAAGTTAAATGTATTGTTTTCCCTAAGACGTTTAGCCAAACTTTTGTTTGCTTGCAAATTATGTTACAACCTTTTGGGAAGGTTGGAGTATATTTGAAGATCAATCCATTGCATTTCTAACTCCAAGAAACTTGACTCTAAAGAAACTATTTGATACAATTATAAAAAAGAGTCAGCCTTTTTATCTCAATGTGATGTAAAAATGTCAAACTGGGGCCAATTATTTTTTGGGGGAACTGTGTTTTTGATTGTGCCGAATAGATTTATATGAGGCCGGTGAGAGACATTCACTTTTATTTCTCTGATGCTAGGCTAATTGCATGACACTGTTTTCACAGAATATGTGGATTGAAAGGACCACGTATGTCACGGCATACAAACTACCCGGCATTCTGAGATGGTTCGAAGTGAAATCGGTCTCAACAGTAAGAACAATGTGTATTCACTTGCCTCATGCTGTACATGTGCGCAGAAAGTCATTGGCCTGGCAATACACAATGTAACCTATTAGCATGAATAGGATAGGTTGTGGTTTGTTGCAATGTAGGAAGTGCAGCAAGTAGTGTCAGCCGTGACCTGATCTACTGTAATTGTTTTAGTCGAATAAATTATTAAATCATTCGTGAAACTTTCACACGTGAAAAATTCCTGTCGCCTTCCATGTCGGAAACAAAATCACTTCAGGAAGGTATCCCTATTGGTTATTTGGGTCATCACTACTGATCAAAAATGTATCTGGTTAATATTACATTGCTAAAGTTAATCCTAATATGGTAATAGCTTTGTTAGCTGCATTTGTTTTTTTCAATGCCGTTTAAGTAAACTGAAGGGAGTCTACTTGTTTCCCTGAACTTACTGTTAGTCTAAGATTTAAAATCTATGATCTTTGATATTAATAAGCTATTAAACTTACAGAAACCTTGCATTCATTCTACTTTTTGACATTATTAGGATACTGCTTGTAATTAGTCAAATATTGTCACTCGCAATTAGATATGAAACAAGAAAGGATATGCCAAAAACACGATGTTTGTGACTTTGAGTTCCAAGGTTGCTGGGCTTTTCATTTTGGTTTGTGTTGTCGATCTTAGCCATAAATCCAAGTATAACTCCATATAACTCCAAGTAGAAAGTGGACTATACATCTTGGGAAATGGCAGAATTATAACAGCTAATATCCCTGCAAAAGATATGAAAAGCACTATATCAAACACAGTGATTATTATTATTATCATTATCATCTCCTTGTATTAAGAGCAGCCTTGCAGTTTGTGTCTGAGTGTTTTACTAATGTGGAAATTGTGTTGTTTAGAGAGTGGGCCTGGAATATAGATCAATTTTAAAAAGAAGCCAGGCGTAGAGCAGAAATTCAGTGAAGTAGTGAGATTTAAAGATTTCAAAATGTGTTTTCAGAGTTTTTTTTAATCCAATTTATTATCAGAAGAGGAAACAAATTTGAAAACTAGTCATAAAAGGCAAAAGCTTGACAAAAAGGGTTCAAGCTCTAAACATTTTTCAATATTGCCTTTACACAAATATGTATGCTTTGGCAACCATGTGACTACTGTTTGTCAGATCCGAGATAATTTGTTATTCTTGCAAGGTTATACACTATCTTTCGCTAGTCGTCACAGCAATAATTCAAAAAAGGATCAGGGTAACTGGAAATTCTGCAAAACTACCTAGTGAGAGAATCAACTCTAAATACATATTGTGCAAGATAAAACTCTCAAAAGATACTCCCTGACCTTTTTAAATAATTTATTCAGTTGTTGTTGGTTTCGGGCAATGTAAGTTTCTCAAAATCTCCATAGATTTTGCTATGGAGACAGGGAAACAACCCAGACTTTTTCTTTCGAAATTGCTGGTGTCCTTGAGATTTTAACTTCTGTAAAGTTTTTTTTGGGAGATGGAAATCAGCTTGTAACATTTCAAATCATATTAAAGAACTCAGATTTTAAACTAAAGTAAGAAAGGGAAGTTGCCAGAGGATTTGACATGATCTCATTGTTCACACACTGGCACCTTAGCTGAAAATCTACCAGAAGGATTCCTGTATAAGTTTTGTGGCTTAAAAAGATAGTTTGAAAACTGCTAGCAGATGTCTTTGAACATACACCTGATATGTTTGCAATGTTATTTCCACTTTGCTTTTTTTTCTCCTTTTTCTGGTTTTGCTGCAATTGACTTTTACTCAATTTGATTTTCTAGTTCCATATCCCTCGTCTATGCTTCCTTCTGGACCCTTTCCATATTTTAGGAGCTGATGAACGAGAATAAGCTCCTGTGGTTAGGCTTTGAGCAGCAGGAGAGTGAATAAATGTCTATAAATGAAGATTGGTCATGTTGGACATGCCACCATAAAGATTATAGCCATCGGGGGAGAGGAGAAATAGACTCAATAAAGTTGGTATTGCCAGAAGGAAGAGGAGAAGCTATGTTGAAGGAATAAAAGGACTCAATTATGTTTTTTTTGCTAGAAATAAGTATTGCTCCAATTATGCTAAGCAGACCGCTGTTGTCAAGGTGAACTTTATAGTGTAACCTTTTGACTTTTAACCTGTTAGATGTTTAGTGGATTAAGTACCTTGAAATGGATTGCGTTTGCTGGTCTTGGGTAGGGCTGCACTGGGAAAGGTCAAATTGATCCCACCTACTCAGTGTTCAAACTTGCCCTAGAATCAAGTCACATTGCAACAGTACCTTAGATTTCAATTTATCCTGGATTACTGGTTACTTTTGAAAGCTTTACAAATTTCATTTTTGGGACTGTAAGGGTTGATTGGACGGAGATTGGATACAATTCACGCCTTGGGCTGTATATTCTCCAGCCTATGCACTAACTCTCATGGGTTCTCTTTTTAACCTGCCTACTTTTTTTTCATGCATTAGTAAACGAGATCACAATGCAAACTATAAATTATAAATGATATCCAGTGTACCTGAAACCATGAAGAAATTGTGCACTGTTCCATAGAAAGCTCCAACTAATAAACTTTGGTCTTCGGTGTCCTGCTTAAAATAATGTAATCTTGCATAAGATCATGTTTGT
Organism: Hydrolagus colliei; assembly: GCA_035084275.1. NCBI lineage: Eukaryota > Metazoa > Chordata > Chondrichthyes > Chimaeriformes > Chimaeridae > Hydrolagus > Hydrolagus colliei. The sequence goes on from CM068748.1 coordinate 3,782,485, forward strand.
TTGCTTGGATATTTCAATTAATTTGAAGTACAATTTTTAAACCTGTTATGCTGTCTATAAACTTGGAACAAATAAATAATAATATTATCCAGCAAGCAGTCCTGATTTAGCACATTTATGATAGCATAATTTAAGTTGTATTTATTCAGCTTTCCAAGTTTGATAAATGTCCTCGTCACCTGAAACCCGACATGTATCCTCTGTTTTAACATGAACTGGGTCAGGGACAAAGTAATTGCACATGAATTTGTTGAAAATTGATGTAAAACAATTGCCGGCATGCCCATCCTAATGATTCATAGCCCACAGCAACTCTAAATTCTACAGGCAGTGACCTGCTATTTTTACACCTTCAGTACCTGGAGATGCAGCCTTTTTAAATGAATCATACTTTTGTGTTCAGTAATTTGTTTTTTTTTCTGCACTGGTGCCTGGTTGAATGTGATGGAATGTTTCCTGTCACAATTTTGAGGCTTTGTAAAATAAATAATAATAATCCTTCCATTTGATATAGCGCCTTATCGCATCATCCAGACTTCTCAAATCAGTTCCCAAGGAGACCACATTTATCTCCCCTCATCACCCCCCACCCCCCCACCAACCAGGAGAATAGTCACTAGTTAGTCATTCGACATCCAACAAGCGCATATTTTGTAATAATAACAATAATCCTTGCATTTGATATAGTGCTTTACATGTCTTCTAGACGTCTCAAAGCGCTTTACAGAATAAACTCAATTGATTGTATATTTGTGGGTGAAACTCGGCAGCCAATTGTGCACAGTCAAGTGTCCCACAAACAGCCGCGGATTGAAATGACCAATTTATTATAGGTTTATTTGACAGATTATTATTAGGCGTGTAGAGTAAGAAACTTGCCCAAGGTTTTGCCCTGCCTGTATTCGAACACAGGTCTCATACTTATAAAGCAAGTGCTCTAACCACTGAGCTACAGGACTCCATCTGTAGTGTGAGGACACTTGTGTCCTCATGAGGTGGATGGTAGGTACCAGGAACTTCCTGTGGGCATCCCGATGGACAACACATATCAGCATGAAATGCGTGAGAGCATTGTCACCATCTTCCTGTCCGCAGCTCGGGCACAGGTCCCTTCCCATTGAGTGATGGTTCCACCAATTAGAAATGCGGAGTTTATGCCTCGATTATATGAGTTCAAAGTCCTGTGCAAGGCTTGAATCCACAAGCTTCTGATGCAGAGGCAAAAATGCTGTCAGGCTAATACCTGGCTGAATAGAGTGAATTTAGAATAGAGCTTCAGTCAAACTGGCTGGTTGCTCTGTAGTTCATAGGTGAGCTTTGGCAGCCTGTCAGCAGGCCACTCATCCTAGCCAAGAATCTCTCTTCACTTGGCTGTCATGCACCAACAGAGAAAGGTGAAGAGGATGAGGATCAGTAATCCCGGCTGGTTTTACTCTTTCCAAACCTGGTGAAAATTGGGGACAGTTTAGCTTCCCTTACCCATTCTTATTGCCAGCTCTGACTGCGGCTTGCATTTATATAGTGATCTCCACGTCGGGCGGCTTCTCAGAGCGCTAACAAATTTGGCATTGACTAGGAGTTAAACCAGCAAGTCCCTGGCTATAATTAGCCCCTCTATCGACCGCAACATCAGGGATGCCCCGGTATTATTCCCTTTTAATTATCATAATTGTTTTAAATATATATACTGTATATATATATATAAAATAATAATAATAATCCATGCATTTGATATGGCACCTTATCACGTCTTCGAGATGGCAATGAAAAGGCAATGAAAATTTTAACAAACATTTCTAACAGTTGAGATACAGCATTGGGAGAGGCAGCAGCTGTTTTTTCAAAAAATACAATAACCAGAGTAATAGATTTTGTGTTTTTAATTATGCTTATGACACACTGTTGTTCATGCCACTTAGCTTAACAATGATGAAAGTTTTTGTACATGTGAAGGACAGTGAAGCACTGTGGAACTAAGGAATTACAAAGCGATTTAAAAAAATACAGTCGTGAATTGACAGCTGTGAATTGGATGACCAAAGTATTATTATTTTGAAGGGATTTTTACCCCCAGAAAGCAATGATGATGATGCCAAAGATAACAAAATACAGCTTTGAGCATATGGTCTGTTTTCACTCGATAAATAGTGAAAGATTATTTCTGCTACTGGTTAAATTCATAAAATAGGGACTTAAGGATTCAGATTATCAGTGGGACAGAGAAAGAGGAGATTAGAAGAAATATTTTCATGCACTTTGGCAAAAGTGGCAATTGATGGCTATACTATTTAAAAGAGAATTGGATAAGTATTTGAAGAGCGTCGTTGAATCCAGTTAGCTGCTGGTGCCAGGCGAGGCTTGATGGGCCAATTGCCTTTTAAAAACATCTCCTATTTTGTCATTTCTATAATTTCCAAGCGTTTTTGGTGACAAGATGAATTTGTCACAAAAATCTGAAGTGGGGGAAGCAGATTGTGAGAAATGTTATCCAAATAATTGTGAACCAATTTTGAGTAAGAAGTACTTACTTGGATAATAAGTACTTTCCCGCATTCCCCCCCACTAGCTTTCATTATTGATGAACAAAAAGTTCAGCTTTGACTCGCCCTCTAGGCTTTAAAAAATCCCCCCAATGCATTTGAAACTTGCAGTTAGTATGTAATGTGTTTGCTAATGCAACACTGCTTCAGCATATTTACTTTGAGCTATTTTTGTTTGATCTTATGAGGATCATGGGATCAAACAACATTTACCTGGAATTTATCTGGAAGTGTGGTTGCTCTATGGGGCACTATTGGCATTAACACAATGACATTGGCAAAAAAATACCTGATCTTTATTTAAAACTAGCACTAAAAATGCGCTTTTGCATTGGGATTGATTTTATTTAAAGAGATATGTGGAAATGGGTTAAAATCTTTAAAGGTCTTTATGTATATTCTACACTGTGACCTTTGGTTAAGCAGAAAGCTATGTTACATTGACTAACTAACACAATGACTTTCTGCACTTTCAAAGGCTGTATTTCCTTATGACTTAATTAAAATGAAAAAACACTTTGCTCACACAGATTTGCTGCTGTCAGTCAGTGAGACTGTGTCTACTAAGATTATTTACACAAAATGTTTCAGTTCAAGGCAATAAGATGCATGGGAGTCTTTACCCCACCCCTCCCGAATCCAACTCCCAGTTTGAGTGCAAATCCCTTGATTGTCCAGCACATCCTGCCAACTTGAAAGGCCCTATATAAATGCAAATTTGTTGTTGCTTAATGGCCTTGCCTATAAAGCTCCATAGCAAAAGATAATAATTATAATAATTGCATTTGATATAATACTTTTCATATCTTCTAGACATCTTGAACATTATACTGTAAAGTGAATTGATGTATATTTATCAGCAAAATGCGGCAGCAAATTGCTCACAGCAATGTCCCACCAGCAGTTGTGGATTGAAATGAGCAAATTATTATTGTTTTTTTTCTGGAGGGATTTTTAGCAAGCTAAAACACTAAGTCATTTCATTCCCGAGTTGATTTTCCACTAATTTCCATGAGTGCCACGCTTTTCAAAGTTAATTGGTAAAGAGAGAATTAAGCTGATTGCATTTATATTTTATTTTTAAGTAGGTGGATTTCTTACCGTTACAAAAGTGGATTTGGATGTACACTTAGAAAACATGAGAGTGGTCATCCCAGAGCTACTTTGTTTAAGTTGTTATTATCTGCCTGGTAGTTATTATCTACACATTATTAGTACACCAAGCACTTTGGGATGCACAGTATTCCCAATATGAAAGTTGCTATATAAATATAAATTTGTATTGTAACAACAAGCAGATTTTGTAATAGGCTAAAACAAAATGCCGTTTTTAATTATGTATCAACCCTTAAGTCATGGTGATATCATATTTATCAGAGTAGTCGGCTAGCCATCAATCTTTATGCAAATACTTTGATGTCAGTCATTCTAATTCATACTAGCTACAGGTAAATGCAATGATTATTTGTTATTGATATCTGACCTTATGTTGTGTGTGCAGTCCTGGAGAACAGCAACACAAAAGCCTAAGCAATGATTTAATAACACAATTGGCTGAGATACAATGTGCACACCAGAACCATATATAACAGCAAAGGCAATCATATAAAAAAAATCAACCTCCTAACGTAAATGCTGAAATTGATGAATAACTCGCTCCACCCACCCATCTATGTGGTTTATCATGTACAGCATCTCTATTGCACAATTGTAATATATCTGTTTGAATTATTCAAGAATAACATATCTTTCTGAGTGATGATGTCTGCAAAAAGATGGATTTATGTTGGATAGTAAATAGCAGTATATGTTGTAGATCCAGGCAAACTGCACAGTTCAGATCACTGCACCAACCATGTTTCTGGGGCGATGTGGAGTGATTTATACATTCCATTTCATTTTGCATTAGAGACTTTTTACTTGTGTGTAGGTTAAAACAGACAGCATAAAATAAGTTGAATAGTTATTCCAAACTATTTAAATAAAATAATTTGATCACTCAATCCACCACTGTTTGTGGGACGCTTCTGTGCACATTTGGTAACTGCGTTTCGCCCACAAAATATAGTCGATTCATTTTACAGTATATTCTCTAGGGCTTTGAGAGGCGCTAAGGTCTCTAAGCTGTGTTGAGGCGCAAGAATGCAAGAATTATCATTGGCAGTCAACAACCACAATAACATGCATTTATAGAGTGCTCTTCACATGAGGTAGTGTCTTGGTAGTGCTAAAGCCAAGCCAGTTGCAGCATTTCACATTGTTTCCAAACTATTGCTGCCAGAAGTTCATTATTATAAATAATGTGTTTATTTGGGTTGTCCAAATGAAGCCGCAATGGCTGTTGAAATTCCTCAAGGGTAAAATGCATTACAAAGAACTTGCAATCGCTTTGCATCTCCCCACGTGTACACTGATGACCTTGTTTCCTCCTTATTGTGAGATCTTACAATGTGGTCGGATTGTTTTTGCTTGACTGGTGCCTTAGTTTATTGCATTTATTATTCTGCCTGGCTAGGATTTCAAATATTATATCGGTGCTGTGTAACTTGCAAAATATACAGTGCATATTACTTTACAATTAAAAATCTGTTTGTGCCTTTTATAGATACAGGTATTTTAAAATTCATCTTTAAACCTTTCCAATGAATAATTTGCTATTAAAAAAAACCCTCCAAGAAATCTATTTAGACTAACCTTGTTCCAATCACCAGCCATTTCCTGTAATTAGTGAAAAATAATTATTGGCATACCAGAGTATTTTGAGCACTACTCAGTATTCAGTTAACAAGTGGAATGACATTTAATCAGAGGGAATCAGAAACCATTCATTACCCAGTGAGTAAGTAAGACGCTTACAAATAAATCTCTGCATGGAGCTGGTCCCTGAAGATGCTTTGGTTTCCATGGGAACAGAATTTAAAAGGTAATGAAAGATAATATCAGGTTGATAGGATAAAATGCTGTCTTGAGTCGTTCGAAATTTCACTCGGCAGGGATGAAATCCACAGATTGAGCACCTAGTTTCATGCTCAGTAGTTTTCCCAAAGACAAAAATATCACACACACATGAGAACACAACATCAAAGCAGCAGATAACAAACACCTAACACCTGACTCTGCATAGGTAGTTTGCACAAATTTTTATGGTGTGGTGTGTGACTCATACAAATGTGATAGATCCCATTTGCAGCACTTGAACTGTGTGTTTCATAAAACCTGTCAAAAAGGTATATTCCACTCATCTGAGTAATGTAGCTCAGTCGTTAGAGCACTCACCTCGCAAGCAAGCGACCTGATTGGGCAAATTTCCTTAATCCACACGTCTGTTTACCGTAGCAGTAAGTAGGAACCCAATTCCTATTGTCGATTGGTGGATCGCAATCCAGGGGTAATAATTCTTTCCAAAAAAATAATTTGGTCACTCAAACCATGACTGTTTGTGGGACATTGCTGTGTGCAATTGGCTGCCATGTTTCGTCCACGAAATATACAGTCAATTAACTTTACAGTATATTCTGTGAAGCACTTTGAGATGTCTTGAAGACATGATAAAGCACTATATCAAATGGAAGGATTATTATTATTGTTTTAGGACAACGAATGAAAAGCACACTGATTTAAATTGGTTTAAAGCAAGGCTGCTGATTGTGTGACTTTTTTGCCTTTAGCTGATCCAGCTTGAAGCCATTTTATTAAAAATAAGCTGTAGAGGTACAAGGATATTCACTTTGCGCTTAAAAAAAATGAACACAGTGAGCCATCCACTTCTCTTTCATATGTCTATAAATCACTCAATAAATTAAATAACTTCATGTTCATATTTTAATCCAACATGACAACTAATTTTCTATCATGGCATTCAAAGAATCATGAATGCATTTTTGAGGTCATCTTTATTATTGTGTAGACTCAAACTTATAGAATGTGTATAAATTATAAAAGATGGCTATCAGTCAGTGCTTCCAAGTTGTCGGCACAAAAATGCACTCTAATGGGGCTCAGATTATAATAATAATAATCCTTGCATTTGATATAGCGCTTTTCACACCCTCTAGACATCTCAAAGCACTTCACAGAATGTACTGTAATGTGAATTTATTGTATATATGTGGGCGTTTGTATAATACATTTATGTATTGATTTCTTTATTAATTTAATCATTCAAAAGCGTTTACACTTGATGAGGCTCTCTCAACAGGTTTGGGTTCATTTTGATATTGGGAAAGGTGCAAACCGAACATACAGGCAGCCATTTTATTCACAGTTTTTGTCAAGCCACAGATAAATTTGTGTTGCAATTTTGGTTGTATATTGTTTGTATTCATTGCAGATGATTTTACAGAAAGAAACAGAAAGCATTGACACCTAAAATTTTTATATCTAAAGTACTCAAACACTCTAGTACAGAGTATGAAGCTAAATCTAGGAGTTGCAGACTGCAGGAATGATTGGGCAGGATTATCAGAAAGCCATGGCCATATTTCAGTGTCATTGCAGATCATCAGATTCACTATTGCACCCAAAAATATTCACTTTAAAGCACTGTACTGTTTTGTGCTTTGAGACGTCCTGAAGACATGATATCAAATGCAAGGATTATTATTATTATCTATTCTAAAAACAAACTGGTTATCATTGAAGGAAACCATAACCTGTAATATTGCAGTTATACATAGGTCTGGAGAAGTGAAAATACATGTACCTCATTATCATTTTGAATAGGAACATGAATGCAATATTTGGAACTATAGATCAAGCTGATTTGGTCTTTTGACTAAGTTCCCCACCATTGAGTTCAATATATTGCAGGTAGAATTTATTTTTACAATTTAGTAATGGTGAATGTTTAAATTAGATTTTTTGGTGTGTTCAGAAAACCTTATTTAAACCGAAGTGCTAATTTACTTCACAATTGAGTGGGGACCTCAATTATTGCATGAAGATTTAAGAAATAAAACCAGTGTGGATTGTAATCTAATATTTTTATTGTTTACTTCTTAATAATCTTGGAATGAAAGATTGAATTCCTTTTTCAGTGAATTCCACCTGCTGGCTTATTGTCAACATTGCACTTTGTTGGAAAACATTAATTCTTTATAGAAATGTGTCAATTGTTACAGCATAGAAATAAGGCATTCAACCCAACTTGTCCATGCCATTGTTTAGACTCCCTATAATCCACCATTCCTCTTAACGCCCTTCCCCAAACCCCTCTCCCCACTTCCCCATCATGTTTGCAATTAAAGAAAATGTAACAGCATACACATAGTTAATTTTATAAGGGAACCAAGTACTTAAATTCTTCAATGTACATTATACAAATGTTAAACAAGTTAAAACTGAAATATTTGAAGATGATTATACATGATGTAACTTTTTAAACCAGATTGATGTTGTAACAATGTTTTGAAGAAAGCAAGTCATCCTAAATGTGTTTAATTATATCTAACCCACTAAAATGTATATTCTTGTACTGCTGGCTGAGATTACAGTGCCTGCCTACAGGCAAAAGTCTCAGCTTGGTAACATTTAAAAGCATTGTGAGGAAACTATTACCCTCCCAAGCTAAAATAAGAAAAATAAGTTGTGTTACATGACTGTTATTGAAAAAATTCCAGCCCAAGGGATTATAAGACATTTGAGCTCCTTTGCAGTTTGTAGATGTGGAACAAATACTGCTGATAATCATTATGGAGGGGAAGATTAAAGAAACAAACATGAAGGTGTTTCTTTATTGACTAATAAGTACCTAATATCGTTTTGAACTTGACACAATAAATAGAAAGATTGATTCATCCACTGGAAGCATTTCAATAAATTTTCATCTTAAACTACTTACTTTACAAAGCAGGTATATAGAAGCAATGTGTGTCTTACATTCACTTAAACCTAATGAGCCCCAAATAAAATAACAGATTTTAACAACAATGCTGCTCATCTGAAGGTTATTGATACAGTGCTTGCTATGTCTTTATCTGCAGGTTGAAATAAGTCCTTTGGAAAACGCAATTGAAACAATGCAATTAACAACTGAGAAGATCACGAATATGGTTCAACAACACATGAATGATCCAAACCTGCCCATTAACCCTCTCTCCATGCTGCTGAATGGAATCGTGGATCCTGCAGTAATGGGAGGATTCACCAATTATGAAAAAGTTTGTTCGCAGCAAATTTTGCTCTAATGTTATGCTTAAGCAATTACAGGAGTTATTGTTCTACAATTGTCACACATTGCATTATATATTGAATCATGTTCACTTTGCAGTTAGGTCATCCATTTGTTGGTGAAAATATTTTCTCCAGTACTGCAGGTTTCAGTACAAAAATCTATTGAGAAAATGTTAAACTTATCCGTTTTTATTCTTGTTGCGTATGCACATGCAGTTACACAGTAAATTTAACAGTAAAAATCCTATGATGCACGTTGAGATTATATTGGCACTGTATCAAATAGAAGGAATATTATTTCACTGCTAAGCAAGTTATGTTTGTTGTGAATTATATTCTTAATAATAATAATCATTACATTTGATATAACATTTTATCACTTCTTCAAGACATCTCAAAGCACTTCACAGAATATACTGTAAAGTGAATCGAATATCCTCAGTACATCCTCCCAATATGAGATGCACTATATCAGTGTAAATTTGTATAGGAATTGCATTTAATGAAACTGAGCATAATTTTATTTTCCGTCTCGTGTCAGGCATTCTTCACTGGAAAGTATGAACAGGAACATCCTGAAGACCAGGAGAAGATTGAAAAGCTGAAGGACCTAATTGCATGGCAGGTAATACCATGATTCCTGAGAAAGCTGAGTACAATGAATGAAACTAAGCAGTGTCACCCAAGACAGAAAATCATCCTGGTGATAGGGTGCCTGTCTGTCACTTGCTCTGGCTGAATAAATGTCACACAATCCTGAATAACAGACTCCTGACACAAAAATGTCAGTAGATAATCCCAAGTGAGACTGAAAAGACTTAATAATTGTCGCAATCGCACTGTTGAGGCATTTTCTCCATGTAGTAACCTTGTAAAGTAATGGCATTGCAATGACATCTTCAATAGCATTTCAGAATTTAGCGATTGAACATGAGTTGAAGTGTGGTTCACAATTTTGCACGTTTTACTATAGATTTTTAATGGCTATCTTTTGGAAAGAATGCAGAATTCAATGATTCATTTAAATAATTGACTCGGGGCTATTTATCTTTAGAGTTAATCTTGGTCATTCCCACATGGAAGGATAATAATCTAGTACAGTACTAGGGTATAATTCAAAGATTTTAAGTGTATCTTGCATTTTATTATTGAATAGAAGGTCTACTATATTGTTCCAAATCTTGCCTATTAGGAATTACTGGGAGCTGGGATTCTTTCCACTCAACTCCTGTTAATTCTGCAAAACAAAGCCTTAACAGGTGAAGTGAGCCTACTTGGACCAAAACCTAGACAGTGCCCTTGATGATAAATTATGCAATTTTAGTTGGTTGAACCTCAGCAGTATCAACACACATGCTGAGGTCCCAAAGTCTTGGCTCTAGTCACTGTGTGTCACACGCCCTCTAGAGAGTGTGGAGAGATCTCATTTCATTCCAGATTTGGGGTGATTTCTATGTGAAGATGGTATTCAATTGTGGAACTCCGTCGATTTTGTACACCCAAACATGGTGACAGGTTTCCGTAAGTGTCACTTTACCTGACCCCCCCAAAAAAAAATGATTGTAAAGCCAAGTCCAATGTACCATCCTTAAAAATAGAGTTCTTCCTCACAATTGGGTCATATGTAGAATAGGCACCCATTCACAGGGTGTAATGAAGGATTCAAGAACCAGAATAAAATAACAGAGAAAGAAGGCAATCATGGCAAATACCTTGGAGAGAGGGATAGAGAGGCTTAGAGGAAGAGTATTTCATTGGAATGATAGCCTGGGGGTCCGTGTAGATGGATGTCAATCTAATTAATAAAATAATTGCTGGAAACATTCTGAGTTTAGGAAAATAACCATTCAACTTTGTCAAAGACATTTAGGTATACATGTACACACTACAAATACAACACCACCAAAGATTCCACAAATACATTAATATTGAATAATCTGTGTAGGTTGTAAGATGAGCATCTGTACTAAACAACACCCTACTTGACTTGGATGAACAAGAGAGAGGAATGTTCCTTTCTGTTTTGATAACAATATCTTCCCTATGATTGAACAGATCAAGGTATTTGCAGAGATGCCTTTGTTTAAGGTTAAAGAATGCGCCAGTGAAATATTTGTGTTGAGCAGATAGGGAAGCGGACTGACATTTATCATCAAAGTGCTGAAGTATGCGATCCGAGTAAGGATAGTCTCATGAGGGCTACAAATGGTCACAGTGGATGCTCACTGTGTAGAGGAGAAATATCAACCAGGCTCTTGCTTCTGGAGATCTGTGGTTCCCACTGGTGACCGAGATCAGATTTAGTTATGATGCTCCCACCCAGTTGAATAGCTGGCAAGCACATATTATTTGGATGCACACGAGGAAAATGGCAACTTGGGTTGATGAATCAAATGGAGGTGGGCTGGACTGTGGACATACCCCCAGCATGAGTCATTATCTTCAGGAGAGAAAACTGAAGCATATTGCTATTTTAGAAAAATAAATGCAAATACTAGATGGCATCAATTGCATTCAACTGTGTCCTAGCCCAACATATGGAGTCCCATAGCTCAGTGGTTAGAGCACTCGCCTCGCACGTAAAAAACCTGGGTTTGATTCCTGGCATGGCAAAACCTTGAGCAATTTCCTTACTCCACAATCCCGAGATGTGCTTTGAGACATTTAGAAGAAGTGAAACGCGCTATATCAAATGCAGGAATCATTTATATGTAGACTCTTCTGAACTAGCCTGATCAACACTACTTTATTTGCGTCTTGAAAATATATGTTGCCTCGTTATTTAGAATTGTTTGCATCTTTTCTTTAGTTTCAGGATATCGGGCCTGAGCATGATGATGCATTTAAGATTAATTTCCATTTAATTTAAATCTTCAATCCTTACTAACCTCATCTTGCTTCCTTTGGGAAGTATAACAAATTATGGGAACTCTCCAAACTACTTTCCTCTTGGCTCACCATGACTTTTTTAATATCTAGGTAACATTGAATCCTAAGTATTAATTGCAGTCTTTCAGAAATATGTTAAGAAATATGTTAAATGCATTTCCTGGAGAAACCACTCATTAAATCTCCACTATTAGGAGGGAAAGAATTAGAAATCAGAACTGTAGAAACTTCCTCTGGGAAATGGGCTAAACTAATCGGAGCATCTTTCTTGGTCAAACCAAGAATCTGGGAAGTGGTCCAGAAAACATATACAGTAAAAGCCGTTTATCCGGCACCAGCGGGACCTGGCCAATGCCGATTAAAGTACCTGCCGGATATTCGGGCAGCCCGCTGTCGAAAACCCACCACAAAATAACTAATAACAAAATAACTAAACACACCAGACTAAATAATAACAGATAATAACAGAATATTGTATTGATACTTATTGTTAAAACTACCCTCTTGCGCTTCTCACCTTTACTGGTTGAGGTTTATAGTCCAGTGATTCGTTTTAAAATGGAGGATGCCAAGCGGGTGAAAAAAAACAGCAGAGTGACTTTAAAGCCTTACTTGCAGCAAGCTGATAACCCTGGACTCTACTAATGGCAAACCGAAATACTGCACTTACGCGACAATGACTCACAAATGCTCCACCGCTATTGTTCCGGATAAGTTCCAGTTTATCAAATGTGGACTTTTTGGGGGGCGTGCTGTTTATACGGAAATGCCAGTTCATCGAGTCACGGATAAACGGGCTTCTACTGTACATAGGATTTAGATGTAGATCGCAAAGTAAAAGGGGCACATTAAATCATCTACAACACCACTTGAAGTGTATCATCCATATTTATCATTTACCACCCCGCTTTCAATCACAAAAACAATAACCTCCATGAAACCCAACACGTGCTCATTGGACCCCATCCCCACCCCCCTCCTCCGTACCCAGCTCCATTTGTTAGCCCCACTCATTTCTGACACCATTAACCTTTCCCTCTCCTCAGGAACCGTCCCTACAAACCCTCCCTTGATGCGTCGCAACCATCAAGTTATCGACCCATCTCCAACCTCCCGTTTCTATCCAAGGTCCTTGAAAGAGTGGTTGCCTCCCAGCTCCGCTCTTTCCTTTCAAATCACTCACTTCTTGAACCCCTCCAATCAGGTTTCCGCCTTATCCACAGCACAGAAACTGCCCTGGTCAAGGTCACAAATGACATCCTAACCGCCTGTGACCAGGGCTCCCTCTGCCTCCTCGTCCTCCTTGACCTGTCTGCTGCGTTCGACACAGTCGATCACACCATCCTCCTTCAACGTCTTTCCTCCCACCTCAACCTTCAAGGCACAGTCCTTGACTGGTTCCACTCTTATTTGACCCATCGTTTACATTTTGTTTCTTCCAATGGCTTTTCTTCAAACCCCCGCACAGTTTCCCACGGCGTCCCTCAGGGCTCTGTCCTTGGTCCCCTTCTTTTCACCCTTTACACGCTCCCCCTGGGCGACGTCATCCGCAGACATGGGGTAAATTTCCACATGTATGTGGATGACACCCAGTTGTACCTTTCTGCCTCATCCCTCAACCCCCAGACGATCGATGTTCTGACAGCATGTCTGTCCGACATCGAGTCGTGGACGAGGGACAACTTTTTGCAATTGAACGTGAATAAGACCGAGGCCCTCCTGATTGGCTCAAGCCAGCGCCTCCGCACATCGGGTGCTGCCAGCCTCAACATCCAAGGCTGTACTCTCCACCTCACAAAGCCAATCAGGAACCTCGGCATCATGTTCGATCAAAAACTTTCCTTCCTCCCCCACATCCGCGCCTTGACCGGCACCGCCTATTTCCATCTGCGCAACATTGCCAGGCTCCGCAACTATCTTACCACCCGCATTGCCGAAACACTCGTGCACGCGTACATCACCTCACGGCTGGACTACGGAAATTCTCTCCTAATCGGCCTCCCCAGTTCCTCCATTCATAGGCTGCAGGCCATCCAAAACTCTGCAGCTCGTGTACTATCCCGCACCCGCCTCCGTGACCACATAACCCCGACCCTCGCCCGTCTCCACTGGCTCCCCATCCTCCAGAGGATCGAATTTAAGATCCTCGTCCGCACCTACAAGGCCTTGCACGGCCTTGCCCCATCCTACCTAGCCGATCTACTCTCCCCCTACACGCCCACCCGGACCCTCCGTTCAACAGGACTTGGCCTGCTCCAAGCCCCCCGCCCGAACCGCCCCACCATCGGAGGCCGGGCCTTCAGTTTCTCTGCTCCCACCTTATGGAATGCCATCCCTCAATCCCTCCGTTTCGCCTCTTCCCTTTCCTCTTTCAAGGCCGATTTGAAGACTTTCCTCTTCGATCGTTCCTTTTGTTCCACCCCAAACTCTTTTACCTCCCCTTCGTGTTTCACCCCTTCCCAAACACTCCCCTCCCAGCTCGGGTCACACGCCTCTTGTTTAGCGCCTTGGTACGTCCTCCCGACGTGAAAGGCGCTATATAAATGTAAATTGTTGTTGTTGTTGTCTGCTATATTGGTAGTAGCCGTATACAGTTCAACTTCCACCTGATCAAAAAATTAATGAGCCCTATGCAAGGATGTGTTATCCCACATACAGCTGTAGAACGTTTGAGTAATAGACCTGTAATGAAATATTTAATGGTCTTCTGCTCTGATCTGACTAACACTTTTAAGAAGAGATGAATGAGTATCTGATTAGAAACAGGATTCAGGTTCTAAAGGCAAGCTCAATTAATCAAAAGCCTGAAGGCATTTGAGCTGCAAGGACCATGGGAATGTCACGCCAAGGAAGCAAGTTTATAACACGACATGTAAATTTGGATAGTTACAGATAGATATAACACAATTCTTCCATTGTCCAAATACATTATGATAATTACTCTATTTGAAAATAAGGCAACAACAACAAAATTACATTTGTATAACGCCTTTCACATTGGGAGGACATCCCAAGGCGCTGAACTCACAACAAAAGGAAAATAACTACTTTTCAGTGGGGATATTAGTGAAACCTTTGAGACCTGAAACATTTCTGAGAATGCCAAACAACATCAAGACTCGTTCACCCTGTAAGATTTTCAGCTATCACAGTCTTAGAATAAGCCTAAACTTTTTGATGCATAAGTAAGTTCTGTTTCCTTCCTCTGTACAGTAACTTCGCCTTTCTTGGTCTGGAAAGTAACAATATTTCAGCATGGCTGAGGATTCTCTTTAATGCCTAAGTGGGGGCTCCAGAATCAATGCTGTCTTGATTTCCATCTCCTTCATGTTTTCTAACTACCTTGATAACTATTTCTGGAAGAATTCAATTTAAATCTCTTGTTGTAAACCATTATGCAAACCTTTTCCCTTTAGGTTCTGTTTTAATTACAAAGTTTTCCACCTTCAGTTTTTTCATTTATACTTCAGTAGAAGTGAAAGGATCTTTAAATTTTGCAATTTACTCCATCTCCTCCCAAATGATTGCTCAATAATGATTTTGAATTAAGAACTTACTGTTTCACCTAGAAGTAAGTAGGAACCCAGTTGTTAGTCGATTGGCGAATCAACTTTCCTTGGGTTAATAATCCCTATAAAAAAAAGTAACAAATAATAATAATTTAAATTGACAGTTGTTTGTGGGACACAGAAGTTTCTTTGTGGAGTGCAAAGGAAAAGGATAAAACTGCAGCTTTTATGCTATTTAGCGTAAACCTTTCCCAGTAATTGATGAAAGCAAAGTTCAGATAGTAATTGTTCTAGCCTGTGTTAAGAAATGACCCAACTAGAATATATTATGTGAGGTTTGGGATGGGAGCGATAGGTGGGTGTATATATCTTTGCAGACTTGATACAACAATTAAATGACAGAAGTAATTAATACTTTAATTGAGCTCTCTTTTATCTTCCTTTGAAATACTCCGCATCTGGTTTTGATGGGTTGAATGTAAAAAGATTGTTCATAGCGAATAACTTTTTTTTAACAAAAAGAATTGTAGGACCTCTGTTGTAAATTGGTTCGGTGTATCCTTTGCAGATTAAATTGTTTTATTTACCCTCATTTAGAAGTTCTGCAACATCAAGGTCTCCGATTAAATCTATATTTCAGACATTTGCCAAAAAAATATTCAAGTGAGTGGGAGGTTAAGCCCCATGGCATTTTCTTGCATGACTAAGGGCACAGAATGATGCGTGGGTAGATGATAAATAAGTCAAGAGATAGAGGTTTGTTGAAGAAGCTGTGTGTAGATTTGTGTAGCTCCAGGGATAAAACAGATATATATATTAAATACTCTTAAAGGTCAGATACTCCTCATAGAATCTTTATAAATGATTTGAACTGGTTGGAATCACTGAGAGATTCTTGTTTCAGATTGTGGCACTAGTGAAAACTTGAGATGCATCTCATTAAGTTTGAAATTTGCTGTGTTTGTTTGAGTGCTAAAAAATCTCAATCTTTGAAACTTTACTATTTCCCTTACTGAAAGCCAATCTTGTATTTAACAAAATCGCAAAATACTGAAGATGGAGCCACTGTATTTGTACAGCTCTATACAACTTGTACAATGGCATAACATTATTTTTCAGGTAATAATGATGTCAATGGAGATTGCTTGCTAGATTTGAAGTTCTTTTTATCACCGCGACTATCGCTCCATTTTTTTTTCTGGCTGTTAAAGCTTCTGAGGGAATTATGTTAGGTAATTCTACACATGTTCCCAGTAGTTGTGACTGTGCAAAACAACCCATAATGTAATTACTAATTAAGCATTCACAGTCAGAGATAATATAGGATGGATAGCTTGAAAAATTTAATAGATTTAAAAATATATATATATATATTTTTCAATGTTCCTTAGTCCAATGTTAATACATTTCATTTATTTTATTTAAAAAAATAGCTTTTACAATGTTGGAAGGGAACATGCATCGCTCCGAGATTTTTAATGACAGTAAAGCCCTGGTAATAGCATTGGCTCTTTATTAATATTAAAAGCTGTCGGTTTAGTTGCTAGTTTAGTGGAGCTCTCACATTTAGCTCAATTTGACTTGTCACTCTAGTGCACATCAAATCTTTGTCTGCAATGTAACTCCTTTGTTAGAACCCCAATTCACGAGGGATTTGTCTTCTCCTTACGCATCCATTCAATGCTGATAATGTCACTCACACACTATTATTATTATTATTATAGTTATATGCGCGGATGACCTGATTGTTGTTTTGTTTTCTTGCAGATCCCGTTCTTGAGTGAAGGTATCCGAATTCATGGTGAGAAGGTATCCGAAGCATTAAAGCCATTCCATGAGAGAATGGAAACTTGTTTCAAGCAGTTGAAGGACAAAGTGGAGAAACAGTATGGGATCAGAACCCTTGTACGTATTTTTTTTTCCCTCCGGCTTTTGTTTTGATATGTTTTCATTTGTTATAGATCATGTATCTCAGAAAAGGTCAATGGTAGATCTGTTCTTTGAAGAGATTGTTATAAAGAACACACCATTATCCTTTCCTGAAATATTATGTAAGAGAGCCCTTGAGCTAATTTCCCTTATTTTTTCATCCTAGCTATTCTATCATTTGCTCCATTAATAAATGCAGCTATTTCACAGAGGTACATTTATGTATAGTGTTGGTTCATAAAATTGTCATTGTGATTTGTAATATAAAATTTGGTTTTATGACCAGCTTTTAACTTTGTATTAAGAACAAAAAACATTGTGTTGCCAGTGACAGGAGTGCATTTGAACCATTTCGAGCTTCTGTGATATAGACAGTAAAGTTCCAAGCATCATAGCAATAATACTGTTTGCATATGGCATTGGGTCTTTCTCTTCGGGAGGACGTCTCAAAGCAGTTCACATACCATAAAGTGGAGGGTATTTGTTTTCGGCACATGACTGAGTGTAATTGTTTTCTTGCAAAACTCATCTGCTGTTAATGAATGAGCTTGTGGTGTGAAATCAATTGTTGATTAGGTGCCAAGTTCAGCAATATGTGTCCAATGTCACTACAGTTTAAATCCAGTGCCACAATTGTATTCAAGTTTAACCATGTCTTGACTGTAGGAGCTTGATGCCAGCCAGCCAGCCAGCCATGATGTGGTCACAGTGAAAATAAATCTTAGATAATCCGACATTCTTAAATCCAGCAACTCCCTAAAACCGACAAGATATCAAAATACGTGCAGTATTACACACGAGGGTGTATGGGGCGGAGCTTCCCCAGCCATTTCTAGGGGAGGTTCTAAATACCAGCAAACTCCCAAATCCGGGAGATGAGTGGGCCCAACGCTGCCGGTTTTATTTACTGTACAACCAACCCCTCAAACTCTCAACTCTATATGTTAATAAAGAATCACACAGGCTAAAGTGTGTTTCAAGGACATGATACAACTCCTGGCTGTTTCATGAGTGTTCCTGCCTCTTACTTATCTAGTGTCTACCTTGTGTTATCTTATCTATCTCTTCCAAATGCTTGCTTTCTGTGAAGAGTCATGCTGCTAACCATGATGGATAGCAATGTGAGGAGTTGGTGGCAGCAGTCACCTTGAAGGGCAATACTTTCCCAAATTCTCATCACATTCGATGAGTAGATTTTTCATACGTGGATTTATTTTGGATCATCGTGATCCAATGTGAATCCAATAACTTGCAGTGTGGACAGTAATTTATGATGATCTCTGCTCCAGATAGGGAATGAAAATCCTACAAGCACAAGGGCACTTTCTTTCACAGCAAGGTATTGGGATTTCCAATCCCAAGAGTTCAAAATAATGACCCAACAATCCTTAATAAAGGTATAGTGATTTAATTTAATAAATAAGCATTTTTAAATGAAAGAATAAAAGAATCATGCTACCAGTTCATGTAGAATACAATGCTGGATTCAGACTGTTACACCATAAATCAGGTTCAGGCTTCTCACAATACTCACTCCTTCTAGCTTTCCTTCTCTAACTAACCCTTCTCTCCCTGTAAAACAGAACAACTGGAACCATGTCCCGTTCCAGTAGTTCTGGACAACAGTGGCAGGCTGGAGATCTCGTTTTACCCTGAGACACTCCCCAACTGTTGTAATGAGCCACTCTTTCTCTCCTGTCTTTATACGTCTCCACCAGCCTCATCGTAACTAACTCAGTCAGTTGATCACTTGAACATCATCCAGAAGCGATGTCAAAACCAGACAACCTTAAGGCCAGGTTTGCAGGGAGTTGTTATTCAACTCCTCCCTGGTGTTTTGTGAAGACAATTTGTTTCTCTCCCTTTTGCTCAAGATTGCTGACCATGCCTGTGTTGTGGATAGATTGTTTTAATTGGTGCCTGATTGGAACTAACTATAATTATTTTTTAATACAGTACTAGTATCATCCCTCCCCAACCGCGAGGGATACGTTGCAGTAAACCTTCGTGGTTGCTAAAATCACGTTTGGAAAATGCAGGGCCCCTATGGGAAACATGGGGATAAGTTCACGTTTTGTAAAACTAAACACAAAAAAAACACATACAGTTATAACATACCTGGGGATAGTGGGAGTAAGTTTGGATGCATTGGCTGCCAGGATCTGCAGCAATCAGACAGACAGGCTATCTGATTTACAGAGAGAGAGAGAGAGAGACCAAGGGTGGGGGGGCTGTCTGACAGACTTACACAGAGATAGAGACACATGGTGACGGGAGGGGGAGGCTAGGTGGGCTGGAGAAGGTGAGAGAGGAGGAGGGGTGAGGATGGGAGAGTGGGGGGTGGGGGGAAGAGAAGGTGAGTCAGAGAGAGAGAAGTGGGGTTGTGGGGGAAGAGAAGGCAAGTCAGAGAGAGGTGAGAGAGAGAAAGGGGGTGATGGTGGGGGGAAGAGAAGGTGAAATAGAGAGGTGAGGGAGAGAAGGGGGGTGGGAGAAGAGGGAGGGGTGGGGGGAAGGCAACGCTCCCAAACTTACTAGCTGGACTGCGGAGAAGCGACAATAAATGCATGTTAACTGTATTTACCTTAATCCTAAGGGAGGAGAGCTGTCACTGGTTGATTGCAACATCGCAACGGGTCCTAGTGCTGTTCGCTAGTTGTTCGAAAATTTAAACCCGCGGATTTAAATCGCGGATGCGCAAAACACGGTTTGCGAGGGTTGTCGCATTTAGCAAACCGTGGATACATGAGTTTCATGTTTGGCGAGGCCGCGGTCGGGGAGGGATACCTGTACCTCCAAATCCCAACAAAGGTAAATACTGTCTGTGTCCTTCTCCTTTAACCAAATTGTGTTCCTATGCCACCAATTCCATGTTAACACATTCTCTGCAAAAACAGACTTCTACACAAATTGATGACTTTAGGAGAAACGGAAAAGCAGGAGAAATAATTCAAGAAACTATTATCTGTTATGTACTCGGATTACATTTGTGATTTAGATTCTGGCGATGTATTTGGGCGTGTTTATTCCATTCTTTGTCACTTTTGAAAGCAGTGAACCGAAGTGGCTCGTGTAGACAAAGATTAACTTTATTTCGATGGCAGTTTGTCTTTGTTTAACCACATTAGCTGTTGTTCAGATGCTTGAGTGCAAGATTCACCTGTTCTTACCACGTCAAATCTGTTGCTTCCAGCCTTCAAATCTGGATGACCGCAGAGGAAGTCGGCCAAGGTCAATGGTGAGATCTTTCACAATGCCATCGACTCCAAGACCTCTATCAGTCGTATCAGTCTCTTCTATATCATCCGACAGTACCCCTTCTCGACCTGGCTCTGATGGGTATGTGAAAACCTTGCTTTCTACTCGATTAATTTGGGATGTTTCCATTTGATTGTGATGTGCAAATATCAAGACAACAGAACTTACTGAACGAAAAATGATTTGTGTATATGGTTCTATAATTCTATCATTTGTGTAAAATATTTTAGAAATGTTTTCCTGTTATGGTACAACTTTCATCAATATTGCAATATAATGTACTTGTATCATTGTATAGCTGTCAATTGTAATGAAACAACATTGAAGTTTTCCTTATTCAGCTTTTTACTTATGACCTGATACAAAATATAGTTGCAAGTTAAATAATAGGTCTCCACTTATCAATATATTCCAAAATGAATGGTTCCAAACTGGAAAGAAACAACAGTAGGTAAGATTGAGCCTTGAGATGACTGTGATGTCACATTGTAAACAAGATAATTAATTATTGTACTGTTTGTTTACAAATTAAGAGAAATTCACTGTATGCCCGATGAAACCACACTGAAAAGAGACAAAGTATATATTTAAGTTTATTGTAAGTATTATTTTAGCATTAGATGTGCTGGAACGCTTTGTTCTGGTTATGTTATAGTCTAGAGAAAAGTTTCTAAAACTCTGTAAATCAGAGTTAATAACAACATGAAATGCATTTTCAAAATCTGCTTTCAAATAAATGTGTCCATTTTCAAAAGTGTCATAAGCTATCAAATATATATTCAAGGCTTAATTGCTCAGTTTGCTTTTTTTTATTTGGTCACATGGTAATTGATTTTGACTGCGCTTTACTTTTGCCTATGAAAGTCGTTAATAATTGATGGTAACAGTTCAGAATGGTACATAATTTATTTTGTATGTCTAATTTAGAATGCCTTAATGCCTCAACCACATCAACATTTATAACTTGTCAGAGTTGTTTGAGAGTGCACTCACTGCAGGTCCTTATATAATCCTGTTATATATTACACAAGAGGGAATTTGAGATAAAAAGTGTGCATATTTTTACAGAGCAGGGAAAAGCTGCAACACTCTGTTTACATTCACATTCACACACATCTTAAAGCTTGCCACAGAATGTCTCGCAAGATGCTGACATTTAAGTACCCACTTCTTCGGATTAGCATTCCTGCACCTTCCTGACAAAAAGATTTGAACATTTATCATTGTATATAACTGGCAAATATGCTATGGATACCAATATAAATAATTTATGGTGTCATAAGCTATCAAATATATATTCAAGAAATATATAAAATAATATATAATTTGGGGGTTTATCACATTTCTTTCAGAAATATATTGGACAAAAGAATGTGTCTGTTTCCACAAAATGGTCTTCTCAGATTTAATTGTGCATATATGTTTGTTTGAAGTGACAATTTCTCTAAATTTATTTTGTGGAAACAAGCTTTAAACTAATTTACAGCACAAGTCACCAACTGTTTCCATGAAAATTGTTCAATTTTCAATATTGCTTGTTTCAGGTTTATTCTTGAACCTCTCCTTCCAAAGAAGATGCACTCAAGATCTCAGGACAAATTAGATAAGGATGATGTGGAGAAAGAAAAGAAAGACAGGAAAAAGGAAAAGAGGAATAGCAAACATCAAGAAATATTTGACAAAGAATTTAAGATGACTGAAATTCCTAGTCAGCCTGCAGAGGCAGTGATTCTCTCTGAAACGGTAATTCCAGGATAATAATAATAATCCTTCCATTTAATATAGCGCTTTTCAGGATTTCTAGACATCTCAAAGCGCTTCACAGGATATACTGCAAACTGAATTGACTGTTTATTTGTGGGCGAAAAGCAACAGCCAATTCCACATAACAGCGTCTCACAAACTTTCGTGGATAGAACTGACCAATTTATTATTTTTCTTGCGGGATTATTATCAGGCATGTGGAGGAAGGAAACTTCCCAAGATTTAGCCCTGTTGGGAATCTCACTTGCGAGGCGAGTGCTATAACCACTGAGCTAGTGGAGTCTTGTAGCATTGTATTCAGTTCTAAAAAGAAAGTTGAAAGGTTTAGCATTATCAGGGAAAAGCATTATCTAAGCAAGTGTTTCTCATTGTCCTATTAATCAGTTCAATTTAATGTTTCTTTAATTATTTGTACTGTGATTGTCCCAAAATGGTACCTTATTCAATTATAAATAATTATGCTTGCACTTTCAATATTATAAATTAATTTGTTACGATGCCACAGCTCAGACATGACGCTTGAAAGATATAGAGGGAAAACTTTTTAACCGAATACACTGGTGGCATAAGTTATGATATATTAGCTCTGGCACTCATCACAAAAGAAATATTAATCATATAAGGCTTAAGATTAAGATGCTTACCCAATCTTTACCATTGCTTTGGAGCTAGTTTATGCAACATATTCATTCCCATGTCAGATAATGGTTCATATGGAGTCAGCAATAGACCAATTTTAAGTGGAATATGGAAAGAATCGTGGGAACTTTATTGTGTTTTGGGAAACTTTGTCATGGGAAATTTTTAGATGATTTAAGTCAATTGTAAATGTACCTGTCGTCTTGATGACATGGTTTACTTCTGATTTCAGATCAGTCCATTAAGGCCACAAAGACCAAAGAGTCAGGTGATTAATGTCATGGGAGGTGACCGACGTTTTTCTGCATCACCTTCACCACAATCTGTTGCACCAGTACCACCTCCAGTAACTCCCAGAGCCAAGTTATCTATTTCATTACAGATTGGCCAAAGTAAGTATTGTGCCGCGTGTTGGAAGAAATTGCATTCGTAGAAGTTGTTCTTGTACTCATCCAACTCATGCAACTCATTCAGAACTCTGCCCCCCACATTCTCACCCGCACCAAACTTCGCTCCCACATTACCCCAGTCCTTGCCAGACTTCACTGGCTCCGTGTCCCGGAGAGGATCGATTTCAAGATCCTCACCCTTGTTTTCAAATCCCTCCACTCCTCTGCACTTCCCTACCTCTCCGACCTCTTGTCTCCTCAATCCAGCACCTATTGCCTTCGTTCCACCGGGTCTGGCCTCCTCCTTGTCCCCCGATTCCTCCATTCTACTATGCGTAGCCTTCAGCCACTACGCTCCAAGGCTCTGCAACTCCCTTCCTCACTCACTTCGCCTCTCCCCCTCTCTTTCCAGTTTCAGGTCTCAGCTAAAGATCTTTCTCTTCGACTGCTCCTTTGGTCACCTTTCTCCCCCTGCCCCTGACTCAGGCCCGGGATCCACTATTGTGAAGCTCTCTGAGACACCGTCCGGTGTGGAGGACGTTATATAAATCAAAGTTGTTGTTGTTCTTGGTTTGATGATTGCCATGGGAAATCAGTGGTGGGTGGTTCATAAGGGAAAACACAACATTTCTGAACATATTGAATTTCGTGTTAGATTTATATGAATTACTGGATTTGAAACTCATCCATTGTAAAGCGTATATTTAAAGTTTACTTGATATTACTGTACATAAAATTCACAACAAAACCAAATGTAAATAACAATATACAAGAGAGGTGTACTGCAAATAAATGTAATTTAAATAGGAATTCATATTTTAATGTTATTTAAATAAACATATTTAAGTTCTCAAGCCTTTGTTAGTGACAGAAATCCACAACATAAATTATTAATACCTCTCATTGTTTCAACAAGTAGGCCCAATATAATTGACTCAATTCATTGGAAGCCAAAGCTCTTAGACAAACAAGAAAGCTAAATCAGAAACATGAATTTATTAGATAAATATATCAGCCAGCTCTGCATTTTCTGTTTACCGCAACATGTGAGAGTTTTTGTTTAATATTGCTGTACTGTTACCTAATCACGTTTTGGGGGGAAAAAAATTGGAAACTATGCTGCCATTGATTTCCAGTAAGTGATTAACACATTGGCTGATTTGAGTTACTGGTAGAATTTACTAGCAATTGAAGACTTATAATTAGTCCTGTTGAGTTTCAGTATGGACAGAGCTTTGCTTTTTCTTTACAGCGGTGCAAGAACCCAACATAACCCCAGTGGTTCCAAGCATTGCTGCTAAAATATTCAGTATCATGTCTGTCAATGCAATTTAACCAAAACAGTAAATAGCCATGAAACTAAACTGATGGTATACAAACTGATGTCAAGCATCTAGTAGAAAACATGCATTGTTGCATTGGACTAAGTAAGAATAAATATGTAATAATCTAAATGGGTTTTTAAATGTTTTCTTAGAAATAGGTTTGTATCTGAATGGTACGGATCAGGTAGTATGGTGAAAGTCAAAACTAAAAACTAAGCACATTACGTTTCACAGGAAACAGTGTTGAATGTGGCAAGCAGCCAACACTATGGCAGTAATTATATTCCCTTCTTTTGGTTCAACAATAAGCTGTGTATCCATGCATGTATTGGTGATTTCACTTAAAACATAGAAGCATTATTTTTACCATATCTAAACTTCTACATTGTTTTGCTATTTCTTAATTAGCACTTTACAAGGTAAACTTAGTCATGCAAAACAAAATGCATGACTAAATTTACCAAATTATTTATTGGTATTATCAAAAGAGGTGCATGTAAAAACACAAGTTTAAATGTTTATTTCTTTTGAATTGTTTAATCAGACATTCTTTAAAAAAAAGATTAAAAGCTCAGAAATTAATGAGCAGTTTAGTGTGTATGTAGAGGTGCTGCCTTTATCTCTCGGGGGAAAAAAAGTGCATTTACTATGGTTGTACGTTCAAATCCCATTGTCCCATTGCAGAACTTTAAACTCACAATCTCGGCTGAGATTCCAATACATTGCCGGGGGAGTGCTGCATTGTTGGAATTGGCATAATTCGGATGAGATCATATTATTATATGATTATAGTGTCAGATTAATTTAGTAATGGCCTTCTTTGGCCAAGGTCCCGTCTGCTTGTTCAAGGCACTATAATCAACTGCTCTGATCATTAAAGATTATGTCATAATGATATCACTCACAAGTATTAATTTTCAAATAAAGACTTTAATCTGCTTTCTATGCTTGAGGTTCTAAAGCTAAAAAAAATATTTTCAGTTGAACATCGGGTACTTATTACCTTTTTAATGGAGTGGATTTATGTTCACTTTGCTGGAGTAAAATAACAGTTTCAACTTATATTTTCAGTTTTATTTGATAGAACTCATTTTAGAAGCTAATTGTGAGTATTTTGATTATCCCTGCAATATGTAGAGGAGATGTGCTCTCTTAAATGATTTGTATTATTATCCTATATTATGACATTAGAATTACTCAGCTATAGTCTTACTGTCATTAGGCAGGTGTCAGTTCAGAATCATTTCAGTATTTTCAACGTGTTTGAATGTTTCAAGCGTAAGTTATAGAACCTTCTGCAGCCAGCAAAACTGGCTGCCGCATTTCGCCCACACAGTCAATTCACTTTACAGTATAATCTGTGAAGTGCATTGAGACGCCTAGAAGATGTGAAAAGCACTATATCAAATGCTAGGATTATTATTATTATGATTATAGTGTCAGATTAATTTAGTAATGGCCTTCTGTAATGTGTGTACATGGTGTAAAAGAAAGTTACACACACTAAGATAGGCAAATAAGGCAGCATATCAATTTGGTATTGTATAACTATGGAGCAAAATACAAAATGATCCCGTTATGACATGATCTGCTTGTGTTTGTCGAAGAATTTGTTTATGTTTATGATGGAGAGTTTTCAGGATATTTTAGAACCAAAAGGGCGGTATTTAAATGATGAAATACATTGTAATTTGCCATCAGTATTTGGTGTGGAGAAAAAAATCCTAAACTGAACATCTCTTGTTCCGAAACATTTCTTTTTAAAATATAATTTGATGTGCTTTTATTTATAGGCATGGAGTTGAATGGTACGACTAACCCTGAGCAGACCGGAGTCCCACCTCCACTTCCTGTCAAAGGCAACAGTGGGGATTATGGAACCCTGACTGATAGTCAGGAACTCACCATTCCAAGCACTCCACCACCTCCACCACCGCATCAATCCAGGGTAACTACATCTTTATACTCTGGAACACTTTTTCTCTATCCCTCTATCTTGTCCCTTCCGTCCCCATCTTCAGTTCGTGACCTGAAGACCATCCTATTCGGCCAAGCCTACTGTCACCCCCCACCTTCCCCCACCCTGTCTCGGTGGCATCCTCTGCTACTGTCAAGCACTCTGGGACACAATCAATCGTGACGGGTGCTATATAAATGCAAGTTTTTGTTAAACGTAGAGCATGTTGCATTGAGCCTCGTCTTTCTTTCCTTCACTCCTGCAAAGTGCATCTGCATTCCGGTGTCTCCAATCCTTCTTTCTCTGCAGAAATCAGTTTTTAATTGCCTGCTTTCTTGTATTACTTGAAATGTCATTAGGCTGTTTTTGTTTGCTGAATAAACTGAGGGCAGACTGCAATGCATACATTCCCCCAAACCAATCTTAAGCACAGTTTAGCCACCTAATGTTCAAGCCATTTTTGAATCACTAACACAAGCAATAAATAGTACTGCTTACAAATATTGCATCACTACCAATATCATTGACATTCAGTCAATAAAATTGATTATTTGGTGGAACAAATGCATTGTGATGCTGTTTGATATAAGTAATGGTAAAATGAGAGGCTTTGGTTATTTAGAGAAAAGATTGTTAAGAATCGATCCTGCTTTATTATCTTAGTTTAGTCACATCATTGTTATAATGTGATGGTATTGAATGTGAAGAACCTCATTTAACACTCAAGGTTAGATTTGAACCAAGGTCACGACTGGCAATACTACAGGCAAAGGAGAAACTGAAGAACTGATTACAATTGCTTTCTTTCCAACAGCTCCCTCCACCATTGCCCAGCAAGACTCCTCCTCCACCTCCTCCAAAGGCAGCGCGGAAACAAACATCAATAGATTCTGGGATTGTACAGTGATGATGAGTTGATATTGCATTCAGTACCACTTCCAACATATGCAATTCTTTTCCAAAATAGGCCAAAAAATCAAAATGCCCCCTCAGTCCACTTTTATTTTCTCCTTACAAATTCAACAGACATTCGAAGATTATTTACCTCATTTAAACCTGCACCAGTCAAAATTCATTATGCATTCATAGGTTCCATTTACCACAATAAGGAGATGGAAAATGTGCATTTTAGTCAATAAATAAATTCTGCTGAGTCAAACTTCTTCACGTTTCACTACCACAAATAATGTGCACATAGATAACAGCCAGTATCTATTCATTGAACCTTCAAAGACTGAGAATGTTTTCATAATGGATTGCAAACTTACACAACCTGATTTAGACTAGCGTTAATGATTTCTGGATTCGAAACGCACGAGTGTTTTACTTCTTGATGATACCGGCCGTATGTTAATTGTTTGTATGGAGCTTTGCTTAGTTTTGAGCAAGACAGGTAAAGTGGTAGACATTGTTGAAAAAAAACTTACTGCTTTGTCCATAAGGGTGTAATCGTTATGTATAGAAGTTTGTATATATGAAGCTCAAAATTTTAAAACTTGTTTTATGGTGTCAACATTTATTACCATTTGCTTGGTATAATTCCGCAAATGAATTCATTCCTAATGAGAACTTTTTAGATTTTGAAGCCTATTGACTGTAAAGTAATGGTCATATTTTGCTAAATGTATTGTTTTAGTTTTATTTAATAGGATCAAAAATGGGTAACATATGCCTACTAACACCTGTTCCCTTATTGTGGCATTGTCATTTATAAAATATAATTTTTAGCAACTTTTCTGTATTCATGTATTGAGCAAGATTAGATTTGTTCAAAATCCACTACTGATAAAAAACTAAGTTTCATTGTCTGAATGTGTTGTTAATTAGACTTGCTTTGTCTCCGAGTTACCTTCAGTTCAAAAGATTTAACTGGGATAAATGGAAAAGCATTTCCCTTCAGAATCTAAAACAAGTTGTGCTGCTGTCAAAATTATTGTAACACGATATTTCTAAGCTGGAATCACTTTTGTTATTTGAAAATCAAAGCATCACAACTTCCAAATTTGTGTTTTCATTTTTCATAATAATACAAAGTGGGTCAAGTTGTACAGTTCTCCAATTGGGCTGTGAGTGGATTAGAAGGTAAAATCCAGTCATTGCAACATAAAGAGCTGCCCAGTTTGGCAATAAGACTTATCCCCAACATTTAGGAGATGGACTATGAGTGAATGACTAGATAAATTGGAGCTTTTCATCCTTGTATAGTAACTGGATAGAGGGCAGCCTGCTTAGAGCATGCTCCAGTTAAAAATAATAATAATAATTCTAGTATTTGATAGAGCACTTTTCACGTCTTCTAGATGTCTCAAAAGTGCTTCACAGAATAAACTGTAAAGTGAATTGACTGTATTTGTGGACAAAACTTGGCAGCCAATTACGCACAACTGTATCCCACACACTGGTAGATTGCGTGACCAAATTATTATTCTTTTTTTTTCTTGAGGGATTATTATCAGGTGTGGAGTAAGGAAACTTGCCTAAACTTGGCGGGAATCAAACCAAGTTTGTTCGCTTGCAAGGCAAGTACTCAAACCACTGAGCTCAGGACTCCACAACAGTTGAGTATAGATTTGATTACAAATGGATCCATACAACATCCTGTGCTGACTAGCTGGCTCCCCAAGCTAAGAAATGTGATTTTCTTTGTGCTAGGCAGGCACATGTTTCCTGCACAGGAACACTTTTACACAGGAAGCAACAACAAAATTACATTTGTTTAGCCTCTTTCATGTCGTTATACACATATACATATGATATAGGGAGGGGGCGAGGCAGAGGGATTGCAGAATGGAATTCGTAATATTGGGGTGGGGGCACAGTGTCTGAAGGCTTGCCTGCCGATGGGTGTGGTGGGTGAAGTGGAGCAGGCCGGAGGGAATGAACGGGTTAGTACATTGCAAGCACCAGTAATGCCACAATGTTGTCAGTCCTTTTTATACAAAGTGCGCAGCTACAGACTGGAAGTGATTTCAATGCTGACCTAATGACCCTGGAGTCAGCAATATGGTTTGTTCCTCTGGCTCCCGATGACTTGGTTGTAAAGGATCGATTCTGTATCTCAATGGTTTCCTGACAGGCATGTAACGAGACAGAGAGAGTGCATCCAGTCCAATAGCTTCAGATACAAAAGTAGGGTAAGATCTTGTAAATCAGCACGGGTAAAGAAGCTTCAAAGAAGAAACTGAATAATAATAATCCTTGCATTTGATATAACGCTTTTCAAATCTACTACACATCTCAAAGCGCTTCACAGAATATACTGTAAAGTGAATTGATTGTATATTTGTGGGCAATATGCGACAGCCAATTGCGCACCGCAGTGTCCCACAAACAGTTGTGGATTGAAATGACTAATTTGTTGATTTTTTTTAGGGATTATTTTTAGGCGTGTGGAGTAAGGAAACTTGTCCAAGGTTTCGCCCTGCCAGGAATTGAACTCAGGTTTCGCTTGTAAGATGAGTGCTCTAGCAACAGAGCTACAGGACTCCACATACAGTACTGTATAAATATATATAGTGGGACCACAATGCAAACGGACTATCTTTCAAGACTAACTCATCCTTTGGGATTCAGGTGACATTTATCCAAACCCCTTATTATGTTGCATCTTTTTGGACACTCTAGTTATTTATTACATTACTTCTGCTACATTTATTGCTAGATTTACATTAATTTATTACATTGTTTTAGATTTATTACATTTGCGAACAAATATATTGGATGATAGTGAAAGATGGTAGGTTGGGTATTCTGCAAAGATGAGTTATAATGGACACGAGATACAATGTGACGTATTGTTTTCGCCTGTGATGGAAAATAATTATTGATAGAATTACATACATATTGCAGCGTCGTTAAGATTTACAACACCTGGCTGGTGATGAGTTTATAATATAATAATAATAATCCTTACATTTATATAACACTTTCCACGTCTTATCGACATCTCAAAGCGCTTTAATCTCATAAAATAAAAGAAATGGTAATTAATAAACAGGAATTATTGACCCAATGTTGTTCAGAATTCTTCATCAAACTTTGCCTTAAATAGAGTGCTGTGCAATTATTTTAAGCTGTTGGCAACATTTTGGTCTCTTGTACTTAAAATGTTTTACAGTAGTTGGAAGGCGATGGGGCAAGCAGAATATGAAAAATCTATCCTGACATTTTCCAGTAGGTTTTTCAATTTGTTGAATGTGTTTCTCTTGTACACAGGTAATATCACAAACTGGGCTTTATGCCATTTAGCCTTTCAAATGGAACCTATATATGCTTTGCAGTGCAGTTGAAGTGATGCACTTTGGGGCAACACACAATGCAAGATGGATTCTAGGAAGCTTCATTGGCTCCTAACCGCTACAGCTCTTTTGCTACCACTCTTGATGTGCGTCAGCAGGAATGATTATCTGCCAACCACAAAGTAATGGATGCATTGGGAGGTGGATGAACTTGAGTTAATAAGCGAAAGTCATTTAGATGTTATATATAGAGTAGGAAAGATAAAGAAAACTAAAGTGAATTCACAATCGGGAGAGGGTACTACAGTGAATA
The DNA here is from genome assembly GCA_035084275.1 of Hydrolagus colliei. Lineage (NCBI taxonomy): Eukaryota > Metazoa > Chordata > Chondrichthyes > Chimaeriformes > Chimaeridae > Hydrolagus > Hydrolagus colliei. The sequence continues at coordinate 3,813,403 of CM068748.1, forward strand.
CTTCATTAATAGATAATATTTTAAAACTGATGTTTATGCTCATATGAAAGAAAACAATAAAATGTACCTTTGTATACGCATGGTGCAGGCACACTGTGCAAGTGGTACTTATGAGTTACAGCTTGCCAGTTTTAATCGTGTAATTCTTTATTACTTTGAAACATGGCAACTTAATTGTAGCTATAGTTTTGATGGTTTTTTAATCTTGTGGGGAAACAAATCAAGGGAATAAACAACACAATCTAACATGTCTAATTGATGGTGTGTTTTTACACCCCTCTTTATTTTTATTGAGTACAGTTACAGATTTGATGCTTCATGATTACTGAATGCCTTTAGTTATTGAGTTATTTTTCATGTTCCAAAAGAAAAGCCAATCCAAAAGAAAATGTATTTCAGAATTCTCCCAAGAGAAATAAATGGTACAATTTTTTTTTCCAAAAGCTGGCTACATTCACCTTAACTACACAAGGATAAATCTTATGTTTTTTTCCCCCCCAGAAAAGTGATTTGTCACAATGAAATCCTAATCTTTATGGATTGGACATAGGCAGGAAATGGAAATTTTTAATGAGCATGCATGGCACCACCTTTATTCCACTTTGTTACTTAATCTAAGTCATCAATTTGGGGGAAAGGAAATGAAGAAGTAAAACTCTTGAATGAATTCAAACTAATTGTGTGATTTTACACTCGATTCCCATAAGAAATAGATTGGTATTAGCAAACATTTAAGAATCATAGTGTTATTTTACCTGCTCTTGTTCTATATTTTGTGGTTTTGAATTTCTGAAAAGATGCATGAAATACATGAAAAAAGATTCCCTTGTGTGTGGTTTAGTGGGCCAGCAGGAAATGAGAGAAAAAACAGTCCGCAGATTGGAATATAGAGGAAGTCTAAAGTATTTAGTTGATGGGCACGGAATTAATCTTTCTTGCCCTTCAGACCTTTAATTAAACAGTAGTCAACAGTATTTAATGAATCATTATACAGCATATTTAAGTGATCTGAGACACCATCTGGCGTGAATGTTGCTATATAAATGCAAGTTGTTGCAATTTCATCATTTAAAAAAGCTGTTATTATTATACTGTGATATTTCAGTAAATCCAGAAACAAATCCCAGTAAAACGTAACTGCAAACATTACAACACTTCATTTTATATAACTTAGAAACTGCTCAATGTTTTAAAGAAATGTATTTTGGGAGCGCAGTATTCAACATCCATATCTGTATATATGTTTCATCATATGTTTTTATTATTTGTATTTGATATTATCAAATATGAGGTGAAATGTGCATAGAATCTTATATGCATCCTTGTATACAAGATAGTTAACCTCGGGACTGGTTCTTAACCTAATTTACAATCAATTGAGTCTCTATTGAAATCAATTTTATTGCTGTTTTTGTTTAATTGTTGCATTGTTTAGATCAGAACGTTTTGCATCCAAAAATGTATTCCAAATATGCTGCAAGAACATATTCAAATATTTGTTCTTTACCTAATAATCATAACCACACAAACATGAGCTGGTAATATGAAGGTAGGGAACACTTGTACCTTTTTGTTTCTTTCCTATATTTATTCCTAGATTAGAACCGCTTCTTTGTTTAGAACAGTACTGTACATCAGACTTGATAAAGGTAATTCCTGAATCTTGCTTATTGTGCAGGAAGAGATTATACCATGGCAACCCAAGTTGTTCTGCAGAAGCTACAACACTTCCCATTTTAACCCAATTCTCGTCTTCATATAGATTTTGTGGCAAAAAGCTTCTTCTGAGAATGTTTTGTACAATGTAACGCATACATTTCTGTTTTTTCGATATGGCATAATTACTATGTCCTTGAGTAGTTGTTGTTGATACTTAATGGTTCATATGATCGCGTAATATCTCATGCTTAATTTTCTACTTATACTGCTCTTTCTGCAAAGGTCAGCTTCCAGTGAATAGTCTAAATGCACATAAATATTGATTCATTTTCAGTGCAGTTCAACTCACCTTGGAGGATGGCACAACACAAACCAAGCAAAACATGAAAGGACAGAGTTCACAGGAACCAATTGCCCATTAGGAATATGTCTAATAAATATCAAAATGTAGATAACAGAAAGCATGGAAATGCATTTTACATGGGTCTCTAAAGGTCAAGAAGATGATTGCATGAAAATGATTATTTAATTTTGTTTAATTGTTTATGCTTTATTTTATTACCTATCTATTCAACAAGTCTTCCATCACTATGTCTATTTCCTTGGAGAAGACAAGCGTGGAGGTAGATCGTAGGTCTCTGCTGATTCTCATAGATAACCATTTTGAGGAGAAGCGTGCGTTATTGCCCCTCTGATTTTTTTTCTCCTAATTTTCCAATGCAGTGTAGCTTAGCTTGTCTCCACCTAGAGAAATAGCTGAGATTGCTAACTATGGAACTGTAAGTAAGATATAAACCAATGTTCTAGCAGTCAGTAGCAAAATGCATGTAGATGCGATGTGATTTCCTTTTGTGCTTCCCACAACCAAGATTATTGTACAATTACTGTAACGATGGGACATTTGGGTAGGTTGGCGGGGGTTGCTTCTGTGTAATTCACTTTCGGTTTATCTGAATAGCCATGAGGCTGTGTAGGAAATCACATAGTTTAAATGATGCACAGAATTTTAGCAACAGGAAGGAAATGAAAAACTGCCTGCAACCCAGAGATTGTTTTTTTATACCTGAAACAGAGTGGATTTTTTCTTGGATCACTGTATAAATTATTCTTATGAAACTCCTACCTATCCATAGCACTTACAGATAAAGATTGACACTTGGGAATGCTTTTTTGTAACCAATTTTCATAGATGATTCAGCTGACAACATTAGAAATTGATCATCTCTTCTTTGTGTTGTACTCTTTTAATCTAGAATAAAATCTATTCTAGCCGGTAAGGGACTGGGATTAAAGAAGTGTCTTTAAAATAAGATGTTATACCTTTTTCTATTAATGCCTAATGATGTACTCACTTTTCTTACATGCTTGGCTGATGTGAAACAACCCTGTTAAATAATAGGAATTAAATTATCCATTTTCCAAATAGCTTGAAATTGGTGATGTGCTCTCTGACACACTGCTCACCAGTGTCAAATCTGAAACTTTTATTTGTTAATTTGTCTCTTTCAATTTTCTCCCATTTGAACTCTTTCTTTCAAACAGGGTAGGTATGGTTCAACAGTTATTAAAATTGTCACTTATTCATTTAAAGACTCTGGGTAGAGATATCAGTAGAGAATCCCGGCTGATTTGTCAAATGTAGCTACCCACCGTTACTGCTCTGTGATTACAGATTAAAGTACCTGTTTTAATTGTATAAACAACAACTAATCCTTTCCAGAACCATCCGCAATGCGTTAATTTGTTAGTTACATAAGTAGAGGCAGCTGAATTCACGATGTACATATGCATTTACACATGATAGCCACAATCTGCAAAATCTGGATATCAAAACTGATGTCTCAATTCTATTATTAAAGCCCCAGAAACAATGAGCAAACATAAAGACCGTAATTATTCCTTGCCCACACAAAAGCTACTCATCGTACTGTTGTGAATTAGAGTAGGGGTTCACACCGCTAACCTTCAAATACAATTCACAACAAAAAAGATAATACAGAAAGCCTGAAGATAAGCATTTGGAATTGTAAAGCACAACTGGGTTATGTATGGGTAATAGTTATTTATATTCTTCGTAGCTAAGGTGACCCAACTAAATTCATCAATTGCGATTGTAAGTGTAAAGTAACATTCAGCATTACGAACCTTTGTTATAATGAATCTCTATTTAATCTGAAATTGGAAGTAAGGATTTAGACAGGGAATACCTTTTTCATTATTTATTCAAGGGTGAAATCAGAAGCTTAACCAGATTCAGAGCTTTGTTGATCCTCAAACATAGACTTAAATTAATATGGAAAACTGTACTACTCGAGCAGGAGAAGATAAGATTATTTCATGATAATTCCTCCAGCAGATTGTAACAGACACGCTTGCATTGGTTTACACAGAATTAAAATGCTTCAGATGTTATCCTTTAGAAAAAATCTGCTGATCTTGGCAAAATCAAACAATAAATAGTTGGTTGAGCTACCGATGTTTAATCAAACTCCTGTAAATCACTGTCAGGACAAAAACACATCTGCATCCCAGTGCTATTAGAAACCAGAACTTTATATCAAATAGTGTCATGATATGCTCCTCATCTTAAATGGCGTATTAGCTGACATTTAGCTGGTACACACTATTGGTATGTGGCATATTATTTGGCAATCATGATACATATGTAATAATCTCATATGGCCCTCTGCTCTCATGCTGTTTCAAGCTGTGTTTCATAGAGTGTTACCCTCTGACCTTTCATTTTCCAATGTTGTTTTTGGTTAAGAGGATAAGTGCTCCTTCAATTTTGCTTGCCATTCAGCCATGTGGAGATGTCAAGCCAACATGTCGAGCAAATTTGAAGTAGAATAAGCCTAAAGTGCTTTTATGCACTTGATCATGAATAGAAGCTTGCAATGTCCTGGGAATAAGTCACGTGTCCTACCTGGGGTAGTCCACAGCGCAGAAAGGACACAGAACAAGGTTGAGGAGAAAATATCTTAAACATGGACTTGCTGTATTAGTTGTAAATCTACTTACACCATCAGTAACAATACAGTAAATTACTTTACTGTGCAAGTTATATTCCTGTGGTTGGAAGACATCACAATTTTGCATAATACTTACTTGCACTTATAAAAGTCTAAATAAAACTGTAAAATACTCCCCTTTGACTGCATCACTGAAAAGATATTACTCGACTTTATGGTATAATTATGGTATAAATTTGAAATGACAGTTTGTAAGTATCACTTTGTGACCATTTCCAGCAGTGATCAATTGAGTACATGAAACTCCTGGGCACACACAACAATTTAGATGATGTTGTTCAATAATATTCTTACTACTGTATTTCAAACTTTTTATTGGTACAGTTGTCAGCTAAAACCTATGGAATTCTCTTTTACCTCCCTATCCCCTTGTAAATGGTAAATAATAAATAATTATTACTCACCATTTAAAAACTAGAGTCTGGAAAGTACACCAACAATTTAGATGACAGGACTAAAATATTTATAATTCTTGTTGTGCCTGCAAAGCAGTACTGAACGTGTATCAGCGGATGCCAATGGGTTATGCGAAACAAAAGTCAAGCAAATCTGTTGTCTTTCAAAAGAGGTTTGGAGAGCTTTCCTATTCCAAACCTATCCCCAGATAAAACAATGCCCTTAAAAGCAAAATAAAATACAGCAGTTTCAAATTGCAGTTTACCACAACATGTACGCAAGCTTTCCTTTCTCTGTCGTAATGCTCCCCCTGAAAATATATTCTCTGCTGCGTTTCTCTCTTTTGTATTTTCTCTTTTTGTATACGTTTCAACCAGGCTGCATGCTTTCATGTCATATGTTCACAGCCTATAAAAAGAGTGAAAAAGGGTCATTTCAAATAGAAAATCTTCAAAGACTTTGAACATTGGTGCTGCTCAGCTTTGAAGACACTTAGTTCCCAGTGGCGTTTGATCTACTTCAAGTACATGAATGTACAAAACATGGGCCAAGACTGACTTGAGGCCTTGAATTGCTCCTTTAGCAGAGGTCAAGCAATTCACTTGGCCACTGCATTCAGGGTTGCAACCTCCGTCTGATTCAAAAGTATGAGAGCTTAAGAGTTGTGTGCTTCTCTATCGAGCTATTCAAAATACAGATCTTTGACCTCAGACTACTGAGAGGAAATAAGTGTCTGTATGTTTTCCAGGAATAACTTTACTGTGATGCAGCCAAAGAAACGAGAGTATGTTATAGTTCATAATAATAATGTAGTTCATAATGTAGTTTGCAGCAAACAACAAACAAACAAACAAACAAAACTTACATTTATATAGCGCCTTTCACGTCGAGAGGACATCCCAAGGCGCTGTACAGTCAGGTAGGACAAGAGCAGGGTGGGAAGGATCAGGGCAGGATGAAGAACAGTAGGAAAAGTAACTGTATTAGTGGGCGAAATTGTAGTTTGTAGCAGTGAAGAAACTGCAATAAAAATTCAATTTAAATAATTTCTTTCAATGAAATTTCACATTATCTGTTAGTGAAAGGCTTTGAACTGTTTGTCACTGACTTAATGAAGAGGTATTGGTCTTGCAGTTTGGTTATCTTAAGAAAATATTTATTTTGTTGGTTTGAACCTATCCCATCAGGGTGAATCTTTGGGTAAATTTTCTTATTCCACACCTGATGATAATCCCTCAAGAAAAAAAAGCAATAATAATTTGGTCACTCACAACTATGCAAATGCCTGGATCAGTGAAAGGATCGACTGCAAGATCCTCACCCTTGTTTTCAAATCCCTCCACTCCTCTGCACTCCCCCTAACTCTCTGATCTCCTCTCTCCTCAAACCAGCACCCGCTGCCTTCGCTCCACCAGGTCTGGCCTCCTCCAGGTCCCCCGAATCCTCCGCTCCACCCTCGGTGGCCGTGCCTTCAGCCACTACGCCCCGAGGCTCTGGAACTCCCTTCCTCACTCCCTTTGCCTTGCCCCCTCTCATCTCAGTTTCAGATCACAGCTAAAGACCTTTCTCTTCGACCGTGCCTTTGGTTACCTTTCTACCCCTGCCCCTGGCTCGGTCCCAGGATCCATTACTGTGAAGCGCTCTGAGACGCTTTACGGCTTGGAGGGCACTATATAAATCAAAGTTGTTGTTGTTGGCTGCTGCAATTATACCAGACAATAAACGTTCACGTATTAACAGATTTACCCAGAAGTCATCATTGGTTTGGTTTGTAAATAAACTATTGATTCACTTAACTACATATTTGATGTTTAAGAATAGTTAACAGGTCTACAGTATGCTTTTTCATTGCTTAATGTTTCATTGTTTCAAAGAAATTGATCTGTTTGGGAACAACTTGCATTTATAATAGTGCCCTTCACGTGGGGTTGTGCTTTAGAGCATTCAGATTGAGAGTTAATTTTCAGACCATGGGACCAAATGTAACATCAAAATATCTTTAAATGTTCCATAACCAGTTTACATCAGAAATTAATAATATAATTTATCAAAACTACATGCACTGTGCACATAAAGGTTAACTGAAGCATCACTGATTAATTATTTTAGTGGTATACAAGTGTTAGAATCATAGAATGTTTCCGCACAAAAGGAGGCCATTCGGTCCATAGAGTCTGTGCTAGCTCTTTAAAAAGAGCTATTCAAACTCAATCTCACTCCCCATAACCCCGCAAATCCGTCCTCCACAAATAACCATCCGAACCTTGGGACGTTGTTATATTCTGTGACGCTCTTTGAGACGTCAATAAGATGTGGAAACAGCTATATAAATGTAAGGATTATTATTATGAACAATACTTTTTTATGGTTGGCGTATTGCATGGTTGTTGAACCATTAAGTGCCTGACATTTCTCCCAGTGTGAAATACGGGTGTACAGTCTGTTTAACTTTGTTTTTTTAATAAAATTGTCTTATGCGGCTTCAAGCCAATAAAATTATCTGAACCGCTTGGATTCTTAAATACCAAGTCTGAGAAATATAGTTGTTAACTTTAACAATCTTTCAGCCTTGAAGAGATGCCGATGAAAAAGATAATTTCCTACTACTATACTAAAGTACCTTAACTATTCAGTTTCAAGTTATAAAAGCCAAAAGTCCATCAATCTAGCTGTCAGTAGCGCTTTTTTTTAACTCTCTGGAAAAGATGACAAAGCCTATATTTATTGCCCATCTTTGATCACCAAAAGAAAGTAGTGACGAGTCGTCTCTTTAAACTGTTATCGACTAAAATGCCAAACTTAATAAACTTGGTTAGCCCAATTGTATACTGCGCTGAATATATTCTACAGGTCAAACAATTTGCTTCTCTTCCAAACCTTGCATGGACCTGTAGGTTCAGTCTTTTGAATATCTGTCCAGAGACTGTACATGCAGGTACAGGCAAAGATTGGAGAAAAACAATCAACAACAACATGCATTTATATAGCATGTTGGGCAGTTTGGGCACAATATACCAACTAGGGTAAGATGGAATTCCAAGCACAGTAATCCTGTGAAATCTGAAGGAAGCTTAGAATCAATAAAGCAATCTATTATTGGCATTAATAATTTTAATGGATATTCTAAACACAATTTGTGTTTTAGTAGTCTGTTAGTGTTACAATCAGTCAGGGTACAGATATTTTAAGCACTAAACATCAAACAAATCTGAAATGGTTGTGTGGATGAGCATGTTGTTAGAATTAGAAGCTATTTGACTCAAATAGATTAAACGATGAGAGGGAGGGTAAAGTATACTTTTTCTTACTGTGGTAACAAATAAGTGAATTAACCACATCTTTTCCAGTCCTCTGCGCTCCTGTTTTTCTGTGGAAAAATTTCTGATTATGTGCAATTTTGGAAAAAGTATTTTTTTTAGGCAATTTTTTTCAGGCAACCAGGTTTCATTAAATTGAATTAAAAAAAAACTTAAGACGAAATGGTCTTACAGGCCAAGAGTAGGTGGAATTTTGGATCCTGTGATTCCACACAGCAGTGGAAATTTCAGTGTTTATAGAAAGCTGATATATAGAATAATGGTATATACCTTCAACCATGATTATTAAAGTCCTTTCTGTATCAGCTCTCTACATGTTGGGATCCTGGAACACCATGATAAAATAATAACCCTTGCACTTCATATCAAGTTGTCAATGTCTCAAAGAGCTTTGCAGAATTTTATTATAAGTGACTGTCTGTGCACTCTTCACAAGATTTCACTGTAGAACGTAATTACCGTGTACCGTTAGGCATTTCGCAGTATTTCATTGTCAAGTGTAGTGACTGTGTATTTGTGGGAGATATCCATTGTCACTGAATAAACACAAAAGAAAATCGAGGGAAATGATGACACTTCAAACAGTATTGCTCTGACAGGAAAAGGCAAAGCTCCATCTTGTGCAGCACAATTTGAACTTATAAATCCCAATTTGATTGGATGGATTTGTATTTGCCACTAATTCTTATCATCTTGGCTGTGTCACAATCTGTTCTCATCTCTGAAACAGCAGCTTCGCCAATTATGTCACTGGTCCAGTATTGATTTCCATTCATCAGCATGAGTTCAAGTGAAAGAACAAAACAGGACCAAGACCTACATGTAACAAACCTTTATATAAAATAATTTTCCAATATCAGGAAATGTGACATTGATAAAGCTTCAAAGTTGAAATCAGATAAGTAGATATTTAATACACAATAAAGTGCAAATAAATATTTTGGCATCCATTAGATGAATTTCAAATTTAAATGAATCTAAAAGATAAACATTGGAATATAGGTTTGAAATGTATATGAAATAAATTTAAATATTATGATATAATGGTATTTAAAACTGATGCCCCAACCTTGCTTTTATAGTTCTAATGTGTTAGCACTAACTCTTGTGAGCCACTCTTAAAATCTTTTTTTCTCTGTTGAGCCCTGAAGCCAGGTTCAAAGTCATACACGATGCTGTGAATGAGCACTGAAGCACTGACTTTAAGATAAACAGGGATAAGAAGATTCCATTTTGGGCATGGTTACGGATACCTCCTGCTCCCTCTGGCTCATTGTCAGACTCTGCCACTGAGAAGCACTCCGGGACGCTATGCTGCGTGAAGGGTGCTATATAAATGCAAATTGTTGATGTAAACAACATTGAGAAACAGAACTCTTACTTGCTCCCAATTCAGGAATGATGAACCTTCTAGAAGGTTTCTGTATCTAAAGATTTTCAAAATATCCTGAGAGCAACTAAACTCGTCGGATCGGAAAAGAGTAACTTTGCAAATGTGTATAAAGTGTTGCAAATCATTCTAATGAGCTGTTTTTTTTGGTATGTGGATTTGAAGAATGTAAATGTAATGCCTTCTGTTGATTAGATTTATAATTGCAAATAAGATTTATAATTACAGTATTATCAGATGGTCTGGTCAATAGATTATAGAAATCTTAATTAGAGGTAAATATAGAAAGGACAGGTCAGGCAGCCCTGTGAAAACCAATACCTAATTACTTAAGATGATAACAAAAAGCAACAAAGGAGCAATAACGTGACAAGTTTCTTTCATAATGTTATCTAACACTTCACAGATTAATTTATCTTCTTTCCCAGGAGCTATTGGGTTCAATGCAATCATAAAATATGCCATATTTAACGACTTAACATTCTGCTCCTGTGTTACAGCAATGCATTCCATACTCGCTTATGCTATTTGCGCACTATCATTCCACAACTCGACACATGAGATCTCGAAATTGATATATTAGAAAGTCTACCATCATTTTTCTAGCCGCTTACATGCAACCTACTCAATTCCATTGAAAGTATGTGCCCCCATATTAAAATCATCTGGCAATACACACCATCAAGCTGGAGTTACCAGATGCCAATCAATAGAGATTTAGGCTGATTTATTTTGCTTAACAAATGAGGCCTGTTGTGAAATCCCTTCTGCTGCCCTAGTCAAAAATCAGTTAAACTGAGCCTCGATCATGAATTACAATTAATGTCCTCAGGTCTGTATGGTTAAGATACTCGATGAATAAACGTAATGAGCCAATGGGATTATGAAAGATGTTAACACCATATCAAATAATTTTAAAAGCTGAACTTTGACCAAAAATATAGCTTAGCTCATAATCTTTCAATGTCTGATATTAGATTATAACTTAAATTTAAATATACCTTCAAGTATCAGTAAAGCACTTGAGTTGAATAATTTGTGTATGTTCATATATTCATTTAAACTTTGCACACTGTTTGAAATCAATGAACACTTACTGAAATTGTACGGGAATATTTCTTTCAGTTATTTAGGACATAAAAATATAGAACGTGCCTGGCGGGTGATCCTACTCACTAATGAGTAAAATTTACCATGGTTGACCTTACTAACCACCTTTCATTTTCTGATGTTTTGCAGATAGCTAATAATATTGGAAGAGAATTTATTCTAAAATCTCTTTACTGAGCCTTCTCTCTCCTACTATTTCAAGCAGCAAACCTTCAACTACAAAGCCCTCCATGGCCTTCCCCCACACTACTTCAGCAAACTCCTAATCCTCTTAATAACCTCTACTCTCCGTGTCCCCCGCCCCACAATTGGCAAACATGCCTTCAGCCACTCTGCCCCAAGCTTTGGAATTCCCGCAATCCCTCCGCTTTGCCCTCTCCCCAACCTCCTTCAAGTCCCTCCTCTTCGACTGTGCCATCGGTCAACTCCACCCTGCCCCTTCCCTCCACCCTCCCCGATCCCAACCCCAGCTTAGTTCTGAAACATTCACTGTCCAGCACTTTGGGACGTCCTCCCAACATGAAAGGTGCTATACATATAGAATTTTGTTGTTGTTGCTTCCAGTCACTTCAGTTACTCAGCTTCAAACAGCACAATGCTAAACTTCTTCATTCACATTTATTCAAGAGAAATCTACTGCGATTGAAATCACAATGAACAATATGCAGTTGTAAGGGCCCCTGCATTCATAGGGATATTGTCAGTGTCTGGGGAACACAGTATAATGGTGGTTGAGTTTAGAAATTATTTAAGCTTTTGCTCAGTACAGTGTGTCTAACCGGAAACCAGGTGAGAATTCCTCATAACTGAGGTAAAATAAACACTTTATTATTTCACTTTATGAAATGCAAGGATGGTTATTATTATGTATGGTTTAATGTTTTGAAAACCAATATGGTAATTAACATCAATTCTCTTGCTTGGAAGAAATATTATACAGTGCATAGAAATTTATGTTATGTGTGTGTGAAATTTCATAACAGATTTCTTAAGAAATATGTGATTAATGAATTTCTAACACATTGAATGTGATGAAGAATGAATGGTAAGAAATTATTACACAGTGCCTTAGGACATCCTCCCGATGTGAAAGGCGCTATATTAATTCAACTTATTGCTGTTGTTATTAGAAAAACCCATTAACTCAGCTTAATGTACATAAATAAATATGGTGCAGGAAAATAAATATAAACAACAACAAAATTCCATTTATACAGCACCTTTCACGTCAGGAGGACATATTTTAAAGTACAAATATGTGCTACAATACCCAAAATATTTGCCCTTTGTGAGTTTATCTAACAATTTCACTCATAGTAGGACATCTAGTGACTATCAAGAAAAAAAACATGTTGACTTTGCAAAATTAACTATAAATAGAAGGCACACTGTGTAGGTATTTTGGTGGGGTAAAGAGGACAGAGACAACCATGGAGATTTATCACTGTGATGGATCATTCCTTAAGTTAGACTGTAATGCAAATGAATAACTCAGATGTAAACCCATGTAGAACCTACATAATTGAACACGTGAGTGAACCAGATGGACATTTGAACGCTTCCAAAACAGAAGTGTATGAATATCAACTGAATTATAGAACAGACATCCAAATGCAAATTGATTTGCTGTTCATAAGTTGAAATACTTTCTTCAAGGGACAGGATGCAACTGCATTCTAATTATCCAAATAGGGCCAAAATGCAGTGCAATTCAATACGGTCAATTCACCTTTGAAACCTGAAATAAAAATCCACCCCATTACAATATCATGAAATTCTTATCTGAAGGGTCCAATGTAGATTATGTTTGGACAATCACAATCCAGTTTCTAGTAAGCGCTAGTTCACGGTAAACAATTGCCAATAATTCAACACTAATTGCGGCCAATTTAGCAATACTGCTAAGAGAGGTTATGAAAAGGTTTGTATTCGAAATAGAGCTGTAACATCAGGAAGAGATTTGGATTCCCTTACTGGAAAGTGCTTTTGATAATTAAAATGACATTAATAAGTTATTCTATGGCACTGCAATCAACTCAAGATATTAATAATATAACAAATCTTAATTTGATATAATGCCTTATCATATTGTTAAAACTCAATCAAGCAAAGTAACTAAACTTTTTCACTTATGTTGAAGGATGAAAACTGTAAATAACTTGCCAAATTGGGGTCAAGTGTGGGGATACAAAGATAGTTATCACTTTCACATTTCTTTACCTTTTGATTCTTTACAATCAAGTTTGCAATGTTAAAAGAGCAGCTAGTGAAAAAAAGTAGTTATTTAGGGAGAAGAAACTGGGTAAATGATCTAAGAGTGTACAATTTGTTGCGAATTATAGACCAGTTGGTGTAATTGGTAGGAAGGAAAATGGTAGGAAGGAAAGCACCAAGGGTATTTTTCAAGCCACTATCAATCTTTATCTAAAGAGCATTCAAGCTGCAAGGAACAGTGAGCATAATTTTAGAAGCAATGGATCATGTCTTGCCAATGTACTGCAACTCTTTGAGGATGTAACTGAATTAATAAGTTAGATTGCTTTTGATAAAGTTCCATCAATGAGCCTTTTTAAGAAGATTAAAACTTCTGGAAAAAGTAGAAAAATTTCAAAATTAGTGGTAATGAAAAGAGGAAAGGAGTGACAGATCGGCTGAGGGACAAGTGACATTACTCACCATTAGCTCAAGTCCCCAGCCAGAATTGTTTTGGGACATCCATTCGACATGGGAGGTGCTATATAAGTGTAAATTGTATTGCATGAGATGAATCACCCTCCTGTGTGACTTTTAACAGAGAAAATTCATTGGCATACATGAAGGTGTTCCTTCTCATTAATAATGATATTGATATCACAACTTAAAGGCTAGACTCCCAGGGCTGCTGAACATGCTATTTTGCCAGCCTCAACTGAGATGAGCATGTTTCTGCCAGGCTGCTGGTGACAGAAGATCAGTGTTTCACTTCAGCAAGAGGGAAAAAGTGACAATGCCCATTTCACCTCATTTCTTTCCAGTGCAGCATTGGTTACATTTCCCCCAAAAGTGCGTGAGAAACAGGGGGATAAAATCTTTACTGAAACATGCCATCTGTCGATGTACTGTACTGAATGTGTCAAATGCCAAAAATCTGCACAAAGAGATACTATTTTATTGTAATGACCAGAGAAGAATGGGAATTTATTCAATAGGATCAGATTTACGTAATTAGTGTTTTGTGCTTAAGATTTTCAGAACAGAACATTCAAAATGGAAACTGCTTAATTATCAGAAAATATATGGCCCCTTAGACAATGTTTAATAAATTACAAATAAAGAATATCAGATATTTCCTACTTTATACTCTTGGTTTACATTATTTTTTTTATCTTGAAAGGAATTATGGGCTGGATGTAGTTTCATACCAGAGTCCTGTCAGGCACACAATGAAATACAGTACACACACAGTATTTGTTTCAAAGGATCAATTTTTCTCTGATTAGCTCAGATATGAATTTGCGTCTGAAATGTGTGTTTCAAATCGATCGCTTAACTCTAGTGGACCTCCGGGTTGACAAGGTGGTGCCAAAGTTAATTGAATGAAGATTGCTTGGGTTGGAACACAGAAAGCTTCTATTCTACCCATCACTAACTCAGAATTAGAGCAGGAAGCTAAGCACGAGTGTTTCACAAACACATACTCACATTTTAGACAATTGGAACAAAAAAAAAATTCACTCAGCGAGTTGTTCGAATCTGGAATGCATTGCCTGAAAAGGTGGTGGAGGCTGATTCGATAACAACTTTTAAAAGGGAATTAGATCTTTATTTAGGGAGAACAGGTCTATTAGGCTATGGGGAGCGGGCAGGGCAGTGGGATTGAATCGCTCTTTTCAAAGAGCCGGCACAGACGAGATGGGCCGAATGGCCTCCTTTTGTGCCGTAAAATTCTATGAATCTATAATCTATGAATCTGTTTACAAACTTTGGTCACAAAGCTGACTTATAAGTTATATTCATACCTGAACTGCAATGCTGCAGTGACCAATTTGCTTTGAAAGAAATATTGCAACTGTATTTCATTATATGTCTACCTGGGCTCTGGCAAGAAACTACAGTACTGAACATCCATACTGTTTTCTATGATAAAAAAGTACATTAAGTGCTAAATTATAGGTAAGATTAATGACCTAAGCACAGACTGGGAGTTGAATCTCTTCTGGTATAGATGATTTAGTGCTCTAATGGGCAATGCCTTACTTACGACACTACATAATACCAATACATTAAAAAAATAAAATTGGTCATTTTCAATCCATGACTGTTTGTGGCACACTGCTATGCGCAATTGGCTGCCACGTTTCGCCCACAAATGTACAGTCAATTCACTTTACAGTATATTCTGTGAAGTGCTTTGAGACGTTGATAAGATGTGAAAAGCACTATATCAAATGCAAGGATTATTATTATTATTACAACCTGTGGTTATTGGAGTGAGTTTTCTCTTGCGCTTTTCTCGTGCCTGCTTTCCTTGAGAGTGACTCTATTCATCCTGCAGTCGGAGGTGGTGGCTTTATTGGCATATTGCTACATATCTTGCCTGATGAATATTCCTTAATCCTTTTGCGAGTGAAAACCTTTAGAAATGAAAGAGGTCTTGATATTTTACGATCGTTTCTAGTTTTAGTAACGGCAACCTTTAAGTTTAAATTGGGTATTTGTTTAATGATGCCAGGCAATTCATACCTTTTTGAAATTTATATTTCCAAAGTTCAAATTGTCAGTGTGGTTCAATTAAATAAGTTCTACTTGTCATCTAATTGGATTTTGCCTGGAAACCTATAATGCTAATTTTATATATCTTTACCATCGCACAGAAGGAATGATTATTTTCATGGTCTGCTTGACTGACTACTCTTTGGCTGATGTAGGAAAAAAACGAGAACAGCTTTTCTGAAACAATTATTGGAAAGGCCTTTTATTAAAATAATATTGGAGAGGTGAAATAGGAATTTCAATTTGGGAAGATTCTTTATTAGAACAATATTCTTGAATAATTCATGATCGGCAAAAGTAATAAACCTGCAGCACTGCAGCATCAGTGTAGCATTTTATACAATCCGTTGCAAGATATAAGGTATCAAATATTTTACAGTAGACTGTTATGATACTTAACAGCTCAATTGTAGTTGTCCATGTCTTTTGAAGATGTGTTAGAATTCATTATTAGCAAAGAGACTGTACAACTGTGTCATTTTGAATATGTAACTTACAGTGTCACACAGGTAGAAATGGATTCAAGAATTGGACCAAAACACCTCCTTTAATTGTATTCTCTTAACGATGAGTTACTCTGGCTAGACTATTGACTGCCAGCAGTACCCTTTGACAATTTCTTCTAAGTATCAAGAAAATTAGCATGTAGGTTTTGGTAGACACTAACAAATAGATGATTAATTTGCTTGTTTTGCAGACTGCAACCATCTTGGGACATGCTGTTTTTTATAACTTTGGCGTGTTGTTTGTCCAGCTCAAATATAAGCACTCAACTTCTTAGTCATTACCATTACTGCATTCACAGCTTTAAATGCATTGTTCCTCTTCAGCGTATTTCCTCTGATGTATAATTTGGGAGGCTAGAATAGAATTGGAAATGTTTCTGAATTGAATGAAAGTATTCATGTTTACTAAAATGGTAAGCTTTTTATATATTTTGTGAGTGCAAAAATACAGGTGCATTCCTTAAAATGGGGATTATCTGGTAACATGGAGCTCTGTAGCTCAGTGGTTAGAGCCTTATAAGTGAGAAACCTGGGTTCAATTCCAGGCGGGGCGAAACCTTAGACAAGTCTGCTTACTCCACACGCCTAACAATAAGCCCTTAAAAAAATACAATAATAAATTGGTCATTTCAATCCACTACTGTTTGTGGCATGCTGTGCAATTGGCTGCTTCGTTTCACTCACATATATACAGTCAATTAAATTTACACTATATTCTGCGAAGCGCCTTGAAACACCTGGAAGATATGAAAAGTGCTATATCAAATGCAGGGAGTTTTATTATTAATATGATTATTTTTATCTAACAACCATATGCAGTTCTGAAATGTAGAGCTTCTTCTGAAATGTAGAAATTCTTCTGAATAATGAGATCAGTGGAAACCAACAACAAGTCAATTTTTAGAACCATTAATTGGCGTGTTGCTGAGCTCTTAGAACCGGTAATGTTATTAACATTTGTATAATTGCATGCAAATTTTCACAAGAAGTAAATGTCATGCAGCATGTCCACCATTTCCAATTAAAGTTATTTTTAAACAATTGCTGCATGCAGTCATTGTCAGAATGGCTAAGCAGTGTTATCAGAAATGCTGCTGTGCAGAGAAGTTCACAGTGACTTCTAATTGACAGACAAGCAACATGTGTTATAACAGACTTCTAAACATAGCAGTAATCAGGGTGGAACATTGCAGCATGTTCATTAGTGCTGATTGGCGAGCATTTGGGTTGCATTTGAATAGTTTTGTACCAAGGGTCAACATTACAATGTTATTTTGGTAGAGATTTTAAGTGCTTTTAGCCGTTCTCAAAACATGCGTCAGCTTGCCCAATGTGGTAGTATTCCTGCCTCTAGATTAGGAATTTATGAGTGTCAAGCTCCATGTCGAGACTTGAACTCATACTCCACCCTGATAATCCAGCACTTGGGAAAGTGCAGCACTATGAATTTATTGCTGCAGATGTCAAGCTCTAGATTAAATTTTAAATTGAGGTCCACCTAGTGTGGAAGGTTGAAATCAAATGTTCCAAAGCTATTTTCACCTAAGCCTTTCTTGTGATCTACCTACCCCTGCAACCTTCGAAAATCCTAACAACTATTAGTAATTGGTCTTTCAGCCTTTCTGTCCTCATGGTCTTGAATGCCATCCTGGAGTATCTCTATCTCACCAATCCCCTTGCACCCTTAAGGTTTGCCTCAAACACCTTTATCTTTATCCGCACTTTCAGTTATCTTTTGCCCACTCTGATGGACCAGTATTTAAAGCATTCGCCTTGCAAGTGAATGGGTTTGATTCCTGGCAGGATGAAGCAGTGGGCAAATTTCCTTACTCCACATGCCTCTATTTACCTAGCAGTAAGTAGGAACCCATTTGTTAGTTGATTGGCGGATTACTTTTCCGGGTGCAATAATTCCTTCAAAAAATATATGTACTGTATATAGGTCACTCAATCCGTGACTGTTTGTGGGACACTGCCCACAATTGGCTGCCGCATTTCACCCACAAACTATACAGTCAATTCACTTTACAGTGTATTCCGTGAAATGCTCAATGACATAATAAGGTGCAATATCAAATGTAAGGATTTATTTTTATTGTTGGAAAATCACAAAGGTGTCTTTTTTTGTGATACTCCTAACAATTGTTTGTTCTCTCTGCAGCAGGATATCTGATGGCCAATTATTGAATAATGCACTATGCTTTATTGCATTAGTTTAATGTATCTTTTAAATCAAGTTGGAAGCTAGAATAACTGGCTCAGATAGTGCTGTACTTAAGGCTTGTCACACTACATACCGAACACAAACCAACCTAAGCTTCAGTTATAACCTTATTGAGTTGACTTGGAAGACAGGAGTTGATTCAATTTGACCTAGCTCGGATTAGCTTATCTTTTTTTGAATATCTCTTCCATTTGCAAGATGCTGACACTTTTAAAAGCAGAATCGTAAACAAGCATGGCAATGAATGTAGGGCATATGCAATCAATAATTATTAGGGAACTCTAAAACTGGACTATTCTTGTAAATAGACTGAAAATAGAAGCAATGATCTTGCTAGTCTCCTAAACTTCTGTATTTATTTTATATTATGTGTGATGTTCTCTTGTAATTACTTTATCCTTCTACTTAGAAAGATTCACATTTGCTGCAGTTTCTCACAATGTCACCTTTGTCATTGGAATAGAGTAATGTCACCAATACAAGAGCTTTTGCATGAGGAATAAGTCAGCATGCAGACAGGTGCATCAATGGGGAGGATTATAAACCTGAACATGATTCTAAGTGGGCACTTTATGTTTCATTACAAAAGTAGCAAGTCGCATATACGGAAGGAATCAATAACTGCACAGATACTTACAGATTTTAAAAAACTAGTTTAACAAGTTAAACCCTGACACAAATATAGAATAACAAGGGGGTATCCAGGGGATTTTCTCCACTGCTGAATAGTGGGTCAATGCTGTATTCTCCTCCATCATTATGCTTCTGTTCAGCAATCTTAAGAAATAAAAATTGTGCAATCTATGTCATTGATGAAATGCACAACTATAAAACGCTTTATTTACACAAAAGATAAATAATGGGCCCCATAATAACTAATTAAAATAAATATATGAATAATTGCTGAGTTTGCAAGGATGAAACAAGCACTGCCCTTTGACTGCTGAAGATTTTGTCATCTGTTTAACTGAAAGGTATTGGTGCACCATTCATTAATGTGAACAGATTCCTTTAAAATCATTGTGTACAATTTCACTGGTTATTCATCGCACTGCATCTTTTCCCCGCAAGTACTCTTGTGTTTGCATGACATTAAAATGAAATAATAGAGTGAATTTGTGATTCACTGATTATTTCCGTCAATTGAATAGAAATGGCAAGCTATCTACCTTCATTGTAGTGTTATGAATAAATGGACTTTTTTGCTGCAATTCCATTAATAACTGAATGGTTCCTTGTTCCTGTTGCAACTATTTGCAGCCCATCTTGACAAACCTATTTTTCATTCAATTTTGCATGTCTTTTTGAACTTTACACCAAGCTACAATTCTGTTTTTATGGTAGTCAAAAACACAGAAAAGACCTTCTAGTAAAACTCACATAACCATGTGATTGAACATTCTTCCTTTGTGAATGTTGCTTTGTACTTCTGGGAGACTGTTTTTTATGACATCAGGTTGCTTCAACATAAATATATAAAATCCAGAATTCTGTGGTGCTCTACTGCTCCAAGCTCCGTGACTCCATCTCCCCCATTCTTGCCCGACTACATTGGCTCCCCATCACCCTGAGAATTCAATTCAAGATCCTGGTCTTTACCTTCAAAGCCCTCCATGGCCTTGCCCCAACTTACCTCTGCAACCTCCTAACCCTATACCAACCTGCCCGCCCCCTCTGCTCAGCAGGCTCCAGTCTGCTCCATCCCACCCACCCCACCCTCCCCACCTTTAGCCATTCTGCCCCTAATCTCTGGAATTCCATCCTGCAGTCAGTCCCTCTGCCTCACCCCCCCCCCCCCCCCCCCCCCCCTCCCTAGCCTCTTTTAAGTCCTCCTGACGTGAAAGGCGCTATACAAGTTTAATTTTGTTGTTGTACAGTATATAAGTTTACTTGTATGCAATAGGTACTATACTCTTAAAATATTTAATGGCTAAATGTCACCAAACAGATGAATACATTGTACACGATTGTTATGAAGAAGTGGTTCATTGTTGCTCAGTGTCCAATCTATTTGAATCAGCACAACCGTTTTCTAGTGTTTGTTTCACCTTGCTCATTCTGATTTTGAATCATCTGCAAATTTATTTCTGTCATCTATCCTTATTCGCAAGACTTCAAAGTCTGCGGCATTGACAATGCAGAATGGCATAACCATCAGGATTCCATTTTTCCAATAAGTGTTTCAAATTATTACTGTACTTTGCAAATATGGATCTCATAGAAATCATTTCTGACTACGATATTTCAACATTTCGCATCTTGTACTGTGTGCAATTTATGCAAATCATCACTGCCTTTCCTTCACAGATAAGGCTGTCGTGGAGGTCACTAAATATCATCAATATGATTTTTGTTAAATGCAGAGGATAGGAAAATATGATACCTTTCATTAATCTGAAAAGAGCTGGGTGCTGCTTCAGGTTTAAATTAATGCCCACATTTAGTTATCTGAGCAAATTAAAAGAAAGCAGGTGCATATTGATTAATGGCATGGAGCAAAGTGATGGAAAGAAATTGCATCAGTACAGTGCACCTGTGGTTTGCTTCCGAACAGCTGGTGCAGCTAAGTGGTATTCATATGCAAGTCACACAAATGTGCAATGCTTCATCCTATAAGGACTCGTGGTATATTTTCTAAGTAGGTAAATGTACACATGTCGCATGTATCCTTTGAAAGTCTATCTTTATTACTCGTTTACCGTAATATTTCACCTTTTCATGTTTCATTAGTTGTGTTTCACTTTTTAATTTTTGATCCCAGTAATAAAAACATTCTTGATTCGGTGGAAGTCAGCCAGCCAGCCAGCCAGCCAGCCAGCTAGCTACATGTCGGCCTTAGCCTCAGTCGCTATCATAGCAGTGATCAAAGAGGAAAAGCTACCCAAATCCCATTTGTACCTTGCATAAAGCATGAACATTTTCCGGGTTGTATTTTTCAGATGTACTTCAATTGTCTGTCTTTAATCAATGAAAGCGCCTTGGGACGTCCTCCCGATGTGAAGGGTGCTCTACAAATGTAATTTTGTTGTTGTTGATGTTGATGAAAGAGGATGCAAAGTATAGAAAATATTTAATATCTGTTCTGTGTCATGAAACTGGACACCTACTGTTCTGTTGCATATTTCTTGAACCGTTTTGAGGTCCCAGGTCTTGGGACTCCACACTGAAGGGTGAGTAGCTTTATACAGTCTCTTTTTTGCACAAATCCCCTCGGGAAATGTTGTCAGTTCTGACCTATAAGACATTAACCACTGCAATGCATTTCAATGTGTTTCCAGTCTATTTGTTACCCTCTTGATTGTCATACAATTGGCAACTGCTACAAATGAAGGTCAACAATGTTTTGTAATTCTTGATGTCGGGATGCCCACTTAGCCTCATTATGATCTTCACACTGAAATGTCTACTATTATTGCAATAACACTATTCTTTGCATTCGTTATTGCATCATATCACATCTTTAGGATGTCTCAAAGCATTTCACAGTATGGTATATACTGTATATTTTGTGGGTGAAACATGGCAGCAAATTGCGCACAGGAGTGTCCCCACAAACAGTCGTGGATTGAGTAACCAAATTATTATTATTATTATTTGGAAGAGATTATTACCCCCAGAAAGTGATCAACCAATCGACTAACAACCCAGTTTTGACTTACTGCTAGGTGAATGGAGGTGTGTGGAGTAAGTAGACTTACCCAATGTTTCGCTCTGCCAGGAATCAAACCCATGCCTTCTCATTGGCAAGACGAGTGCTCTAATCACTAAACTTTAAAACTCCAATTGCTCAATAATCTACAAAATAATATTATTATTATTGGGATCATACTGGTGACTTGGACTTGCCTAGCCCCCGGCATCTCCACACCAATATTAGGTGGCTCATTCATCCTTCAATTCTTATTCTCCTAACCTCTGGAACCTCCTCAAAAGTCATGCATTGAAATGACCTCTTTCTGTTTTAAAGTTCTGCTTCAAACCATACCTCCTCAAAAGCACAGATGGCTGCCTCCCACTTCTCTCTCCCCACCTCTCTGTTTCAGCCAACCAATCCTTAAAGCACTCTTTAAAGACAATGCAAATATACTAAATAAATACAAGTCATTGTGGTTTGTTAATTAACAAATCGTACACACAATTTTGACCATTACATTCCAGAGATTTCCTTGTTAGTGACCTGTAGCAAAGCTGGTCACTTTCAATTATAACCTAGAATTTGATTAGCTTTGCGGATTGTGGCTTCATTGCCAGGAAATTTTCACTGGAATGACTGATAAACAGACTTAATTCCCTTTCCTTCAGCATCTCTGCTAATTGACTCATTCAGTACACTTACTTATTGTCTTTCATTCCAATTTGTTCTTGGGCATCAAATCCAATTGCCATCCTTAGTCCAAATGTATTTTGTACTTTAGTGAGTTAAGTCTGATATTAGACTAATGAATATCTTGTTTGAGTAGCTTTAGTAATAATCCTTGCATTTGATATAGCGCTTTACACATCTTCTGATTGTCTCAAAGCGCTTCACAGATTACAGTTTACTGTAAAGTAAATTGACTGTATATATGTGGATGAAACACTGCAGCCAATTGTACATAAGTGTCCCACAAATAGTCGTGGATTGAAATGATCAATTTATTATTGTTTTTTTTTAGGATTATTATCAGGCGTGTGGAGTGAGGAAACTTGCCCAAGGTTTCGCCCTGCATGGAATTGAACCCAGGTCTCTCATTTGTAAGGCGAGTGCTCTAATCACTGAACTACAGCAATCCACAATAAGTTTTATTGAGGTATTATTAACTTTTTTTTAGTAAAAATCACTGTGATAGTAACAATGTAAGATATTAATAATGTAAGCACACTGGCATGTAAAGGGTGCAATCTAAGTGCAAGTAGTTGATAATTTACAGGACCAGTCAGCACGTTATGAGTCTTTGCAGACCTCCAGTACGCAGGCATATTAATGTATATTAGTGCATTATACATCACATGGAAAAGAATACGATGTTGATGTGGTTCCCAGTGTGAAATCTTAATGAGCGCAATCAACAATTTTTCTTAAAAAGTGTAGATTTTTGTAAAATTGTAATGTTCCATATTTTTGCCATAATTATATATGTTTAGCTGTCTATAACTTCTATCTGTCTAAGAATAACTACGTTTAAAAGCACTGTGGTTGTCTGTATCCTTTTGAAAATTCATTAAATTTTCCTCTGAAAGATCCATTCAGTAATGCACAGCTTGAATTGTCAAGTCATTGCTCTCTGCTTGGACCCAGAACTTAAATTCATTGATGACAGATCTGTGACACAATCCAACAAAGTGTAGAACTTTGGCCTTGTCTAATTCGTAAACTTAATTAACTTAAACACAGATGACATGAGGGAAAATGTTTCTTCGGAGCTGTGAAATTTTGGTAAAAGGAAGTCAAGTTATGGTACAGCTGTAACGCACTTGAGTTTTAAGTTTAGTGCAAGTACGTTTTGATGAAAGCCACTCTCCAGGTACAGCAGTTAATTTAGTGAAATGCAGTACATGCTTAAAGAAATTACGGGAGCACTTCTTTGAGGCTAGTCCTTAAATTATTCATTTCTTTCTCATGTAAATTCTTCCAGAAAATTGGAAGTGCAATGAAAGCTTTCTAACTACATAACTGCATTTCCAAAAATATCACTGGAGTGCTTCATTATTTTAGAGCTACTCTGAACATAACAGAAATCTATCTAAATATAAGATTTTGCACTGGGTGACTGTGCACTAGGAACTTTTTGTCAAGTAAAAATTATTACATATCACAAGGATTATAAACCCAAACAAATTTAATCCACAGCCAATTGGCTTTTCTAAAATGGATTGGCCTGGGGCAAAAGTTCGCAGTGAGTGGATCCAACCAAAGCTTCCCAAGTCAGTGACAAATGTTAATTATTGAATGAACAGTTTTGATATCATTAAAAGGTCAAATGTGGTTGCGTGGGCAGCTGAAGAACTTTTATTCCTCAAAACATCAGTTGCAGTTCAAACCCAATTTATAGCATTGATCTGATTTCTGAAACTATCTCCTAAAGTGGTTTGGGGAGAGGATTCAGAATTGAATCAATAGCCTTTGAAACTTGATTTATATTGCACGTTCAGCATTGAGTCAACACGATAATAGCATTAAATTGACATTAACTGTGTGGTGTAAATAGGACATATAAGTTTCCTTTTAAATGTGCTCTGCAAAAAGGGTTACTGACCAAATAATTCAATTCATTTTATTTTTCATTTTCTGTACAATCTAAGAATACACTGAAAAAAACCCCACAGACATTTATTCTGCGCCTTGTGACTTCCTCCCGACGTGAAAGGTTCTATACAACTGTAATTTTGTTGTTGCTGTTATTGACCAGGGAAAGGCTATTCATCGTGTCTGTACTGACTCTTTTAAAGAACGATCCTTTCAGTCCTATTTACCCAACTGTTCCTCATACCTGCCTTTCCCATGTAAAATTAAAATCTTAATTTGTGATTCAACAAATGAATTCCACTCAACATTGACTCAACAATAACTTCACAAATACTTTCTCCCTATTGTCTATCAAAACCCCATAGAATTTTAAAGATCTCCATCAAGTCACCAGACGTTGTTTAGAATCATAGAATTATACGGCACAAAAGGAGGCCATTCGGCCCATCTACTCTGTGCCGGCTCTTTGAACAGAGCAACTCAATCCCATTGCCCAGCTTTCTCCCCATAACCTAATAGACCTGCTCTTCCTAAATAAAGATCTAGTTTCCTTTTAAAAGCTGTTATGGAATCTGCCTCTACCACCTATTCAGGCAACGCATTCCAGATTCGAACAACCCGCTGAGAGAAAAAAATTCTCCTCAGCTCCCCTCTGCTTCGTTTTGAAACTATTTTAAATCTGTGACTACGAGTCACTGATTCACCCACCAGTGGAAACAGTCTTTCCCTATTCACCCTGTCGAAACCTCTCATAATCTTATAAACCTCTATTAGGTCTCCTCTCAATCTTCTTTGTTCTAGAGAGAATCAGCCTAGCCTATCTAGCCTTTCCTTGTAGCTGAAGTCACTCATTCCTGTTACCATCCTAGTAAATCTCCTCTGCACCCTTTCTTTCCAATGCCTTAATATCCTTCCAAAAGTGTGGTGACCAGAATTGTACACAGTACTCCAGCTGAGGCCTAAACAAAGTCTTATAGAGGTTAATCAGCACTTCCTGACTTTTGTATTCTTTACCCCTATTTATAAAGCCTAGTATCCCATATGCCTTCCTAACAGCTTTGTCTACCTGTCCTGCCACTTTCAAAGAGTCACTAACACAAATCCCCAGGTCTCTCTGTTCCTTCACGCCCTTCAAAATTGTACTATCTAGCCTATATTGCCTCCCCTCATTTCTTCTCTCAAAGTGTATCACCTCACACTTCTTTGTATTAAACTTCATCTGCCATGTGTCTGCCCACTTTACCATTTTATCTATATCCTCTTACAGATGGCTACTATCCTCCTCACTATTTACTATTCTCCCTAACTTAGTATCATCTGCAAATTTGGAAACCGTACTCCCTAAACCCAAATCCAAATCATTAATGCATATTAAAAAGAGCAGTGGTCCCAAAACTGATCCCTGGGGGACACCACTGCACTCTTCGCTCCAGTCTGAAAAGCAGCCACTCACCACAACTCTCTGCTTTCTGTCTCACGGTCAGTTGTGTCCCTTTAACGCCGTGGGCCTCTATTTTCCTAATGAGCCTCTCATGCGGCACTTTGTCAAATGCCTTTTGAAAGTCCATGTAAACCACATCAAGTGCGCTGCCCTCATCCACCTATTCTGTTACATTGTTGAAAAATTCTATCTGATTTGTAAGGCAAGATTTGCCTTTAACAAATCCATGCTGGCTGTCCTTTATCAGCCTATATTTTTCTAAGTGAAGATCTATCTTATTCCTGATTATAGACTCTGGAAGTTTGCCCACTACTGACATTAGACTGACTGGCCTGTAGTTCCTAGGTTTGTCCTTCTGCCCCTTTTTGTACCGGGGAGTAACATTAGCAACCCTCCAGTCGTCTGGTACCACCCCTGTGTCCAAGGAAGTTTGTTCCTATCTCCGAGCTCTCTGAGACCCAACCTCATATGATGGGTGCTGTTTAAATAAAAGTTGTTTTAGCCTGAATGACAAAGATGAATTTATTTTACAAATGAATAGCTGGTTTGAGATGTGCGTGATATCCCCAAAATATCTCAATGGCATTTGCGCCCCTGTAAGACAGTTGGAGACAGTTATCACACCATTTATCGTGTTTCTTAGCTTCAGAACAAGCCCTGACACCTAAAGAAAGAAGCAACTTAAAATAGAAAATGGGATCTTTTACATCAGAGAGTCTCCATGATAATTGCCAATTGTGCTGGACTGAAAAATATTCAGTGTCTCACTTGGGTAAAATGAGATATGCCCAGGTTGAACAAATGAGAAATGGTTTGAGCTGAGCTTTATACTTGAAACAGGGTTGCTTCTGGATTTTAAGTCTATTGTACTTTCAACTTCAGATAGACTGTGAAGATTATATTTCTGAGAGGGCCACATTCCTTGACAGATTATCATTCTCCACTTCTTAAATTCCTGTTAGAAACCGCTGATTCATCACATCTCTACCACAGAAATATCTACAGTGTATATATTACCCTGTTTCAGTGAGCCTTCAGGTTCTGTCAGTACACTTTGCTTGACATTGCTGTGAGCTGAAAAATCCTGATAGAATCAAATAATACCTTCGGATAATAAGAAATTGTAACAAATAGAAAATATTTGAAATGTATTCCAACCCACTGTTTTTGCTAATCTGCACGAAGGAAACAGCAAAACGTTTGGATGTGTAGAAAAGCAAATAATGATAGAATAAAAATAGTTGTTTAATTCATATCTTCAAACAATGCCTTCCTTGTTTGATTAGAGCATATTATCAATTTTTTTTAAAACAGTGAGGTTTCGTGGGAGCTGGTTGGTCCATCCTATTGAATGCCTTTACTCTTGAAAATACTGCCACCATATGGCTAATAGCTAAAACTACTGACTGACTGTATGTATAGTGCAAAGAGAAATGTCAACATATGGAGCAGAAATACTTGGCTGTGATAATCTACGGCAATTCTGTTAAAATCAGTGATGCAGAATGTGTGTCAAAGGTATTTATTACCATGATAAATATATTTGGCTCCCCTTTCTATTGCTTACTTGTTGAATTGGTTAAATTCCTGTTAACACAACAGGGTTTAAAGAAAAGGAAAACGTTACAGACGTGAAGAAAGATAGATCTACAGAAAGAAGTTGTTTTCAGAAAATTTACGTTAACATGAGAAAGAATTTTTATGTTAAAAATGCAGTCTAGCTGCGAAACCTTATACCACAGGGCGTTTAGCAAATTGTCTTTTTATACCAGGTGCAGTTGACATGTTGATAATATCAATCCTGTTAATTATTTATCTAATTGACAAATGCAAGAGATAGTAATAAATTATTAAATGTATTCAACATTTCTGTTGGCAACCTACTTTCATTACTGCACTGTGAATATCCCCGTGGGATTTATGGTGCTATATTATTCTGCACTAACCAGGAAACATTGCAATGTTTTTTTTCCCCCTGTGCTTTAAATGAACACTAATGTTTGCTAAAAAGAATAATAATTGGTTTGTTCCTTCCTTTGCTGCATCAGTTACATAAATATGTAAGTTTTTTTTTGCTTGTTTCATACATTGGTGACCTCTGATGTAAAGCAGTTTTCATTTCATTAATAAAACCTCAAATCCTCACTGTGCCTCTGTGACCTCTCGCAATGCTGCTGCTCCTTTACTCAGCAAACCTTCCGCCTTTCTTCACATCCCCTGCCCTATCCATCCTGTAATCAATGGCTGAGCTTTCAACCATGCAGTCCTTGCTTTCTGGAACTCCATCCTAGAGTTTTTTTTTCTAACTTAACCCACTTTCAAAGCCTGCCTTAAGACTTTCCTCTTTGACCACACTTTTGTTCATCTTTCTCTGCAGTAGAGCCAATGAAGCTGCTGTTTTGAATGTTATGAAGTATGCTTCTGTCAATTTCCAGCATTTGATTTGTTACATCAGAAAGGATGTAAATATAGGATAGCTAGTGGTAGATCTAATTAGGGAGTTTATGGGGAACATTTTCACACAGAGGGTGGTGAGAATGTAGCACTGAATGCTGGAAGCTGTGGTTGAAGCAAATTGCTTCAATAAATTTAAGAGAAAACACTGTTTTTAGAGATGCATTCAACAATCCATTATTTAGACTTTGTGAAACCTATAATTCCTGTAGGCGGTGATGACAATGTCTTGTCCTATTAATTGTGTATGACTTTATTCAGTTGAAGAATTTGTTAATGCCTGATTTATTGGGGGGTTTTTAAAAAATAGGAAAACTAATAAAAAGGGAACCGGAAATGCATACAGGGCAAATCATCTGAGAATTGTAGTCTGATAATATTTGATTCAGGAATGAATTATTATGTTATTCATAAATGTACACAAAAATAAATAAAATGCTGCAGGATTATGGACTTGCTATTCACATGAGAAAACATTATCAATGACTATCTTATTTTACAAAGAGCTAAATACAGCATCTGGACCTCCCTGCCTTGATCCCTCTAGCTTATCCCCACTTTGCAGCTTCAAATCGCGCTTGAAGACTTTCTCCATCAACCAATACCTCCATTCTCTTTCCAGAGTCAAATCACACCATTGAATGTTCTAAGGTGCTACCATACGAAGGGCGTTATATAATGCAAGTTGTTGTTATAATCTGTTGTTAAAAGTAATATCGTGAATAAAGATCTATTTCGTGACTGCCCAGAATTTGCCCATTTATCTAAGTAATCTGTCAGTGGACAGGAAGACATAGGATTTTTAAATGGGAATTACATAAGTAATTGAGCTCTCGGGATTCAAAGAGTTAAGGTCACATGATAACTGGATCTGAATCAGTACATTTTAAATGTTTTTGGTTGGTTCTTTTCGGATGCTGCAATTACATGAAACATCTGTCATGAAGCCAATTTCTTAATTGCACTGTTTCACATTACATTTACTTTGCCCCACGTTTCTGGTTGGCTATTCTGAGATGAGATGTTATCAAGTGATATTAAACATAATAGTAAGTTGTTGCATCAACATTCTCAAGTTACATTTTGTTATTATATGTCCATTCTACCATATTTTAAATGCAGAAAATATCTTAGTGTCATGAATTGCCTTATACACTTTTGATAGATCTTTGTGATAACTAATGGTTAAGCAGTCAATCTGCTTTTTCAGTTCAGCACAGTTATTCTGGTGTTCAGTCTTTCGGAAATACTTTGTTCCCCTTGTATTTTATTATCTACTCCACAGCATTTATCAATAATTTTTTTTCATGTCCACAAGTTTACTATCCTTGGAAAACTGACGTTTCCCCGTGTTGTACGGGAAAGAAATAACATTCTGATTTATTTTTTATGTGAAGTGATAATGTTTCCTGCAGGAGGTGAGATTCATTGAAATGTGATTGTTCCCATTTTAAAGAAAGAAGATTGAATTTGTTTCTTCCATTATTTCATTTGCAGAAATTGCATCAAGCACAGTTTCTGGAGGCGGTATCGTAAAACAAATATGTGTTTTGGACCATTTTTCTATGATAGGCACGGTATATTTTCAATTAATATGAAATGCATTGAATGGGACACATGATGAAGTAGCATGGCACAAACAAATTTGATATTTCTTGAACAGAACAGTGACCTTATCAATGAAATATTCTATAAAGTAGAGAATGCAAATGTACACTCGTTATTTCTCACATTATCTGTTCAGCTAATAGATGTCTAGAATACATTATCTTGAAATTAGTTTTTCTCCTACTAATCATTTCGAGCTGCTGGTTAATAAGCATTTCTGGTCCACATTTACAGGGAGATAATTCAATACACTGTACATCTGCTAGTCCATCTGTTGTACAAATTATTCCAGTCTTCACAAGGTTACAAATAATATCAAACTATCAGAAGTATCAATGTTCCACAATAGTATAGATACTGTACAATGCTCACTTTCTCACTTTCATTAGCTGTGTTTATGGTTATTCCTTTTTTTTAACAAAAAAAACAACATTAAGCAGCCATTTTAGAATAAATACAGTGCATTGATTCCAAATACAATATTAGAAGATGCAATGTATATCTTAACTGGAGGTCGTGTCAAACGAAATTCTACCTGACCTGTACTACTGGAATTTATTTCATTCTTTTTATTTTGAAAACAATGTCATATCAACTTATCATTGATATTTATAGAAAAAACTCTACCATATTAATTGTAACACCATATTAATTCCAAATATTTGAATTTGAAATATTTGCTTCAGTATAATGCAAGGAAAACAACCTTTGTAATTCTAATCAGTTGACATCTACTTGGCAAAATTATTCTTGTCAGTTAGTCCCTCTTGAGCAGAACACACCATATGGCAAACGTTTATGATAAATCAGAACATAATACAGTACAATTAATTCTATACTACTGAATTGTTCAGTTTATAACATCTATTGAATATAATTTTCTTTAAACAGCTCTTATTTCTTTTACTGCCCCTGTAGTATTCAACGGCTGACTAATCAGGTATCAGCTATGGCAACAACAACAACAACAAAATTACATTTATAGAGTGCCTTTCATACCGGAAGGACGTCTCAAGGTGCTGAACAGTCAGGTCGGGAGAAGGGCAGGGTAGTGGGGAGGGACGGGCGAGAGAGAGTTTGGAGGGCAGGAAGAGTGTTGGGAGGGCAGAAGAAGGCACAATCGAAGAGGAGGGTCTTGAGACCGGAGTTAAAGGAGGCAAGGGAGGAAGCGAGGCGAAGTAACTGTGTGATGGAGTTCCAGGGTGTGGGGGTAACACTGTACGTAAAAACATCTTTCCCTTAGCAATTGAGGTACTATCGATGAGCCATTAAATACTGTGACCATAAATAAACAAGGGAACATCAAAGTGAAAGACCTCAACACACTGATGAAACCATGTAATGTATTATTAGATGATTTTACTCTGCAATAGGTACCATAATTTGTGGCTAGTTTTGACTTTATTTATTTTATTTTTAGACCATTTATTATTAATATTTACCAGTGGCAGCACCTACCTTGATATGTTTTATGATAGTTGACCTCCCAGATAGATGCTCTTGTCATATTAGCATTCAGTCATAGCTGCTTGTCAGCTAAATATAATATTTCCCAAAGGTACCTGATGTATATCCCAAATCACTGCAATATATACTGCTACCTATATGAAAATAATTTAACACATATATGTCTGTATCTAAGCCACATATTTCTTCTCGTCCAGACATCTCACCCCCACCCCCACCCATACACAGTGAATTCCCTTTACAGAATATTCTGTGAAGTGCTGTGAAGACATCTCAAAGTGGGATAAGATGCTATATCAAATGCAAGGATTATTATTATTATTATATACTGGTATATACTATTTCTATACAAAAAGACCAGTGTGCAACTACCGTACAGTGGAGGGGAAAGTAAAAGTAGATATAATGCATACAACGACACTCAGTTGGGGAGATACAAACTAATGAATAATTATTTTTGGTATTTGACGCTGCCATTTGAATAATATACTCAGCTGTAGGAACTGAGATATCATTCTGTCTCCACCAGCCCCTTGAACTACACCGCAGTCAATCCTCTGAAAGCGCTATCTTTTAATAACTTGTCACGGGGCCAGTTTAAATTTCGTTCTCCATGACTCATTGGCACAGTCAGTGTAAATATGTTTTCAAATTAGGATGGAAGTTGAAGAGGCGAGTGTATTCTGTTGTTGAAGTTTAGCAGGAAGGCTGCATGGCAGCACTGATAAAATATATTTATAGCCATGTACTATTTAAAGTGGGCCCCACACTCAATGAAATGGGAACTAAACTAGTTCCATGACAAGTCTTTAACATACACCAAAATCTTCACTAAAAATAATTCTTGCATTTTGACTGAATCTACTCACAGCATAGTCTCCATCTTTGATCCTCACCCGAGGAGTTTTGCAATATTAAACAATTTCTTTGGGGAAAAAAGGCAACGTTCTTGGTACTCAATTACATTGTTGAGTAACAGGAGATATTAAACAACCAAGAATGCTTTCAGTAAACTGAGCTGAAGTGAAGCATACAATCACAAGTAACAACTAACAGTTTACATTTTGTTGCAAGATTTCCATTGTTACACTATTATCAATAAAACATTTGATGGTAAAAGTTCCACTGGTATGTTGAACTCACTCTTGCCTGGGGCAGTCTTGGAGTAATTATTCATTTAGTTCACTTAGCTGCGGTAGGGGGAAGAGGAGGAGAAACCATATTCAACAAATTATGCTGTATATTTGTTTCCAATCTTTTTTTTTGCTTAATTTCACGCATCTGAGCAGGATTTTAAAATTAGACACTTGGCAATTCTTCGTCATGCGAATCACTCCATGTGAAAATTTTGCAATAAATTAAATTTTGGCAGTGAGAGAAATCCTGAAAATGCAATTTCAGCAATCGTAATTAATTTATTTGACAACAAGGCACAGTAAAAGTGGTCAATGATCACTCTCCCATTCGTTCCACGTGAAGAGCGTTCCTTATGTTGTTTAAGAAGACATTGCAAGTGTCAGATTTTGATTGCATAGAGGCATTCCAATGAGCATTGGAATCAAAATCCATAGTGAGTCTGCTCTTGCTTGCTCTCATTTGATCCTATTTGCTCATGAGCAGCAGAGACTTCATAAGCCAACAATAACCAAATCATCTATATTCTCCTGCCTGAGACAACCGCTAAAATTAGACAATGTATCATTCATATTTTCATGTAACTTTACACAACATTTCTCAAGTGATTTTTTTTATTGACAACTGTATAATATAATCTGTATTTGTATCATTTGTATAGGCTACAGGCATGCAGGCATTGGATAGGTTGTTAGCATTAATAGGAATAAAAAAAATACATTTACCTGCATAACTGATTCTGTTGTGAAACCCTAGGAGACCACATAATTTAAAATTGCTTGGCAAATTGCTCCAATTTTTGGTTGTTGGACCTGTATCAATGTATAATGTATGAATTGAAAAAGGGTAATCCATTCATCTTCTTTGTCTATTTCCAAAAGCAGTTGTCACTCAATAATTTTGAACCCATGGCATTACATTTGATCTAAACAAACATACTAAGAATTGTAGTTCGGTGAAGTTCAGAGTTTATCTACCAATCATGCCCTGATCAAATAAAAAAATGGTTTATCACCTCCAGTTAATTAGCAATGTGGAAACGAATTATAATAGTCCTTGAAAGTTGCTGGGAAAGCTGAGATTACAATCATCTGTTTCTCCTCTTAAGATTGAATCTATCAGTTTCCCTTTTTGTGTTTGATATCCTTACTTGTTTGGTTCTTCTCTTTGATAATAATCCTTGCATTTGGCAGCATGCCATATCACACCATTGAGACAACATTTGAGTCCTGTAGCTCAGTGGTTAGAGCATACGCCTCACAAGCAAAAGATTTGGGTTTGATTCCTGGCAGGGCAAAACCCTGGATAAGCTTCCTTGCTCCACACAGCTAATAGTAAACCCTCCCCCAAAAAAATTTAGTACTCAATCCAAGACTGAGGGACTCGGCTGTGCGCAATTGTCTGTTGCGTTTCACCCACAAATATACAGTCAATTCACTTGACAATATATTCTGTGAAGCGCTTTGAGACGTCTAGAAGATGTGAAAAGCGCTATGTCAATTGCAAGGATTATTAGTATTATCCCAAAGTGCTACACGGGATATACTGTAAAGCTGCGTCATTCGTGTATTTTCAGGAGTGAATGTGGCAGCCAATTTGCATCAAGTAGTGTTCCATAAGCTTGAGTGAGCAACCAAATTTATTTGGGCGATTGTTGTTAAGCATACCTGATAAATTCCATTTTCTTTTTGAATAGTGCCATGCGATCTTTTAATGATCCTCTTTGACAGGCAGATGGAACCCTGCCTTAATTAAAGCCAACCCAGGTGCTTTTCTAAATCGTGACTGGATTACGTCCCAAACTTCCCAAGCTCGAATCAAGTAAAGCCATCTTTCTTTAGCTGCCAATGCAACTATCATGTTTCAAGGATCAACTTGTAAACTTAAGCCTTTTTCTTGGCATCAATACTGAGAGGATAGGCACCAAAGAATCATCAAAAATACCAATAGGAAAGTTTTATGCAAAAACTATCAACCTCCTTTGGAATGTGTTTCCCAAATAGAGCTTTTGTATCAATGTGGATTGCTTTTGTGCAGCAGTTGAAAGTAAATCGTTAATCATCATTTGATGAACTGTTACCTCATATTGCTTTAAGTCATGGTGAAGTGCATTGGCACCACATAATAATAATCCTCGTATTTGATGTAACGCTTTTCACGTCTTCTAGACGTCTCAAACCACTTCACAGAATATACTGTAAATTGAATTAATTGTATATTTGTGGCGAAGCAGCAGCTTTGAAACAGTGCCTTGAGACATTTTCCCAATGTGAAAGGCGCTATACAAATGTAATTTTGTTGTTTTGTTGAAACCCGGCAGCCAAATGCACACAGCAGTGTCCCATAAACAGTTGTGGATTGAAGTGATCAATATATTATTGTTTACTTTTCTTGAGGGATTATTATCAGGCGTGTGGAATAAGAAAACTTGCCCAAGGTTTTGTTCTTGCAAGGTGAGTGTTCTAACCACTGAGCTACAGGACTCCACGTCCTATTTGCACTCTTAGCAGCTATGAAAGTCAATTTGTTCAATTTACATTTGTGCAATGTACTGAATGTGAAGTAAAATACAAGAAGATGTGTTTTCATAACTACAGATTAAGATGCTTTCAGCAAATGCCACTCTCTAATCTTTGATTTCACTGTTTACCGCAAGAGGCTAAATCAGAGGAATAACAAAAAATTAGGTTAGTTTAGTGAATAAATGGGAACTTTTGTTTATGTCATTGGGATGTAAAATGGTTCTGCCATTATTTCTCCCACAAAATGCTTTACTGTATGGCACTAGTGTCATATATGATGCAATGTGAACGTTAAGGACAATGTCATTACATTTAAATTGCTGCAGGTATTCATCTCATTAAAAAAAATCGTTACATGCGGGAGATGAATAAGTTTTGATTACACTGTGACTGCTCTTTTACCCTTGTTGCTCATTTGTATGCTGACATTGTGTGCTCAGAGCTGCACAATTTACACTTTTAAGATGGAAGCCAGCAAGATGACACATTAAACTGCATGTCAGATCATATGTCGTACTCTGATTTCAATCGTTATGTGAATTGTTTTGGAGCCAAGTTAAGGTTTCCAACAGAAAAATAAATATAAACAGCTTATAGCACTAGCCAAACAACCTAAAAACAACTCTCCCAAATTAACTTGGATGATTTGATTTGGTCTGTTATAATATACAATAATGACAAATTTATGAAAAGCTATTGCATGTAGAAATTCAAGTTAGGAAGAATGAAAAGATTGATTGACTGAACAAAAAGTTATTAAAATCAGAAACAGACTTGAGTGCTGTGACCATAGGAATCCACAGGAGCTCTAATTAAAAAAACAATAAAAATGCATAAAGATGGAAAATCAAACTATTCACCTCATTAAAAAAAAAACTACATGAAGGAGATGAATAAGTTTTGACCAGCGAATTACCACATGATGACTAGAAATAAAACAAACCCAAAGACCAGCCTTAATTAATAATTCAAAGGAGATTTGGGTGAAGGCCATACTTTTCAATATACATTACTACCCCTACCATCTTCCCATTGTAACGGCGAGTAGTTTTCTAAATCAATCCTATGGCCTTCCTGGGGACCTGTTCCAGTCTTTAATTACTCGCTGTGTGTAGAAATACTTCCTGGTGTCCAGTTTAAAAATGCCTTTATTAGGTCTCCTCTGATTTGTTTCACTACATAACTCAAGATCCCCAAGTTATCTAATCATTGTTCATAACTTATTGCTTTATCATTCTAGATGCCAACTTGATTCATTTGGCAGCACACTTGGCTTTCAAGCCTACATGTGAAAGATCTTCCATTTCTAGTCAATGCTGTTTCTAGCACGAATAGTTTGGATTGCGGTGTTTGCCTACAAGTTAGCGTCTTCCTCAAAATCATGTATTTTATCATTTTTTGGTTGCTTATGTCTTAGATCATAAGGCCTTTGCCTGATTTAGGATGCATGTCAAATTTCCTTTTGACCGGATTTATCTGCTGAGATTCACAGATAAAAGAAGATAGGATCCAGTCAGAGCTATACTTCCACAGAAATTGTGACATATTGTTCCTTTGTGGATGTGGCAGAAGTTAGCGTGGTATCAAACATCACATCTCTCTCCACACCCAAGAAGATGGGAGAGATTCCTCAGAGGACTAGACAATCCTCTGGAGTATGAAATAACAACACAGGTAAATTCTGCAATTTTATTTGTTTCTTTCACAGGCGACCGTTGCTATAGAACAAATCGAGGACTGATTTTACTTTTTGACATGGGAATTTAAAAGTTTACTGTATGTATTAGCCTGATCATGTAATGACTGCAAACTGGCTTCTGTTTGAGAGAACACCTGATAATATCATCGTGTTGTAAACAAAGAAAACACAGGGTTGAAAGCATGCAACACAGTGTGCTGTGATTGTGAAGTATCATTACAGATTCCTTAGATCTGACACAGGCTCTCAAACAGTGAACTATTTAATAACAATAAGAGATGACTGTAGAATCAGACATTAAGGGCTGCTGCAGTTAATAGAAAATTCAGAAGAGCAGGCTTTCTAAGATAGTCACACACAAAATATTGTTTGGCAACCTGCAGAGAAATGCATTTCTTGCCCCTAACACAATACAGTTCAAAGTCAAGGAAATCAGTGGTCTAGGCGACCTTAAACCCATTCTTTACAGTATTGGAATAATTTAAATGTATTCTACACTCATGTAAGTGCTATCCCAGTGATAATCCATGCTGAATCCTCAGGATAATTAAAGGTAATATATTACCATGGATTGGAGAGTGGTTATCAGGAAGGAAACAGAGAGTAGGGATAAACAGGTCCTTCTCAGATTGGCAGGATGTGACTAGTGCAGTGCCACAAGGATCAGTGCTTGGACCTCAACTATTTACAGTCTATATTAATGATTTAGGAGTCCTATAGTTCAGTGGTTAGAGCACTCGCCTTACAAGTGTGAGACCTGTGTTTCGAAACCAGGCAGGTCAGGGGGAAACCTTGGGCAAATTTCTTTAATCCACACGCCTAATAATAAT
Organism: Hydrolagus colliei; assembly: GCA_035084275.1. Classification (NCBI taxonomy): domain Eukaryota; kingdom Metazoa; phylum Chordata; class Chondrichthyes; order Chimaeriformes; family Chimaeridae; genus Hydrolagus; species Hydrolagus colliei. The sequence goes on from CM068748.1 coordinate 3,851,170, forward strand.
CTGTCCACCAAATAAACCTCTAATAAATTGGTTATTTCAATCCACGATTGTTTGTGGGACACTGCTGTGCGCAATTGGCTGCTGTGTTTCGCCCACAAATATACGGTCAATTCACTTTACAGTATATTCTGTGAAGCGCCTTGAGACATCTAGAAGACGTGAAAAGTGCTATATCAAATGCAAGGGTGTTTATTAATTATTATTATTATTATTTAGATGAGGGAATAGAGCTTAACATATCTAAATTTGTGGCTATGGATGTTCAGTACTTGAACATGTTCAAGACTGAGATCAATAGATTCCTAAAGGATAGAAAGATTAAAGTACACTATATGGGGATAGGGCAGGAAAATGGAATTCGGTTAGAATATCAGGCATTAACTTATTAAATGGTGGGACAGACTCGAGGGGCCGAATGGCCTATTCCTGCTCCTATTTCTTATGTTCTTATAACAGGATTATCCCTGGAATGGTACTTACACGAGTTGTTAACATTTAAAACAAACATTTACATCTATGCCAGAATCTAAGTAACTCCTTCCTCAACCATCCTAGTAATAATCTAAAACATCCATGGGAAATATCAAAACTGAAGCTTAGTTCTTCATGTGCTGTAACTGCCAGCATCAGATCTATGAGAAGTCCAGCTTTTTACAGTATTCTCTAGTTGTCTCCTTGTGTTATATCCAGTGTACAAACAAATGTGTGTGTGTATATATATATATATGGATATATATATATTAATAATCCATGCATTTCATATAGCAATTGATTGCATCATCGAGTCATCCAAAAGCGCTTCACAGGATATACTGTAAACTGAATTGATAGTGTGTAAAACACAGCAGCCAATTATGCACATCAATATCCCACAAATAGCCATGGAGTGAGTGATCAATTTTATTAGGAGGACTGTTGTCCAGGTCACTGCGAGAAACCCACTTCTCTTTTTGAATAGTGCAAGGGATCGTTAACATCTACCTTAAGGGATACACTAAATCTTGATTTAATATCTCATTTGAAGGACATTGCAACACCCCCTTCCAGCAATGCATCGGAGTGTCCGCTCAGACAATGTGAGCTTGAACTATGTCATTTACAAATTATAGCAGTGAAAAAACGTAGACCTTGGCAAAAGGGGCATAGTGAATAATAATAACAAAAATAAATTGGCCCGGTTAATGGTAAGGGTTGTTAAGCCAAAGAGAATAATAGATGTACGTGCCTGGAGTGGGAGAATGATTGATGAATCTCTGTGTGAATAAGTAAATAGTTATTAAAAGCCATATGTTATTTGAAGCAACACATTGCTGTTGAAAAGAGCGTAAAAGGATAAAGCAATCTTCGTATTAAAATGGTGGTAAGGGTATCTGATAAATCACAGGCTCAACCTACAAGCAAGCTTAGAGAATGAGAAGCACAATGTGGTGCTGGAGTGATTGTATAGCTCCTTACGGGATAATGTTTTAGTTAGCCAAGTAGCCAATTTGTATTTTACATGAGTTCCATTTATAATAATAATCCTTGCATTTGATATAGCGTCTTATCACGTCTTTGGGACCTCTCCAAGTGCTTCACAGAATATACAGTACTGTAAAATGAATCGATTGGATATTTCTGTGGGCGAAATGCAGCAGCCAATTGCACACAGCAGTGTCTCAAAGCGGATTGGTCATAATTAGCGTCTCTCTGCTGCATATATTGGTCATTACCGGTAATGCATTTTCATTGAGTCTTAGACCATCACGAGTCAAGTTAGTTTTTAAACTACTGGTGATGCATTGTTGCAACAATAGCGTTCCAGACTCTCATGAGATTGGAGGCAGATCGTTCTGAGATCCATCAATTTAGTGCACATCAAGGTTTGATCCTGCAACCTTCGCATTTCTTTGACTTACTGTCACATCAATGAGAGTTAGAGCATCATTTTAGCAATTGAACGCATTCTTAACATCTTGTTTATGGCCTTGTACATATTTAACCGATATATCAAAATGATTCAAAATATTCATATGTGTAATAGGAATATACCAGGAATATATCCCAAACTGAGTTTAGCTGACAAATAAGCATATTGGCATAGTTTCTAAATTCATTCTTCTGTAACCTTTGTGCTTTTATTTGAAGAATTAATCTACAGATTTGGAAGCTGCAATAAATTATTTCTGTTTGCTGCTGCATAATGAATTCATTACAAAAGAGCTTTACCAGTGAATTTATTACAAAAAGTACTAGTGTCGGTATAATGTCATTAAATAGGAGACTGTTTGAAATGACAGATGCTAGAATTTGCAAAAATTGAGACAGATTCACTACTGCTCCTAAAGGAAAATTAAATGTATTTCAGCTGTTTCATATCTTTAGAGCTCTCTATTTGTGAAATGAACAAGGTATTATGGTTATGCTAAGACGATCATTACGTTACGCTAACTCCTGAGAGAGCCAGTAAGTATGAGATATATTCTCAGTAATGGAACTTTGTCAGATAGGTAATGTCACATGACTTCTGCTCCTAATAGAAGTTGAACAGTGAGACTCTCAATGAATCCAAATCTAAGTGACGAAGGCATTGAATATTACATTACAGGTCCATGTTAGAGGCTCTAATTGCCTGACTGCTTGAGCCTTTGAAACACCCAAATGAAAAATCAGAAACTATTTTTGATCTAACAATAGGATATCTTTCTGACTTCTGTGGCCACTGTCATTAGCATTGTCCTGCAGATAAAAAAAAACCTGATTAACTCTGCTTTAAAAGCAAAGGCTGACAAAATAAGCCCTGAGGTAGAGGTCTTTGTTTTACAGAAGAAATTCATTGAAAGAATTATGGCTCGGTCTTGACTCAACCTTAATGTGTGCTGTTATTCCCTAAAATGTAGGTAATTTATAACTGAAGATAGAATCCTCATAGCCAACGATGTGACAGGAAAAAATTGCAAAGTCTCTCATCTAGGAGTCTGATAGAGATAACACAGAATGCTTGAGTGCTCAGAAGTATGCAAAGTGTTGGAAAGCATTCAGTCTCAGCTCCTGTTCCATCAATTATAGTGACACAGAGAATATAGAGTTACATTTTGTCTGAGCCATTACCTGCCCCAATGTGGAAGCCTCCCATTGTGCAAAAAGTTCTTCTTTTAAGCACATGTTGGACCTTGGCTGGTTCAGTAAAGTGCTTTGTAAGTTGTTTCACCTGCTTCCCTGAGGTTGTGAGATGTCAACCCCTCTGCTTTTGCATCTTGCCCCGGAGCTCCAGCAATGAAGAGAACCTATCAAAATCTCCACAGCTGAATAGATGGATTATTTTTCCACTCATTTGCTCGTCTGATGGTGCTCAGGTATCTGAGAATCACAGCACGTTACAGCAGTCTGTTGCAGTTGCTTCATTGAACAATTTTTTTTTGCCTCCACTTTGAATTACCTGCTTGTTTCTTAAACGTGTAAGACAATCCTCGATTTTACTTGTCTGAAACCGGGAGGTCCTTTTTTTTAAAAAAAAATTTGGAATCCCCAAAAAGGGGTCATTGGGCCAAAACTGCAGGCTTGAAGATCTAGTTACTATTGTTGCTTTTGAGACTGACCTTAAATCACTAACATGTGTTTTAATGATTGGAGCATTTTGCTGGAAATTGTTGTTCGCCAGTATTCAGCAGTAGGCATACCCTAGGGTGAGAGCTGTTCTATGTGGCAGTTCATCCATTAAATACCGTACAGCAGTTTTAGGTACAATTGATGATGCATTGGCTTTAATCCGGTATCGAGTCGTTGGGTTTTCCCAAACATCATTATACAGATTTAAAATACTCAGAGTTTGTTATAAATTATGGATTGCATTTTTATTTGCTTTTCTGGTTGACAGGAAAGCCTCAAATGCAGCTAAAGTAAGCAAACTTGTATATATTATATATATCTTTGTGTATTATACATATATATACACATTATAATTTGTTTTGCCCATTAAAAATGATTGAACATGAAGTTGTGTTACGATATCTGCTAAATTCAATATGGAACTAACCTGAAACTGAACCTGGTGCAAAGTTCAAGGAAATTATGCTACTCACTTGCTGTGCAAGGTGCTCATATTTCATTCCGGGGCTTTGACATCTGCATGTAATAAATGGGTGTGTGTTTTATAACTAATGCATATTATAAAAGTTCAAATGTTGAACTTCATTTTTCATTCGGTAAGATGGATAGAAGAACCCATCCATACACACGCTTGCTGAATAAATTCAGTGGGAGTTGAAAAAGGGACGGTTCACGATGCGATTCATTAATAGCCATTCAGAGTCGGTTGCGGGAATGCTAGTCGCCAGCGGTGCATCAAGCTCATGTGTGATTACATTTTAGTCTGACACATGCGGAAACCCATCATCCTGCTTCAGAGTATCTGAATCCCACATTCTAAGAACACCGCCTTGGACTGGAAATCTTGTGAGTTGGTCGTGATATATTCACAACTTGAAGCGCTCTGAGACGCTGCCTAGTGTGGAGAGGGCGATATAAATGCAAGTTGTTGTTGTTGTTATTCCTGGTTACCAGCATCACTCCCCATTTGATACTAAATCGCTATTAGGGAATCAGGCGATGATCTAATCCTATTCAACCCCCATATAAACATTGTGTTTTATGATAGAAGAGATCAAAACATAGCCCTTAGATCCTAACTGGAGATTCAAAATGTGTGGTGGAAGATTGCACAGGTAGAGTGAGGCAACAGCATAAAGGGATTTGAAGGGAACTGTGTGTTTGAACATCTGAACCTTTGGGATACCATCCCACGGTCCCTCCGCCTCTCTCCCTCGCTAGCCTCCTTCAGGTCCCACCTCAAGACCCTCCTCTTGTCAACCAGAAACGGTCCCATCGGTCACCCCACCATCCCCTCCCTCCCATCCATCCTCCCCAATCCTGACCCGACTCCAGCTTGGGTCCACAACCCTGACTGTCCAGCACCTTGGGATGACCTTCCAACATGAAAAGTGCTGTAGAAACGTTGTTTTGTTGCTGTTTTGCTGTTGTTGCATTGGCTCAGTAAGCCAGAATGAGGAACTGGGGAGGCTAATGCCAGAGGGTGTAAAATCTCTAAATCTGCTCAATATTGTAGCAGCAAATGCAAACATCATTCTTGTGCAATTAAGTCGATCACGTAAGCTCCTACAGCTTGCACCAGTGTAAATGCCTCTGAGCTGGCAGTATATTTGAAAAAAGTCTATAACAGCAACATATTAAAAAGGTGCCACCTGTAGATCCAAACTCCTTGGTACTTTGTGTCTAATACTCTCCAAAATTGTTAAACTGGGTGCATCCCTCCCAAAGAGACAGTGGGTATCCCTTCGCAGATCCAGTGACATGTCCATGTGTAGGTGGTATACATTTGTGGAACTCTATCTGGTTTGGATACTCTTTAAGTGCATTGATGGGTTTCTGTATGTGTCAGACACTTGGTTGACAACAACAAAAATCAAGTTCTACTTATTGTAAAATAACAAAATAATAATTGAATCCAAGGCTATATAAACCAAAATCTCATATGGTTCAGCGCATTAGATTGCCAGTTAGCAGGATATCACGCCAGGCTTAACTCAACAAAAAAAAGGTATTGTTTTCAACTCTCGAAATACACAATGAAAGCAAATAGTAAATGAGAGTTCACCTATCAGGCTACTAAACGTGACATGAGTAGTACTTGCAGTAATTGAAAACATTTTCAGCTGTTTGATATGAATATATTACCCTAAATATGATTCAGAAAAATGTTTTGCTACAGAAGCCCAGTTCCTATTCTGCAAGTTACTCAAACCCTTTGATAAAGTTAGCTGGCTATTTTCCAGCAACAATCAACAGGAGACTTTCATAATAAATGGGACATTGCATTCACAAAACAGCATGTTACCAGAAGACAATCATTAACATGTTGTGTATACAAAGGCCTATTGTATTGATACTGTAAGAAGACAGTGTTAAAATGGTTTGCTTCATTAACCAGTTGCTCCTTTTTCCCATGTGTATATCAGTACTGAAGAATTGTAACATTTTTCATTTCAGGAACAAGAAATGTACATTAAACATAATTTCCCAAGTTACACAAATGGCACAAGATTAACTCTATCCATATTGTCTTACCCATTGACGAAACAAGAAATGATTAAAAAGCAATTGTTTACACTGGAAAACTGCAAATTAGATGATGTAAGCTTGCGAAAAATAACCAATAGAATTCTAATCAACTACAAAGGTCAGATACAGCCTCATAATAAAAGAGAATTATCATAAAATGACAATATGTAGCCTGGAGACTGAGTTGGCCTGATTTGGGCTCTATTCTTTGCCAAAACCATTTGCATGTGAACCTGCCTAGAACGCACAGATGCCTTAGGATGGGTTGCTTACTCCCTTAAATCAGGGAATAACCTAAAGTGCAGGAAAACTAAGGGAAAAGAGAAGATAACATAAAATGATGGAGACAGCTGGTATTAAAAGAATAGAAATGTAATCTAAACAAAAATAGAAGCATTCCATAATTCATTAGAATGACAACAATATGAAAAGCATAAGAAGTGGACTATTGTTCTATTGTATCAGGCTCAGGGACAGAAACGGTCTGTTTTGAACTCTCAATAATACACACATGATAATATTGCATTTGGACAATGCATAACAACTAATTTGCATGCTGCAACCCACTTTTCAAAGTACAGTACTGTAGTTAGAACAGTGCTTTACAGATTTTGTTATGTATTTGAGGCTTACTTCAATGTTTGTTCAGTTTTTGATTCTTGTTTTGATATCGTACACCTTTAAATTGGTTTATTTTGAATGTGCTTTATAATGTTATGTGATGCGTAGAGGCAGTATGTTTAGCGATTTAATATCTTTGATGATGTGGCCTGTCACAGGTCAGTGTTGTTGTTGGCTGGATCTGTAATTACTTTTGTGGTTTACACTACAACAACAGCAACTTGTATTTATACAACATCCCTCACGCAGGGTTGTGCCTCTGGGTGCTTAAGAAGGTCCATTAGAGGTTCCTGGAGATCAGTAGAGGGGAAAAGAGAGACAATACTGTACAAAAGGTAGTCATGAGAGTAAGTGGTGGAAAGAAATAATTAAATAAATCAAACGGGCATCACAACCTAGTCAGAGCAAAAATTGAATACTCTCCGAAATTATCAAGAAAGTGTGCTTGACATCATTCAGAATCAGGAACAAGTAATTGGAACACCAATCTGCGTGTAAGGGTAAAGCCAAGAAAACATTGAAATCACACACATGTGATTTTAAGAAAATATTGGTCACTTCTGGTCCTGAAATCCTGGACAAGAGTGAAGGATATCCATTAACAAAGTAAAAAGCAATTAAGAAAGAGCCACTGAGACTAAGACAGGAAATGCAAGAAGTTTCAAAAGACTTTGGAAATGGAAAAAAATCAGTGATGTTATGATTAATGGATTGGTGTACTCTGAGTTGAGAATAAAGAAATGTATGAACACTCCCGTGCTTTGGATTTAGAATTATTACAAAGGGTCCCCAGCTGAATCTCTTTCAAATAACATTCAAATGTGACTATTTTCTGTGAAATAATTTTAAGTGCTTCTTGTATAACCCATGTGGTTATGAAAAAGTCTGTGTTCCCGATTACAGTATTTAAATTTTTGAACAACTCTAAATGCAGTACAGCAAGTATAAAATGCTATAAATATGAATTGAGTGGATTTAAAAACACGTACTCAAAGGAGTGGAGAGTTATGCTGCTGACCTGTCTACTAAATACAAAGTATTTCTTCTTGTAGTTTTGCTGTTGTTGAGGATTTCCTAGAAGGTGAAACATTTCTCAAGAGAAAAGAGGCCAAATGACAAGTTCTCATCTCACTGATCGATAGTGTTTGGAAATTTATTTCCGAGAATTCTTCCTCTCGTACCTGCTTTAGTTCTGCAGTCATTCGAATACAGAACAGATGAGCAAGGAAATCCAAATAGAGTAACTATTCCACTTGTCGGTGAGCTTACCAACCTTGGCAGTGTGTTCTCATTATCGGATTTTTCCATTATTCGAGCACAATGTTAAAGTCACTGCCATTAAAGGTCAATGAAATATCTCACCCACACGTATCTCTGAAAGGTGACTGACTAGACTCCATGGTCTTAACAAGATATTAATCATTTAAGGATTTTTATGTGCTGAATATACGCATAATATAATATTAACTGCATAATCTATTGGGAATAAACCACAGATTGATTTTAATTTGATTTAATTTGCTAAAATATATGATTTTGACAGTGTCACATAACAGCCACTTGATGGCAGTGAAGTCACTTTGTGGAATGTCTTGAGACATACACACCTGTGAGATGGTAAAGGAAAAAAACTGTTATTTTGTAAACATGAAATAGAGGTCCATAGGCAGGAAAAAGCTCAAGATTAACTCATTATTGGCACAAATTGTATTTTATCAGAACATATGTCAGGGTTAGAATTTTCTAATTCGAAGAGGAACATTATTCTGATTTTTGATATTTTTAGAGTTAGTTCTTGAAATACTTTCTGACGAAGGCGACAAATATTTAATGAAGGGATGCACAGTGACTCACCTTTCACAAATCTTGGGATGTGCACTCTTCTTTTTGATCAAAAAATTGCTGAAAAATGTGGTTTACATTTTCAATGAAACTCCGCTTGCTCCGACAAACTCCGACAAACTGAATGCTGTTTGTCAGAATTGTAAGCATCAATAAAAAGGTTAGACCCCCAGTGATGGGTACTGTGTGCTTCTGAAACAGCATGCAGACTTCTTAATCCCAATATAATAATAAGAAAAATCATGCTTGTATTTGATATAGGGCCTTATCACGCCATTGAGACGTCTCAAAGCGCTTCACAGAGTATCCTGTAAAGTGAATTGACTGTATGTGCTGTGGGCAAACCTCAGCAGACAATTCTGCACAGCAGTGTCCCAATAAAAAAGTCATTGATTCAGTGATCAAGTTTTTTTTCAAAAAAGGGATTATTACCCCCAGAAAGAGATCCGCCAATCGACTAACAAACTGGTTCTGACTTGCTGCTAGGTTAACAGAGGTGTGTGGAGTAAGAAAACTTGTCTAAAGTTCTGCCCTAATACATTATTCATCAAGAGGTGCAGAATTCAATTTAAAGAGTACATTGGATGAGATGTTACTACTGTTCGGGTAGTCATTAAAGATCCAATGGCATTTTTCGAAATAAAAATGGGTTTCTCCCAATGTTCAGGCCAACAGTTCCCTCGGATAAAATCGAGTGTTCACCCCGTGTCAGTTGTGGGTCATTGCGATACACAAATTCATAACACACTGTCCCTTACGCTTTCCAGGGGTAATAATCTCTCCCCCAAAAAAATGTAGTCACTCAATCCATGACCATTTGTGGGACACTGCTGTGCGTAATTGGCTGCCTAATTTCACCATCCCCATCCCCTCAAATATACAGTCGAATCACATCACAGTATATTCCGTGAAGCACTTTTGAGATGTTTAGAAGATGTGATAAGGTGCTACATTCAAACGCAGGGATTGTTATCATTGTTAACATTATTAATCTATTTTTGCAGTACTACCAAAGGCGTGTAAATTGAACTCCTCCAACGCCTAACCCCCACCACCAAAAAACAAATGAGAGCAAGTTTATCAGAAATAGAGTGTTAGTTTGTGTACCTGTGCTGTTTGAGAGCATGGAGCAATGATTTTAGCCCAGCAAAAGAAAAGAAAATCATCCCAGATCTTTCTTGTTGTGTCATTCCTTTTAACCAGAGTTATCGATCAATCAATCAATCAATCAATCAGTCAATCAATCCAAATTACATTTATATAGCGCCTTTCACGTCGGGAGGACGTCCCAAGGCGCTGAACAGTCATTAGGGACCAGAGCGGGGGGGGGGGAGTGGTCAGGGTAGGGGAAGGAGAGTAGGAAAATTGAACTGAATATTTGTGGGCGAAACGCGGCAGCCAAATTGCGCACAACAGTATCCCACAAACAGTCGCGGAAGTGAGGTTAGGGGAGAAAGGGGGGAAAGAGGGTAAGGCGAGGGTTTGGGATAGGGGAGGGGCGGGGAGAGGAGAGCAGGAAAACCTGACTGAATATTTGTGGGCGAAATGTTTTGAGCTCTGCACATGCACACACACATATAGCACTCACCCAATTTACCAATAGGGGGAAGTAGAGCAACACATCTGGATTGACATGGCCTCCCAATGCGATTTTTTTGAGGGGGAGTGGGGGGGGGGGGGGGGTGGAAATCGAGCAATATTGCAAACTCCACATCCAAGAAATAATTCCTGCGTTCAATATTTTATTGAAGAGTATGGGTCGAAGTTATTGGCTGTTGAACGTGGACTTATCGTGGCTCTGCGTTGCACAGAAGATCAATATTGTGGAGTGAGCAAAGTTCACGTTGTTAAGACTGCGTTACCTGCCATCACATAACATCACATAACATACGCTGGCGGTTCCCACAGAGATCAACGTGTGTAAACTAACCTGTTTGCCAGTAAACAGCAAGAGCTGATATCATTGCGTTGCCTCTGGTTAACACAAAATAGTTGGGAGTCCACGGTCACCCAAACACCCTGGTAACTAACAATCTCTGGGTGTTTATTTCTGCAACAATAGCTCTGACTTGGAGTTTGAACACACACACACACACACACACATGTTTGGTAAATGCCAAGAGTTTTGCAGGAATTGAGTTGTTGGAAAACAAGGCTTTCTGACTCGGGTCTGTATAAAAACACCAGGGAACAGGGACAGAGGACGGGAGAGAAACCTTTCCAGGTTCCAACCTACTCGGGCTGGTAGGTAAGTTGGTTCGAGTCCTCACTCGATTTGTATTTGAAACGCGGGGCGCTTCGCTGGCTGTGGAATTAAAATCAGACGCGATAAAGTAGTTAAAATGTAAGGTCGACCGACGTTCACTTTTTAATCCAAAGAGCAACTGCGCTGTGACTCTCTGTACAATAATTAATATGGTTGATTATTGGTGATATTAATGATTGAATGGTTAATAATGAGTGTTATGATGATGTATATAATTCCCCTCCGGAACCGATGAGAAGTGGTGAAAAACTCCGTCAATATTTTGCTGTGGTGGTGATGGACATTTAGAAGTTGGAAGGACTTTTGGAAACAAGTTTGACTTTTGCTGTGGAAAATACGCAGTTGCGCGGATTCCGAGACGCCTGCGTGTGTGTGTATGTGAGTGTGTGTGCGTATGTGAGTGTGTGTGTGTGTAAGTATTTGTGTGTGTGAGCAAATGTGTGTCAGTATGTGTGGATGTATGTGAGTGAGTGTGTGTGTGTGTGTGTGTGTGGACTTGTGAGTGTGTGTGAGTGTCTGTGGACGTATGTGCGTGTGAGCGTGTAACTAGTATGTGTGATGGTGTGTGAGTGTGGCGTGTGTGATGGTGTGAGTATGTGTGTGATTGTGTGAGTGAGTGTGTGTGTGAGTATGTGTGATAGTGTGAGTATGTGAGTGAGTGTGAGAGTGTGTGAGTGAGTATGTGTGATAGTGTGAGTATGTGTGTGAGTGAGTGTGGGTGTGATAGTGTGAGTGTGTGTGTGAGTGAGTGAGTGTGAGAGTGTGTGAGTGAGTGTGGGTGTGATAGTGTGAGTGTGTGTGTGAGTGAGTGTGGGTGTGATAGTGTGAGTGTGTGTGTGAGTGAGTGAGTGTGAGAGTGTGAGTGTGTGTGAGTGAGTGAGTATGTGTGTGAGTGAGTGAGAGAGAGTATGTGTGTGAGTGAGTGTGGGTGTGATAGTGTGAGTGTGTGTGGGTGTGAGTGAGTGTGAGAGTGTGTGAGTGAGTATGTGTGATAGTGTGTGTGTGTGTGAGTGTGGGTGAGTGTGTGTGTGAGTGAGTGTGGGTGTGATAGTGTGAGTGTGTGTGTGAGTGAGTGTGGGTGTGATAGTGTGAGTGTGTGTGTGAGTGAGTGTGGGTGAGTGTGTGTGAGTGAGTGTGGGTGAGTGTGTGTGTGAGTGAGTGTGTGTGTGAGTGAGTGTGTGTGAGTGTGTGAGTGAGTGTGGGTGTGATAGTGTGAGTGTGTGTAGAGTGCAGATGGGTTCGGTTGGCAGTGACGGTGAGTGGCGGGGGGAGGTGCACTTGGCTCCAGCCACATCCATCTAACAACCCACCTGTCGGTGCCTCTACAGACTCCCAAACACAGCAGAGCAGAGATCACCTAGTTATTATTTAAATGCCTGCAACTTGGCGCTGATCTCTCAGTCTCCCTCCGGTGAGTGGGAGTGAGTGAGAGAGATAGAGACAGACAGACAGACAGACAGACAGACAGACACAGATAGAAAGACAGTGATCAGAGCGGATGATGAACCCATTTGGCCAACAGTCTGTGGTCGTTCCCAATGCCCAGACAGCCCCCCAGCTCCCACACCCTAACGCCCAGGACATCTTGGACATAGCCATGTACTGCGACAACTTCAGCATGTACCCGCAGAACCTCCACCACCATCATCACCACCACCACCACCCTACTCACTCCCACCCTCACCCTCAGCGACCCTCCAGCCACCACCCAGCGAGCTATGGACTGGGAGATTACACCTCCTCCTCCTCCAACAACAACAACAACAACGCCGCCACCATCAGCAACACCAGCAGTAGCAGTAGCAGCAGCAACCCTTACCTGTGGCTGAACGGACCTACCATTAACACGTCTCCTTACCTTCCAGGGACTAATGGGGCGTCTTATCTCCCTCCCAGCTACGGGCCAGCGGGTCAGAGGCAGTTCCTGCCTCCCCCAGCCGGCTTCGGGGCCGCCGAGTTGGGCTGGTTGTCTCTCCCCAGCCAGCAGGAACTGTTCAAGATGGTGCGACCCCCTTACTCTTACTCTGCCCTGATAGCCATGGCCATCCAGAACGCCGCCGACAAGAAGCTGACCCTGAGCCAGATCTACCAGTACGTGGCGGAGAACTTCCCATTTTACAAGAAGAGCAAAGCCGGCTGGCAGAACTCCATCCGGCACAACCTGTCGCTGAACGACTGCTTCAAGAAAGTGCCCAGAGACGAGGATGATCCAGGTAAAAGAGTTCCACTTGCTTTCTCTCTCTCTCTCTCTCTCTTTCCTTCCTTCCTTCCTTCCTTCCTTCCTTCCTTCCTTCCTTCCTTCCTTCCTTCTCTCTCTCCCACACTCCACACACACCCTTCAATCGGTGTTACTGTGGGTTGTGGGAGCAAAGTAAACCTCAAGTTGGGAAGCTGCAGAAGAAAGAAATAAATAAAGGAAAGAGAGAGAGAGAGAGAAAAAGAAAGAAAGAAAGAAAGAAAGAAAGAGAGAAAGAGAGAAAGAGAGAAAGAGAGAAAGAGAGAAAGAAAGAAAGAAAGAAAGAAAGAAAGAAAGAAAGAAAGAAAGAAAGAAAGAAAGAAAGAAAGAAAGAAAGAAAGAAAGAAAGAAAGAAAGAAAGAAAGAAAGAGAGAAAGTGACTGACGTTCACGAGTCTATGAACAGCTGGAATTCGGATTCAAATGGAAACGCGTTTGTTTCAAACCTGGTTTCCACCAACACTTTAGAGGCGAAAACTTTTAAACAACAAACACAATAACTGACCTATTTCCACCCCCCTACAGCTCCAGTGTGCGGCAACGTGATTTTTGCAGGGTTAGGACTGAAAGTGTTCAGTAAAATGTTCCAAACTATGGCACTTGTTATTCATTGGGGGGGGGGGGGGGGGTGGAGGGGCAATTAAAAAGCATATATATATTTTTTTGGGGGGTGGGTTGTTCTGACTGTCGCTGCTTACTTACGACTGACTCTAGTAATTATTCTCAACTTCTTGTTAGAAGGAAAATTAAAAAGGGGTGGAGGTTGGAAGTTCAGTACAATGGGAGAGGGAGGGAGGGAGGGGAGGGGAGGGGTGTTTGTTTTGTGTTCTGTTGGGGCTTGACATTTCACCAAAAACCATGCTGTTTGCAAAGCCTGTCTGCCCAAACTACTAAACTGTTAAGAGAAGTGGTTTCGCTTGACGCCTGGCCCCCCCGCTGAAAGAAGTCCACACCCCCCCCCCCCCCCACTTCCCTGTGTTGGCTACAAGTGAGTTGACCCTCTTGTCAAGTTTCAAACTTCAATTGGACTGAACTTTGTGTTGAAATCTATTTATCGTGGGGGCAGAAGAGAGAGAGAGAGAGAGAGAGAAATTAAAACAAACTTTCCCTTTCCCCAGCTCGTTTCGAAACACAACACAACCTTTAGGCGAGTTACACCGTCGGATTCTTAGTAAAAATGGTACCAATTTGGTAAATACGGTCCTGGTGCTTTAGAAAGTTGATTTTTTTGTGTGTGTCTGTGTCTGTCTGTGTGTCTGTCTGTCTGTGTGTCTGTCTGTCTGTCTGTCTGTGTGTGTGTGTGTGTGTGGCTTCCCAGGTAAAGGTAATTACTGGACGTTGGATCCCAACTGCGAGAAGATGTTTGACAACGGGAATTTCAGGAGGAAGAGGAAACGCAGGTCGGACACTCCGGGCGGCCAAGGCTTTGGTGACAAGGCTGACGATGACTCTGGCGGTGCAGCCGTGAAAGCTTCGGAGACAGTCGCTCTGATGGATTCCACCGCTTCCCCGGGACTAGAGAATCCCCCCGGGTCTGTAAGCGACTCAAAGCGCTCCCCCCCGCCCAGCGTACAAGGCGGCGGCGGCAACAACAACAACAACAACAGCCCCTGTGTCAATGGCTTTGTCAGCGGCATGAGTTCCCTGATGAACGGAAGCCACGCCATGAACAGCAGGCCGATGTCTTCCTCTGGGGGACGGGTGGGGGATTTGTTACAAGGCAGGCAGACTCTCCCTGGACTCGGTTCCTTCTCGGCTGCTCACGGCGCCGCCCACAACCCGGTCAGTGTCCACACTCGATTGAACTACTATCAAAGTAACCTTGCCACCCAACACGGCGGGATGGGCGGCCCGTTGTGCCACAACTTCAGTGTCAACAATCTGATTTACAGCAGAGAGGGGACAGAGGTTTAATCGCAGACGTTGTAAATATATATGTCACCCCCCCACCCCCCCCCCCCCACCCCCCCATCCCCCAAAAAACTAGGACCAAACAGAGAATGTACTTTTATAGGATGGAGATGTAAGTGGTACTTTTAGTGTAGGGTTTTTTTTTGTATCGTTTTTTAAAATAAGAAGTGCCTTTATTGATCCATATCGTGGATGGATCAAATCCCATTTCACTCCTGCAAAGCGTTTGAGACTCGAATGATTTTGTTTACACGTCTGAAACTATGCAACATTAAAATGTCGAATGAAAGATTGCTTCAGCCAATAGATGAACAGCAACGCACTAAAGTAAAGCAACATGTGAATTGCGACTGTGTTCTGTCTTATCATTTTTGGGGGTTGGGGGGGGGGGGGGGATGGTGTCATACCTTGATGTCTTACTGTTGTGTTCCATGGAGAAGTACTTGTGTGAGGTTAAAAATATAAAGGCTTCGGAAATCTTTTATGTCCTCCCTTTTAGATGTAGCTGTCAGGCCCTTTGGGGGTGATTTGGTTTGATGAGACTCACCTTAAATTACCTGTGTATTTGGCATGTTGAATCTGATGGAATGATTTTGCAGCACTGTAATGCTATTTATCGTGTTTAACGAAAGAAATAATTCCCCCATATTTAAAAATAGCCCATCGAAGTTTTCATGCATAAAATAGCCTATTACATGGGATTGAAAATAAAGGTTTGAAATACACCAACTTAGTAAGATGTACATCTTTTATTTCTTTATTTGCAAAATACATATCTATATAAGTTTGTTTACAATTACGATCAAACGGCCACTTTAATGAAAATCAAATGTGAGATTTTTCATGCGGTAACTTCGATATTATTATCGATAAATATGTATATCAGACATTGCTGCATTCATGACTTTTAATCAGACAGAATAATATCTGCATAATTCCAATGCATCTCACAATGTTCAAAGGTGTGTACAGATAATATGTATCTACTCTAAACTATAACCATAAGATCTCATGTTGATGTAGGTATTTGGTATATGGATTTCAAATTCTAAAGGTAACTTAGGGTATGTGGTCTGTATGAAATTATATTGGGATTTTAAAAGCCGTATATGCACACATATATTCACATTGTTATATCCCACAGTTACTCTAGTATCTAAAACTATGATGGTATCCAAATTACTGCTGTTCACACGAATCAATATAGAAAATGATCCTAAATATTGAGACATATTTGGGATCCTTTTCCTATATTGATTTGTCTAAACAGAAATAATTTAAGAGCAGCGATTGCAATATGTTTAAATATTTCAAATACAAGGATTTATCTTTTGACATGCAGGATTATCTAATATAATGTTTTTTTATTAAAAAAAACGCAATTCATTAGCAAACTGCAAACTTTTTACGCTTTACTTTGGGGGGGATATTTAGACATTTCGGGAATAAGGAGTGATAAAAATGTCCCAATGTATTTGGTCTTTATTTCAAGTTAATATTGGCACAATCCCACGGCTCAATAATGATCGGAACAGCGACGTTTAAATAAAACATCAAATAAGCAAAGGCCCCCGAAAGGTTGGTGCATATCTTCTTTGAAATTATAAAGGCAGGAAATTCAAAATACTGTGGGAAAGTGTTGCCACTTTTACCATGAAATAAAGGGCAGAATCGATTAGGATTTTTATTTCCTCATTCCAAAACCTCAAAGAACCTCCACACGACTTTACAGTCGCCACTTGCAAAGTATCGAGATGTGTTTTTTCTTTACCGCCTTTGTAAATTCACACCATCTCAGTCTTACAATTAATATAACCAGTAGAACATATCTGTAATTATCGAACGAACTAACTACCCGCCTATCTAACTAACTAACCTGTATAATCAGTCACCACTGATTAAACCAGTGAAACTCGTGTGAAGTGTTTTGAGAGCACTTTCACAGGCAAGTACCAATTTAATTGTCTCTTAACTGATTAATAATAATAATCCTGGCATTTGATTTGAGTTTACTATATTATTATTATTAGCTGGTTATTTTATACTGTTGGCATACGTGCCTGTTTGATTTATCTTTTTTTTTAAAAAGTTACATGGAATTAATCCAAACAATGATAATATTATTTTGAACTGCTTTTTTCGTTTCAGTGGATGTCTTGGTACTTGACAGAAATTATCCGGAAATTGCTTGTTTACTCAGATGAAGCAAATAAACACAAATGACACTTAATCCTTCGAATAGAACTCACTGGTGACATTTCATGGTTACTTTACGCTCAATACCTACCGCGATTGTGGACTTGCAAACAAAGGGCGAGTTTCAAGTTCAATTCTATTATTCAAACCGAACATTATCACTGTCTATATATATATTTGTTTCTAAAACAAATTCAGTTTTTCCTCTAGGATCAAAAGCAAATCATAATTTATGGAAGGTTTGGAGTGCGAACGAATTATATTGAGAAGCCACTCTCAGTTGGGTTTGAATTCACACGTGGATCTTTCGCGTGTGTGAGTGTGTGTGTGTTTTTAATTGTACTTTGAAAGAGTGGTGTTACAACAGGTAATGTTGCTTTCCTATCGGTGCTGGACTATTGATGTTCTGTTGATGTTTACTGATGCAGACGTCACCTTGCATGGTTGTGGCGGTATTACAGTAAGTATCGTTGGCATTGCAAGTGAGAACTGCGAACAACTAACCAACCAGCCAACCAATCAACTAACTAGCCCTTTTCTTTGACTGCACGATTCATTAACCTTATCAATGCAACCGCCCTCAATATACGAACAGATCGATTTGAAGGTGCTGAGAGACAGATTCCCCACCCCTCACCCCTAAAGCAAGCAAACGTGGATAGATGAAAACATTTTGTGCCTGCGTTTTCCTTCCAAAGAACAACTCTCACAATAAACCCGACTTAATCTCTGTAAAGATCTATACACATCCATCTGCACGATTGCCATAAACATCATCATGGTGCATTTATTTATTTATTTGTATATTGGTGACAATGGGACAACTAATTTGCTGTGCAAACAAACCCTTGTTTGTCCAAAGACTTGCTGAGGGTTGAAATCATTTCTGAAGTTTTGCGCTTGGCTAGTAATATCGAAACAAACTGGCTGTCGCTTATAGGTTAATTATATATATATATATATATATATTGAAGGGAGGTGAAATGAACCCATCAATTTCCAGTCAAAGGAACATTAATTGACATTTTTTTTACATTGCAGACTTCAAAAAGCCTTAACCCTGCGCCTAAGCATAACCCGGCCTCCCGTTGAGCTACTCTTTTAATTGCACACTTCTTTGCAAGTAGGTTTGTGTGTATTTCTCCCTCCTCCAGTCTTAGTGTAAAAAGTAAGGCTGTATTGCTCAGCAAGCATCTGATTAAACAGCACGTTTGGGATACTTGGGTGTTTGATCTTTAGATTGTGTTAGTCTGTCTCTCATTTGATTTCGAAATGCGACTGGAAATGCCTTTACCCTATGCATCCAGGTAAAATACTTGTATTTTATTTTTACAAAGAGAACAGTCAACTAACTCCAGGTTTTCCAAATGCATAATTGTGTGAGAATTTACTTTGGAGTGGTTGGAGTTTAATGCCCCGTGTGTGTGTTTGTTTAAAAAGTAGACTGGCAACCATATGAAGAGATGGAAATCTTGCCGCTTAAAGGGCTAAACAGTGAGAGTTATTTTGTTGTTGTTTGGAACAATATGGGGGACAATTCTGGTTCAATTGCGAGGGCACAGCAACCTGTATATTGCTTATACAGGTTAATAGATAAATATTCGCCTCCCTTCCCACCCCACCCTGTCTCCCTCTCTCTCGTTTCTCTTGGAGGTTTCATGTTTTAATGCTGCTAATCTTTCACCAATTCCCCCAAATTTAATGAGCCGCCTGTCTGTCTGTCGTGTGTCTGATGGCTACTGACAGAACAAAAAGGTGACACTGGAACTTTGCAATTTGTTTTCGGAGGGCAACAGCCAAACTACATCGAAAATTCAATTTCATTTTTTGCTCTTTAATCTCTACCCCCATTCATTTAGTATTTCTCCATTTCCCCACCTCAATTTGGCAGATTCATTTTTGTGTGAGGGAGGGGAAAGCAATATTCTTCAACATTGCCAAGTTGCACAAAGTATTCAACACATTGAAATAAGATAGAAGTGGAATCGCAGCAGTTAAGCAATATTTCTCACTCGTAGTTTCAAAGATTCCTTCGCGGACTGTTTTATTTACCCAGATTTTTCTGTCTGTTTTTTACGAAGGCAAAAATGAAGCTTTTTAGATAGAATGAGGTGTTCGACGATACAGGAAAGGCACGAATTCTTTGAACATCTCTGTGCAATCTCGATGATCTTGACAGGAGATTTAAATAAATTTATATACAGGTACCTGATTTCGCAATCCTAATTTAATCAGATATATCATACAACAAATGACCTCTCAATTTAAATGCTTTCAAAATCACTGAAAATAATCCAAGGAAAACGGGCCAGTGCATAGTTGTCTGTGCATTTTGTGTGCGTGTGTGATTTTTTTTTAGAAAAAACACCGATTCTCATTGCCAATCGATTGAAATTCTGCACACAACAATTTCCCTTTGAATGTGCTCCACCAACATCAAATTAATTGTCGAGCACATGTATTCTGCAAAGCTATATCAGATCAAGTTATTTGTTTTGCCTCTCAGTAAAACAATTTGACTGTACACTGAACAATTACATGTTGGAGAGGCTTGATAAAATCCATTAGGTTTCAAGGTGCATGTTAAACTGGATCTTGTTGGGAGTTGGTCCGGGCAATCTCTACCAGTTCTGTCCAATGAATGCAAGCCTGTCGGCAAAGCTTAGGATGTCTTCCTGAGATATGGTGTAAACATTCTGACCTCGAATTGCATAACTCAAATAATTTTTTCTCTCTCTGTCTCTGAATGCAATCAGCTGGACTGTGATTTCACACAGACCCACAGAAAGTGAGGGTAATGCATTTCATTAGTGACTCTTCCTGTTTTGTAGTTGGCTGGGCCATTGAGATAATATATCTTCTGTCTTTAATAATACAATTTAAAAAAAACAAAGGAAATGCTGCCTGTTAAACTTTATGCATTTCGTCGTGACATTGTGTATTTCTGCATCATTTTTTTAAAAAGAAAACAAAGGCGGTTGCAAGATATCATGCTAATAAAACACCTAACTGTACATTTGCAATTGCAATGCTTATTATTTTGTGTTTTGTGGGGCTGTGTGGTATAAGGGAAAGAGCAGTAAACACGTTTGCGTTTTGAACAAATGGGCGAATAGGAAGAAAAACAATCGTGAGACTATATTTATACGTTTTATAATTCAAACGACAGGATCTTGGCGTGTTCTGTTATGAGGGGCTACAAGTCCTGGATCAATGCCACACGCAGAGACTGGGGGCGAAGCATTGCATAATGGAGACAAATGAGAACCTATTTAGATTATTTTGTGCGATAAAGTTATACCGTTAAATGAAATGAGTTCATTAACCACCAGCCTTTAAGTTGTCATCAGGCAAATAGCCACAACTATAGGTAGTTCCAGTGCTGTTTGCTAAAATACCAGCTGTTAAAGTGAGAGAGTAAAACTAATCAGTGCAATAATATACTGCAGATTTTACTTCATGGGATCAGAATCTTATTCTTATGCCAGGCGGCGGCACTGGCAAGATTTATACATAAAATGGTCTCTCTGTTAATTTTTTAGTTGGTTATGTGAACTTTTGATGGTATCGTTTATCTGCGGGCTTTGTACATAAGTGCTAGACATGTTTAAACACCCCGACCATTAGAGACTTCCGAATGCATGGCAGAAAGATTTGTGACATCCCAGGTTAATGGCTATCAATTAGTTCTGCATTTCTGCTTGAAGGTGGTGCATATTCTTACACAACGCACACTTTTGGAGAACAGAAATCGTCCATTGTGTACAGCATTGAATCATATCATTTCTTAAATTGGAGAATATTACTTGGGAAAATTCCTCCGTGCGACACATTGCTGTTGTCGACAGGTATCAATGGCTCCTGCCAATTCTGATTTTGTTTTTTTTGGGGGAAAAAAGCAAACCTTCAAATTGATGGTGTTTGTTGCTGGAATGACATAAAATCCCTCCAAATGCTAAACTCAGCCCACCCCACTCAATGGGAGCAAAAGTGTCTCAATTGGTTTCATCAGTGCTGGGGTTCAGGGGGTAAATTAGAATTGGTTTCTGCTGGTTTGTGTGATAGCCTCGACGTTGAGTGTGGTGGGTGGGGTGGGGGGGGTGAAGTAATTTGAAGAATTACTGCTTAGGTGAGTTATTGGAAGGTGACTGGCACCCAATGGAGTCTTACCTTGTTGCCTTTAGGAGAGAACAGAGCATGGGAGAGCGGGGAATGTTGAATTCCAGCACACTCAAAACAGGTAATGCTTTGAAACCAGTAACTGTACTGCAAATACCCAGTCTAAATTGGCTTCAGTTGTTATTAGACATGGGTGTGTTTCAAGACTGATTGCTGGTCGTATTTTTCCAGGCTTTGTCGAGTACAGTATTTACTATATTTAAGCAAAAATCCCATAATCTGGAAAACCCCAACATTTGAAGTATATTATGCTCTACGTGTCAAAACTTGACCACTATGTACCACTCAATTGGTTCTTAATTATATAATTAAGGCATCTGTAATTTCCACTGGTGCACATTTATTATATATACAGTCCACACATCGTGCTTAATAGATCTCATTCTTTAAGAAACGACCAATTTCATTGACACAGTAGTAAAGAATGTATGTGCTTTGAAGGCACCTTCTTGATTTATAACACAACCAATTTAGTCTTCATCAAAACAAAATGGAAAGTTAATAGTTGAAAAGCACTTATGGGAGTGATTTACAAGTAAATATTCATCATGAGTAGTACTTATCAATTGAGTTATTTACTTCTATACAAATGTACTCTTCACACTCTAACCATATCTGTTTTTCAACCAATCCATGGCAATGAGAATTATTTTGTACTGAATGATTGCTCTTCAACTTTTAACATTTTAATATGTAATGTGCTATTTACTGGTTACTCCTGATTGATGAAGCAAAGGGTTCTAATTAGTATTATTAAGTAAAGATATCTTAACTGGTGCATCTTGCTGAATGATTGGGAGTAGTGAAGCAAGCAGACAATAAAGGAAATAATTTGCAACGGTTTTTAATGGGATTCTATTAGATTTCTCATTGAAAACCAGGAATACTCCATTTAATGCTCCACTTTGGAGCTAGTGTCCATGGCTCAGTATGTTTTCACTAACAGAAGCCCATCAACACAACAAGGATTCCTCATTATGGAATACTGCAAATTAAAGTCTGTATCATCCAAAATCAAATCATAATCAATTATGTTTTGATGAATATTTTTCTACAGATATGTATAATCATAGCAATGCACACAAATGTTTATTGTGTTGTGCACTCTTTGAGCTTGATAGGAGTTCACTTCATTAAACACATTTCATGAGGATTGTAGAATTAAAACACTCTGACTAAGAAATGAATGATCTGCTAAAGTAGCTACACTGATATATTATTGCAATTGGCTTGACTTCAGCATTATACTTTACTGCAACAAAACTTTAGAGGTAAAGAGAAGACCCAAAATTGTAACATTATATAGTTATTTCCTGGTACTTTTCCTAAACCCATTTGCAGTACAGATAGCTCATCAAGCTACTAGTTGAGTGTTCTATTTTGTCCGCTTCAATGATCTGCACTATCCTCAAGGCAAACATTTACCTCAAGACCGGAACATTACAAACTGGGCCTGCTTGACTTGGTCTTGGTTAGGTAGATTGGGCTGTTTTTTTTTTCTCACATGCCTCAGGGGGTAGGTTTGGCCATGTAGCTTTGGACAGGGGGCTGATACACTTAGAGTGTGAGCCTGTAATACTTTAATGAAAGGTTTCAGGCTCTAGGGATCAGGCCCAAATAGGAGAGCTCTTAATTATAGGGACTGAATTCTGCGTGCTTTCCTTCAACAATTTAATCTGGTCCTCACTGTTCAGCAAAGAAGAAGATTCTTCAGTTCTTGACATCCTCCGAAGTCTGATGTGAGGAAATGCGTAAAAGAGGAGTGTTAAGAAAGGTTAGGCTGTCACATCATGGGCAAAACAGTGGAAAAAAGGCAACACTTCCTGAAGTTGTAGTGTTAGGAACAAGAGATCACTCCAGTTACAAATCACCATCCATCTTATATGTCATGAAACCAGGAGTAGACATTACAATTTACAGGTTTCTGAATAAACTATTTTTTTTCAATGAGAAATTAGTTTGTCACCTCTGGGAGTGGAATCTAAGTTATGGTGCAGGTCACCGTTAATCTAATCACAAGGCACTGAAGATTCCAGTGGAAAGGTATTAAATTCTGTAGGTTGATCATTAGTGAGGTAGAGAAAGAGAATGTAAAGGTTTGTAAAGAATAATTACCCCCAATTATCCACTCTATACTGAATAATGTATAGATTAGATCATCTTTCATACAATAACTGAGAACGTCAAACACGCAGTCATAATATTTATCAACTTCTATCACTCAATAACATTTTAGAACAAGGATTATAATATTTTCTAATGAAACCACAGCAGAGCCAATCATATGTGTGTCTTTGAGAAATTAAAGAGAGATAGGATAGATACTCGGGATGTAGAAATATTAAACCCTGAAGCAAAAATCCCATAATCTGGGAAAACCCCAACATTTGGAATATGTTAGGCAGTTAAATGGAACTTGAAGAGATAGCAGTATGTTATGGCATGGAATTGTTTGTGGCAGAGCAGGCTCAATAGTCTTCTCCTGTTCCTATGCCTCTTTGAAGCTCACTGTCAGTGGAGCTGAACACACTGCATAATTCACATCCAGTCTTCCGTATTGTAATCACAGTTTGTGGCGCAGTCAATTCTAGATCGGTGAGACCAAGTGCAGATATGGTAATCGTTTTGCCAAATACCTCAGTTCTGATTCTGCTCGCTTGTTTCATGATCAACCTAGAAGCAATCCCCAATCTTTGCTCTGAAAGTTCTCAGTTACTGGGACTGAAGATTCTTGGCCATGTGCAGAAATCACAGCTGTACTAGCTAAGTTTGACATTCAGTTTACAAAAATAATGCATTGATATTTAGCCTCATCATTATATCATTTTGACCACGTTCTATTTCACCTCCCCTATCTTAAAATGGGCTTCCCAGAAGCCCACTTCTTTCTCCCCTTCCCCAATTTATCCTCCTATGCTCTCCCTCTTGTAAATACGGTGGTGACACATGCTTGCGAACGTATAGATGGAGGCCAAGCAGCCCACTTGATAATGAGGAACATGATCATTCCTTATGTGTGAACTTAGACACTTTTTTCAGGAGGCTACTTGAGGTGGGAGGGGTGGTGAGGAGGTAAATAACATCAGAGCTGAACCTGATCTTGTCCTCACCAGACTAACACACAGACACACTTTGAGTAGGGGTCACTGGATAATGATCAGAATGGGGAGCAATGGACAATGTTTCCCCTTAGTAGCCTGGAGGTGCTGAGTTCAGTGTAAGTGGACCCTACTTCCCTTCCTGGCACTGGAGTAGACCAACTAAGTCAAGCAATATTAATGCTACTTTTATAACTAAATTCTAGTTTGGTTCAAGTTTTATAGTTTCTGTTATTTGGATTGTAATGCATGTGAAGCAAGCCTTGTATGTGTCTGTATCTGTGTGTGTGTGTGCATTGAAGCCTTTGACGAATGATGTTTATGTGCCTTTTGAGTTCTAAAGTTCAAGGGAAATATACATGTCACTTGTAAATGAAGTGCACTGAAAATGTACGCCATCCATAACATCACAAAATATGTTTGTTCTTTTCTGTTGTTAGGATGGCAATGCTTACCTGGTAGCTTGTTGTATATTTTATTAGTGTAGACTAGTTTATGCGCATAAGATATTGTAGATCCTTTCTAGTTGGAAGCACAAAGCAATAGATACATATGTACGTTTATTTATCTGAGTAAAATATGTAAAATTCCAATGGTTTAACAAACTAATTTCAGAGTTTAATAAGCATAAAAAACACATTTCCATAATGGAATGATTTGACCTTATAGCCTCAGCAAACATTGCTAATCTGTCACATAGATTTCCTTCAAAAGAAATCTATTCTCATGCCCTTTTTTGCCCAAGGCGAAGGTGCTTTAAACAAACACATTTCCTGCATCATCAAGGTGTTTAGTTGCACTCTCCAAAGCGTGACATTTCAGAAGCTTTTCCCCCTTTGACTGCCATTCTCTATTGTTTCTGTATGTTATGGAGAGTATATTATTTGAAGAAATAAATCATCTTCATTGATCCAATTAATATTAACAGTTTCAATTGATCTACTTCTGCACTCCATAATATAATAAGCTATGCATATTCTGATGTATGATATAGCAAACAACAAAATTACATTTATAGAGTGCCTTTCACATCGAGAGGAGACCCTGAGACCACTCCTAAGCACCCCACTACCTCTCCAACCTCCCCTCTCCTTACAGAAGTACTGGCTGCCTCCGCTCTTCTGGGTTCGGTCTCCTCCTTGAACCCCGAATCCTCCGCTTCACCATCAGCGGCAGTGCTTTCAGCCATTCACTGCAAACTTTTGGAACTCCCTCCCTCAACCCCTTTGCTCCACCACCTCCTTTCCCGTCTTCCGGTTGTGCCCAAAGATCTTCCCCTTTGACCACACTTACGCTCATCTCCACCCTCCCCCTGGCTTGGGCTCCGCCATTGTGAAGCGCTCTGAGATGCCAACCCACATAGAGGGCACTATATAAATGCAATTTGTTGTTGTAAACACTTTCCAAATACAACATAAAATCCAAGGTTTGCCAGAGTTACAGTATTTACATCATCTTGGGATTCATTTTATCCACATTATCCACAAAATATTTGGGCATTTTGTTTTTTTCTTTGTTTATGTTTCAGAACAGTTAATGCAGGCTTAGTAACAACAAATCTTATCCAAGAACAGATGACTAAATATCAATTATATTTATTAAAGACACAACAACATTCATTATCTAGTTATAAAATATTAATACACAATAGCAGTCCTATTGCTCCAATGATTTGTGATTTCAGTGTTGACCACATTGAACAAGGTTTAATTCAAGCTTTTCCAGTTTTCTTATCTATTCTGCAGTGTAATGGTGAGTAATATTTCAACAGTAATAGGAATTCCATGTAAAATATTTACCCCAGAGATTAGCTGCAGTTCCTATGTTGTTATTCACAGCTGCAATAATGATCCAACAGGAATCTTCAAAAGAAGTAAGTTTCAAAATCATTATACAAAAGGAAAATTACTCTTTAGCTCTACTTAAAGAACTAATCTGTTTTCAATTTGTAGTTTGTGAGTGAGATTGGACGAACTCAATAAGTTTCATTTAATATCAAGTCACCAACCAGTTTCCTAAGAACCTGTTGTTCAAAACAAATCATTCATCAATGCTACACAATTGCAGAAATGATGCTAACACGCCTGAGTCGGATATTGTTTATGAAAAACATTTGAATGTTAATTTGATTAATGAAGATCGGTTTGAAATTACATGGTCATAAATCTATGGCGTTCTATAATTGTATCTGTTTATTGCTTTTATAATTACATGTAACTTTTATTCAACATGCATATTTATGGTAACTATTTAAAACTAATAATAATTATTCATCATAAATTTTGCAATTGTTGCCTAGATTTCCCATTTCCCTTCCTTGATCCTTGTTGGTAAATCTCCAAATGTTGAATATCAGTAATAGTTTGGCAAACAGCTTACCGTCCAGATTTATAGCCCTATTCCTTTTTTAACAAAAGAAATGCAGATAAAGAATTGCTTTATTGTACTGTTTTTGAAACTTCTAAGATCAGGTGCAATTTGAAAATATTGCTCAGCGTGAAGACCTGTCACAACATTCCCCCCAAAAGTTGATTCTGCAGTTTGCTACAGTTCTCTCATGTTTTTGCTTTAAACACGACAAAGGAAGGTCAAGTGTATATTTCAATGCTATATAATCCGGCAATTTCACCTATATTTAATGTCTGATTCAAAAAGTGATATGTTCTACAAGGGCTGTCGATAGATTAAACATTCTGCATACAGATATATCGCTGATGTTGAGTTCCTATGAGTTCCTATGCTTTTAGCTTGAGATCATTATTTAAGTAGCAGCATTGTTTTAGCAGCTTCTATTCTGCTGAAGCATTTTTACCTTTGGCAATCCTGCAGTTTTTTCAACCAGGTTGTGATTTGCTACCGACATTTAGCTGCTTGGGTGGGATGTAGCACTTTATCAGACTAAATATTATCTTCTTGTTATCAGCCCAAAATAAGCCTGAGCCTGTTGACTGGTAGCTAGGAGGTGAATCCAACATTGCATTTTCAGACTGTTAGAAGTGGTCTTGGCTTACGGCCAGATGTGTTATTATTTCACAAAGACATCAATGAAAACTACTGGAGCTGCAGTCCAAATAATGGTCAGGTGTGTTTCGTCATGATTTATTGATGTGTTTTGTTAAGAGAATTTGATTAATACTCGGGACACTTGGCATAGATTTTGAACTGAAAATATATTAGCGGAGATATATTAGCTGTTAACAAACTGCAAAGAACAACCGTGGTGTGGTGCGATGTGGTGATTTAAAAACAATTACAAGCCAATCCTTATCATGGTAATGTAGTGCAGACACCACAGACACCTCATCAGTGTGAGAACCAATGTGGACACGTGGCAGAATCATGATTTACCTATTTGTGATCAAACGTTTGATTGAATTTGATGAGCAGGTGAAACAAACTAGCCAGAGGTGATAGAGCGTGAACCGTACATTTCCACCCAAAACACTTCAAACATTCTTTCATCTTACCTGCACAGGCCGCTAGACATAGTTGGAATATTGCGCCTTATCTGTATTCCTTCAATGGGATCATGTCTAGGGATGGACGCAGCCTATTTTACCATTTGGCATACTCAAAATGTCAAGATTTCCAGTAAGTTGCAACAGCCAAAATGAATGCTATAACCATTTGTAAAATGTACAGTCAAAGTCCATGTAGAGGTTTAGTTTGTTTGCTCCTCGCATTATAATAACCTTTGTCATTTCAAGTAATTGTATGCTGGTCTATTTTCAATTAAAAGATGCAGGCCTGCTCTGAATGCGATGAAATGAGTTTTGCTGCTGGCTCCTCCTGTATCTTTAGTGCTCATATTTTAAGTGTTCTGGGATGCATCAAAATGGAGGGATTGACTATCTCATGTGACGCATGTTCAACTCGAGTTGGAGCCTCCAATAACCTAGGTTTCTCCTCTAAATTAATAACTCTAAATGAATGGCACCAAGCGGGCTCAGAATGAAGTGGAGTGCAGCTCTCTGCTGCTGATATTTGCTAACAGACTTGGCTCATTACAATCGATCCCAGGGATCTGCACAAGCACGGGATTGAAGCCTGAAGAAAGCCATCATTTTCTTCCTTTCAAACACACTGGCTAAATCTCAGATTTACTTTTTCTATTATCTCACAATCCAGCGTAGAAACACTGGAAGATGCCCATTCCAGTTGCAAATTATTCAATCATCCTTAATTTAAACCAATAGATAAATCAATACAGAATGTAAAAAAAAAGGCATTGATGTCGGTGATAATTCTTTCAAAATATTTGGCTTCGAAGATGAATACAAACAATGGAACTCTTTAGGTGCCAGTCACTGAGCTCTATAGTAGGTTTCTGATCCCGTAGAAGTGTCTTACCTGTTAACACTGTCCATACTGATGCTATCTGTTCCAAGATCAGTTCAGGAACATGCAGCTCATGTACCCAAACCACCGACCTTTGCTCTTTACCCCTTGGTCTTGCCAATCACAGAGCAAGAATTCAGAGTTAAAGCAAAGAGTCTAGTTGTGGTGTGAACCTTTTGAAATGGGAAAACTATAAACATCCTCACATGTGTTGCTACAAAATACAGTAAGTGCTGCATACAGAGCAAAGTTCTCTCCACCCAACCACACAATGTGTATTTCCCTGCTTCCCATTTACCAGTTTATTTGCCACCTTTGCACCAGATTGCGACAATTTTTAACCAGTGTTGTACTATGAGAAACTGTTAAGTCAGAAATGCCCAATACTGTATCTCATATCAGGTAACCAAATTATGGGAATTTCTACTCTGATTATCCTCAATTTCCCTGGATTTTGATTGTAAACACTGTACAAGGATCTCCCTTCCTCCTTGTGGAAATTGCTTCTAAGCCTTTTTCTGATGTGTACAGAACTGTAGAGACTAATCGGTACATCCTCTCATTCTATAGGGGGCACTTTGGTACAACACCTTCCTGTCAGTGGCAAAAGTAAAATCTTGAATTTATTGGAATATTTTTGGTTTAGAAAAAAGTGCTGTAAGAAACTGACTTTGTTCATTTGTGTTGCAAATACTGTACTGCCATAAAAATATTTACAATTAAGCTACTTGGTTTAAAAAATATATAGTATATATTTTCTGTATGATTGTCTTTACTGATGTCTCCTCTGATGTATCACCACAACATTTTTTACACCAGAAAGCCTTTTATAACCACAATGGGAGGTTTTTGTTCAAGCATATGCAGTGCGATAGTGGCTCGAGTCCTATCGATCACACAAAAGAAATTCCAAAACACAAATATAGTGACATTAAGCATGCACTGATCCAGATAATGTTGAAGGGATTTCTAACACTTTTTAATCATTGTAAATCAATCGTGAGCAATACTAGATTATAGGAATTTTTCCTACGTGTAAACTTTATTGCCCACCTGTTTGTGCTAGTCATTGAGAATTATTGAGTAATATCACACATTACACTGAAATCTCAGGAGGCAGTTGTATATCTAAGTTCTCTACAGTCTGATGACAGCTAAGGGCAGACAGTGACTGCTACAAGCAGAGAAAGGTGCTTCATTTCACAGCACTGTAAAAAGATGAAATGTACACATGATATCTGAATCTAATGACTTCCAAGAAGCATGAATTGTATCAGTTACATAATTTCACATACTGCGCTCATAAAAAATGACTCTGTTTCAAGGCCGTTTACAGTATCTGTGTGAGTATCCATGTGCTGCCCGCACTCTGGGGAAACCGCAGCCAGTACTCTGAATGTCAACCCACAGAGACTTCACACGTAAGATCTCAGTGTCCATCTGCACTTCTCATTACCAGATGCAACTAGCCATTTATAAAATGTATACGAAGTCAAAGGTTAGCCAAATCGAACTACAGATCACTCTACAGGCATTTTTTTTCCCCTGCCAGAAAATTACAGCATTCAATGTCTGAGGAATGGCAACAATAATATGCAGAGGTTATGACATTATAATCCGTGGTGACCTCCCTCACATCAGTTTACAGTCCATTGGAAGGCTTGTCTCAATCTAACTGTAGAACTGATGCAGCAGTAGGTAATGCTTCGTGGTATTAAATCTATCACACCAGTGTATTTTCTTTAATTTGCATCAGCTAAATTAAGAATAATGGGAATGAAATAATGATGAGTGGTAATGGGGTGACTTAATTGTGATTTAGATGGTGCAATGGGAAATCCTGCTATGTAGAAGTAGGTCATATGGTTGTAAACTTGATCATGATATGGTTGGTGATCACAATGATTCCCCTTCAGTGACTCTGAGTCACTAAGAACCAATTCCTTTGTGAACAGTTGCATTTCCAACCCCAATATGTTTGATGTATTGCCTATTGCTTTGGTTGTCACTAAAACCTTGATATTGAGGACAAAGAGATAAGGGGTTGATTCCTACTAACAGCATCAATCCATATGTGAAGCGCAAACATTATATAGACTGCACATAGCATCTAATAATCCACTGACCGACCTAGTTTGTCTGTTTATGTTTGTGTGGTGAAAACCCCACACAATACTTTGCTCGATATCAACCTTCAATCTTGTATGAGCGACTGAAGGGAGCAATAATAGCAACCTTTCACGCTGGGAGGAGATCTCAAAATGCTTCATTAAAACTGACTGTGAGTCCAAGCTGGAGGATGGCAGTTTGGAAGGAGAACAAGGCTTGAATGGAATAGAACAAGAGGGAAAGGATCGGGAAAATTAGGGGAATGCCAAGTAAAGTTCCTTGTATTTTTCTTAAATGTATCATAAGACCAACCTTAGCAAAACACCTCTGCTTAACCACATTGGGATTTTTATTCCCTGCACAATGCTGTTAAGATTATATGAGTAAGACTATAATTTTAAGGCCAACTAGTGCTGAATTACAAACAGTTTAATGCCTGGACCTGTGCCAATCCAAACTAGATGGAGTTTCCAGAGGCATGAATTGCTTAGAACTCTTTCAGGAGAAAGACTTTCATCTTATCTTTCCAGGCTGGATTCAGACCAGGATCTCCGAGGATACAGTGCTGACTCATTGCACTTTCAATCCTTCTAAGTATTTGCTTTCTTATTTGTGAC
The DNA here is from genome assembly GCA_035084275.1 of Hydrolagus colliei. Classification (NCBI taxonomy): domain Eukaryota; kingdom Metazoa; phylum Chordata; class Chondrichthyes; order Chimaeriformes; family Chimaeridae; genus Hydrolagus; species Hydrolagus colliei. The sequence goes on from CM068748.1 coordinate 3,882,699, forward strand.
ATTGCTTTAAATTGTGGCGGGATTAACAATGGCAAGGGCTGCTTAGAACAAGAGGGAAGGTGACGTTACAGTGAATGAGGAATAGTGTACGTAAACAACAAGTACTGAGCTATCATACAGACGAAAAAGTGGCGAAATGGAACTAGAAGTAGGAGTGAAATCAAGGAAGCAAAATACGCCAGATAAAACGAAACAGTGCAGAAACCCAAGGGAAAACAAAAACAACAACAACAACAATTTACATTTATAGAGCGCCTTTCACGTCGGGAGGACGTCCCAAGGCGCTGAAAAGAATGCGAAGTACATGGAAAGACCAGAACTAAGATAAGAGCCAGCAAGGCTGGTATACTATCTGTATACATAGTGAAAGGCTTATACACGGGACAACGGATATAATCAACATGATAGAATTGGGTCATTACTCCTCTGAATACCTATTTACTGTAAACAACAGTAAATCCATTATTGAAAACATTTATAGGAATGATGAAATGAATCCTTTCAACCCAATACAGTTTTATCTGATCCAAATTTTGCAAGAGAGGAATACAGGCTTACAATAAAACACCCGTTAGTAGGAAAGTGCTCTGGATGCTATCCCGTGTGAAGGGCACTATATAAAAGCAACTTCTTGTTATTGTTGAAAGTATCTCATTCGCTGCATGTGCATCGAGTTTGCAACACTGCTGAATCTCCTTTCAATGGCATTCAGTCACACATAATACTAAGACTCTACATTACCTGTAATGAACTCTGACTGTTTCAAAGGTATCAGTGCACAGGTAAAGGCTAATAATGTCTAATAATTGTAGTATAAGCCACCCAGTAGTAGATTAAAAATTGAGAAGAGAATTTCGCAAATTGAAGAACCGTTTTCTGGATTGGATAATGAGTAAGAGAGTTGCAAGTGTATGATGCCACATTACTTCCTCTTGAAATAGAGGATTAGAACATTTTCCACCTCCAGGGCTGGAACAAATCTTCCACAAGTTAATACGTTTATAATTACCTTTTGCTTTCCTTCAGGGCTTCTTTAAGTTCTGTTGTGACTTTAAGTGGAGAATAGGTTCTTAAAATGTATAGTGTCAAAAGTGAGCTCTTTGTTGATCTGTACCTGAGGTGATCCTGCAGAACAAAAGTAGGAAATACGAGCAAACACTTTGAGTGAATAAAAGCGACATTACAGTTTAAGTGAGTTTCTGTGTCATGTTTCTGTTCTGCTGCATGCTTCGTAGATAACGGAACTTTTTCCTTTTCTGAATAATTCTGTTAGTCACTTTCCACAGTTGCGACCATAAAACATACAGTCAATCCACTTCAAAGTTTGAAGCACTTTGAGACATCTCGATTTGTTAAGGCACTATATCAAATGTAAGGATTATTACTGTTTATGCATCTTAATAATAATAATAATCCTTGCATTTAATGTAGTGCTTTTCACGTCTTCTAGACGTCTCACAGTGCTTCACAGAATATAGTGCAAAGTGAATTGACTATTTGTGGGCGAAACTCGGCAGCTAACTGCGCACAGTCGTGTCCCACAAACAATATAAGCAATTATATAATAATAATGTTAATGATAATATTGTTACATAATAAGCAAGCAGCTTCATCTACGTCCTCCCAACAGGAAAGGCGCTATACAAAGGTAATTTTGTTGTTGTCGATGATGTTCAGTGGTTTCAGTAAATTGATATAATAATAATGATGTTTTGATTTGATGTAATACCTTTCAGGTCAGAACGATGCCTCAAAGTGCTTCACAAGATATTTTGTAACATGCAGTGATTATATATTTTGTGGGCAAAATCATTCCTATGTACTTTTGGGCAGAAGCAGCCCTCCCATTGGCAAATCTGTGGACTTATCTGTTTTCAGGAGGAAGTGCCTTCTGGAAGGGGGAATAATTTAATTGTTACAAAAATAACGTGAAAGAATATTTTAGTTTGTTTCATTATTAATTTTAACATAGAGCTTTTAACTTCTTCAGACCCATGAATGTCTTTTTATTAACAAAATGATGTATTTGATTGTTTGAAAAAACAGTTTGCTTTTAACTTTGAAAAGTCCTATTCCCACGCTGTTTACTTGCCTGATTGGTTTCACATTGGGGTTGACAGCTGCATGACTCCGCCAGGTATAAATAAAAAGATAATAAAACATTCAAGATAATCATTTACAGCTACTGTGATTTCCCAGTGAATACTTCAAATGTTTTTTTGTTATACAATACTTATGTGAAACTGTATGATTTATAGATAGAGTCTAAAACTGATGGACTGTAAAGTCGCAACTGATAGGATCAATTCACTACTGGAAAAGATGGTTGGATTCAGTTGCATACTTCAAGACAAACGATGTCTTTACATAACTTGTAAAAATTCAAATGCATAATAGGGATCATAAAATTCTTAGAACAGATAATGCGAAGCAGATAAATTGATGGCTCAATGTCCTAGGGACTAACAGGACGAGCAAAAAAAATCTGCTTTCAATGAATGTACCAAAAGTTTTGATACCATTAGAATATCTAATAAGTCTTAAACAAATTATGATTTTTTTTCAGATAATAGGGGTAGTTATCTCGATCAGTTATCTTCGGTCACTCTGTATAGTCATTTTTTTTTAGTAACAGAGGCTTTAACTTAAAGAAAACATTGGTTTACACATGTATTCAAAATCCATTCTATTATTGTCAAAAAATGATTAATTATTGGTGACAGCCTTAAAAAAAACATACAATGACTTTTTTTCCAGAAATATCTTGTGAAGTGCTTTGGCGTGTCCTCCCAATGTGAAAGCCACTATTATCAAATCTAAGGATGATTTATTATTTAATTATCAATAGTCATCACAATAAGTGCATTGATGTTTTGGAATATTTGAATTATAAAAAAAAACACCTTAGTGATAGTCATTTGATATTTGTACCAAAAATCACGAGAGGCTCAGATGGAAAAAGCTCTTTGATCCAATTTGATCTCATACTTGCAGAATACTAACCATACCATTTAATGAATAAAGTTCAGTGGCCATTCTTCCATTGCTCCGATCCCATCCTGACAGTTCAGCGCCTAGGGACGTCCTCCAGACGTGAAAAGGCACTAAATAAATGGAATTTTGTTCTTGTTGTTGTTCCCATGTCTAGTTATCATGAGGCTCAGATCGAAAAAGCCCTTTGTCCCAATTTGATCTCATCCTTCCAGAATACTAACCCTACCACTTCATGAATACAACAATGAACTTTTTCTTAAATAAGTCAAGTGTCCATTCCTCCATCCCCACATCTAGTTATCCACTTGATATGATGTGTGTCCTTTGGGACTGTAATATTTTATCCTGCTGCATTTGTGTATCTGAAAGTATTGTTGTAGCTTTACTTTCACAATCCCATTTAGTAATTTATATACCCCATAAGGTCCCCTCTAAGAGGTCTATTCAATCCCTAGTTTATCTAATCGTACCTCATAGCTAATCCCTTCTAACACCAAGGATCAGTTTCTCAGCTCTATACTATACTACCTCTAGGGCTTGAGTATCCTCCTTATGCTGTGGTGACAAGAACTGTACACAATACGGCTTATCCCCCTTTCAAACGTTTCCCTTCCCTCCAGCCCTGACAATGTTGTATCATTTATTGTAATCCTGGATAATTCCAAGGCCAGACATGGAGTTGAATTGTGAAATAAAATATATGGTCGCCTTAGAACTGTTAAGTAGTTTGACTGTTGACTGTATAGAATTGTTACAATCTTAATGTCAATGGCAGCCACCAGAGTCTCTAGCTGAAGTGAATTTAACTTTCCCATTCTAAACAAATTAGAGCTTGTTTGTCACACTTTAGCAAGGATCAAAGAGGGAGCTCCAGCTCTCCAAATCATGACAATTCCATAAATATTAAAATATAATGCAATATTATACGGATGAGTATAATTTATTACAAAGGGCACATTATAAAATACATTGTAATTGTAGCTATTATCAAAACAACTTGTACATAGACAGTGATGGCACTCTTTTGAAATGGAAGTACTGTACTGAAATGGAAATACAGCATACGGTAAGTCTCTGTATCATAGATGCCAAAAGAAATTCAATCATGTTGTCAAAATTCTATGAACCCCTTTTGGCAGTAAGACTTGCAGAGCAAACCATGCTTTAACACTTCTATATGTTCAGTCTGAGTGCTGCGTCTCCAAATAATGAAAGACAATATATTGTTTAAAAAGTGTGTTAGGGTCTGCGGCTGAGAAACAGAGAGTCAGAATATAAGGAAAACATAATGAACAAAACAAAAACACATGTTCATTCATTGCTCTTTACAGTGAAACCTATGAAACACTTTGAGATGTCCTCCCAATATGAAAGATGCTATACCCAATGCGAGGATTATTATTTCTATTAATTTTCAATGTGAGCTACTTAACAAAGGGCATTCTATGATCGTGGCCTAGATTTTATAAGCATACACACAGTACACTACCAAATATTGTTTCAGAGCATGCTTAAATCACATGTATCAGACTGGCAAGTGACAGAACGGAGTATAGTACTGACATGTTTTTAAAGAATCAAAGAAAATGGATCTCCAATAATTCTGGGAAAAAATGTGATTGTGCCTGAGGCTTAACCGTCTGAGTAAGTGATCATTTCAGAATGGGCGTTCTGGAAAAAGTTATCTTGTTATCTCATGTAATCTCCATTGAAAACTATCCAGCAGTAATTTCAAATGATTCGAAGATATACACACAGTACACTAACAAATATTGTTTCAGAGCATGCTTAAATCACATGTATCAGACTGGCAAGTGACAGAACGGAGTATAGTACTGACATGTTTTTAAAGAATCAAAGAAAATGGATCTCCAATAATTCTGGGAAAAAATGTGATTGTGCCTGAGGCTTAACCGTCTGTGTAAGTGATCATTTCAGAATGGGCGTTCTGGAAAAAGTTATCTTGTTATCTCATGTTATCTCCATTGAAAACTATCCAGCAGTAATTTCAAATGATTCGAAGATATTCGATCACAAGAACACTACTCCATTTTCAGGAAAGTGCTGACGTTTTAGAAAGAGGTCACCAAGCCTTAACCACCCAGCTTAAGTTTGGCTGTCACATACTCGTGCAAATTCTAATTCACCAATGCCAAGGATATCAGAATTGTCTGTCATCCTGATTGTTTCTCAACTACACAATCAACAGCCCACTGCACACCTACATTTGCATGTGGATAACTTGCCTGCAAATTTTGTGGGAAATTAAGTTTTCCTCAATTTACACTGTGATCCAAGATTAGAAGAGATGGTTCAACAGAAAGAAAAAGGGAAGTTTTTATGCAGATATGTTTGCCAATATTATTAATTCTGTGCTTCATACAACAAATCTGCTGGATGTTTATGATACAGATGAATTCTGAAACAACAATGATGGGCCAGTCACCTCAATGTTCTACATACTGCGAAAGAGGTAGGAGAAAGCCCATTTGTAAGACTTCAGTCAGCTGGGAGCTGCAAAGAGCTATAAATATTGTCAAAAGGCCAACTTTACAACAGGAAAAGATACAACCATACATTATACTCTGTGGATTTAGGTAATCTACAGCATTCTGAATGTTTAACTGAGGTATTTCTCAACATAGCATTTCAGATCAAACTCTACTGCTAATGTCAACTGCATACAATTAAGGCACAACACATTATCACAAGAAAATGCATTAATACATTAGTCGAGGCCTACAGGCTAGTAATTGCTACAACTTAAAACCTAATTTGTTGCATCTAAAGGGTTCAGTAATATTCTGTTTCTTATTAACAATAAAGTGCAGTAGTAGTAAGCATGTTGAACCAAGATTAAATCAGAGCCGTGTTTCCAGTTAAGAATATAAGGCACAAACAGTGCCAAAGAAACAATGGGATATTAATGTAAATTCCAAAGTGCTGATTGTCCATTCTTTTATTCTAAAAAGATTTCAATAAACAAATAAAATAAAATTGGTCATTTACTTTAAAGCTCTTCGTTCGGCATTGGGTGTCATGTTTGCTTAGAAAAATACAGAGCCACTACATTTTACAGTGAATGCTGCGTGTTTTATTGTGCTTTGCATTAGCCTCCTGACTTGAAACATGCAATAACAAATGTAAGTATTATTATTATATTGATACAGTTAAAGAAATGTGGGCTTGAGGTTCAGCTGTAGAATTGTGATCCAATGGTATGCCCCTTCGCCAAATTGTTAATGTTTGCTCACCAACTTATAATTTTCACTATAAATAATTTTCTTCAAATTTCTGATACAAGAATAGAGCAGACTTTGAGAGACTCTCTACACAAATGTATTTTTAAATGGTACTTTTTGTGAGCAAACTTTATTAAAGACATTTTGTGAGCCAATAGCTCTAAAGTAAATCAATCTGCCCTGACAAATAGACTAACTCCAGAAACATCTAAGGGGGAAGTTGACCATAGTGCGATTGAAGAGGTAGGTTCTTAGGTGTCATTTAAAGATGGTAAGAGAGGGGGCTAACCGAAGAGGTGAAGGAAGAGAGTTATAGAGGTTATGAGCACAGCAGCTGAAGGCTTGGTCACCAATGGTATCACAGAGTGTGTATGATGATAACTTTCATTACCTATACTTTCATTATTGTGAATCCTCCACTTAAAGATTGCTTGGTGATTGATATTCAGTGATTGATAAAAACAAATCTCAGCATTCAAAGATAGTAATTTATTGTCAAACCCACAACAGCTGTTAATAATTATGTTTTTCCTCTTGGAATGGCCTGGTTAATTGTATTTGATAAACCCGATGGTTCGATGAAATAACCTTCCTTTGCATGTGTCAACAATTACCACTTGCTTGATGGCATGCTGTCCTTGTAAATTAAATACATCAAAGAGTGCAAAAGTCAACTACAATGGGCTTTTTTGTGTTTGTACCAGTAATTATACTAAGTACTGGCCTTGTTATATACGCTGTTTGGCTTTAAATACCGAATAGCCTTCAGCAGCTCAGCAACAGAATCCCTGAACTGAATTCTAGACTACTTGGCAACCTTTAATAAGTTGCAGTAGAAATGTTGGACATTATGAGACATCAGCTGAATATTAATTTATGGAGCCAAATTAAAACCAGTATCATTTATGATTTATTTTCAAAGCTGCAAAATTCAAATCTAGTTGGATATCAAGTCTGCTTGTTGCATGAAAGTGGAGTACTAAGTGATGAAATACTTTTCTTCTCCCTACCTCTAGCCCTCCCCCACTGCTCTGGTCCCTACCTTGGGACGTTATTGTATTCTGTGAAGCTCTTTGAGACGTCGATAAGATGTGGAAAGCGCTATATAAATGTAAGGAATATTATTATTATTTATTTATTATTATTAATTATTATATAAACAGAAAACACTGGAAGGTACCAATATAGCTGACCATTGGTTTAGAGAAATCTGAATCGCCTTGCAGATGTTTTGAAAAATTGTTAAGCGTCATACAAAAGTATGATAGTTGCTTGAATGATAAACTGCAGGAGACAATTTATTTACAAAAACGCATATTACGCATATCATGTAATATGATGATATGAAGTACACTATTGGATTTCTTTGTCACATGTAGGGAATATGTTAAAAGCAATTTTTGTCATTTTCTCCAAATTACATTAAGTGGGGATAAAACTCTATAACATCCAATGGGGGACTTGAAAGCACCAATAGTGTCATTTTGCACTGGTCTATTTATCCCTCTTTAGAACAGTAGTATTGTTCTAAGTTAAGTAGTTTATGCCAAGGAATAATTCAAAAAATAAAGAATATTGCTTGCCAAAAACATGTTTGCATTAATACCCTTTGTTAAGGATTTTTTTTTGTCCAAGAGAGTATGTGGAGCTCCTGTGGCTTAGTGGTTAGAGCACTTGTCTTGCAAGCTGGGGAGACCAAGCTGGGGAGACCTGTGTTTGAATCCAGGCAGGTCAGGGCGAAACCTTGGGCAAGTTGCCTTACTCCACACGCCAAATAATAATCCGTCAAAAAAAACCACAATAACAAAATTGGTAATTTCAATCCGCGTCGGTTTGTGGGTCACTGCTGTGCGCAATTGGCTGCCGCGATTCGCCCACAAATATACAGTCAGTTCACTTTACAGTATATTCTAAGCGCTTTGGGACGTCGATAAGATGTGAAAAGCGCTAAATCAAATGCAAGGATTATTATTATTATGTTAAGTATAATATTTGGCTAATGTTAGGGTAATGTTGGAGGTGGCAAAGTTCAAATAAAAGTGGGCTAATGTTGGAGGTGGGGAAAACAAAAGGAGGAACGGACTAGATCGGTATATGTCAGGAGCAGAGAATGCCCCATGCATTAGGGAATGATTCTGGAGGAGCAGAAGGGAGAAATCGTCTTGGACTTTCAGCCATTATGTGCAGCTGATGGAATTTGAGACTTGGCATCACATCCAACTTACATATTCATTGAATTAGAGTATGTTTCAAAAGTGGTTCTCATTGTCTGAGAACCATATGTGTGCAATTGATTGGCCTGAGGGCATTTGGACAGCTTGATGTGTCCTGGTAGTTGTATTTGACTTATTGATGCTACATGGTTTGAGCAAACTAAATGCTACAGTTTTTCCTCTTACTTTAACACAACTCCCCCCAAGTCACGTCATGTGAAAGATGCTTCATTGGTGCCAGCTATGTCTTTCAAGGCTTCTGAAATCAATAAGATGTAATAAAGATCAGAGCTGTTGTGAGTAGTCCATTTACATAGAGTCATGACTTAAGGCAATTCTAGACTCAGATTGCCCCTTGAGCTCATTACAGAAGTCCAGTATTGCCAGTTTATTCATCAACTCCTTATGGCCTGGGTGTATCAATCACAGAGTAATGTAGCATCTAACGCATTTGCACACAAACAGTAACTCCTCAATTTGATTTTCTATTAAGCACTGCTCCACTCATCGGCAAAGCTTTGAGAATAGCTCATAAACATTAATGTACTATGGCACATCTCCAGAAGGTGGTGTTCTGCTAAAAAGTAACAGCTGGGAACACTTTCTACAAGAACATTGTTTGTAAATAATGTCGGTCTCCAAAAATCGTGCATTTTTGAAAAATCTCGGGACCTCCTTCTTAGTCGAGTTGCAAAACCGTGGTGAACAGATTGTTTCTTTTACTTAAATTCAGTCTTTCAGCAAGAGATTGTACGAAAATGAATACAGTAAAGCATACGTCTCAACTCTTTAGAGTGAATAATCGCGGCGTCATATGTATAATCCGGGGTTTGATGAGTCATCATGGCATCAGGTAATTTAAGTACCTCAACTAATTGCAAATTAAGTTTATATTCTATTAAACCAAATCTGCTTTGAAACCTGTTTGGTTGTGCCATTTGTTGAACAGAACATGTTTTATGCATATGGGCTACTGTACTTCAAAGCCCTCCATGGTCTCATTCCACCCTACCTCTGCGACCTGCTAACCCCCTACCAACCTGCCGGCCCCCTCTGCTCAGCAGCCTGCTCCATGTCCCCCAACCCACCCGCCCCATCAACCCGCAGTCCATCCGCCTCGCCGCCTCCCTAGTCTCCTTCAAGTCCCGCCTGAAAACCTTCCTCTGCAACGGTCCCATTCATCACCCCAAATCCCCTTCTTTCCCTCCACCCTCCCCATTCCCGACACCAGCTCGGGTCTAAAACATTGACTGTCCAGCAACTTGGGATGTCCTCCTGATGTGAGAGGGGCTTTACAGATGTAATTTTGTTGTATGGTTGTTGTACTGCGCATTATTGTATATGGAAAGAATTGGTTCCCATAGTTTTTATGCGCAAGGGTAAAACATGGCACTGAAACCTTGCCTTAATGCCATCAGCCAGAACAGTACTTGTATATTTGTTCATTGTTAGTGATATAAAATGTTCCCAGCTGGTCCCAGCTGATACGATTTATGTGAGTTTTAACATACTTTAACGTACTCTTTAATGAAATAAGAACATTTCCATTCAAGATATAAATCAATTACAGAACAAAATCAAGTTGAAAACTGCACAACTGTAAGGCATTTGTAACTGATTGTCAACAGTTTATTTTTAGATCTAATTATGTTGATCCTTTGGGATAATCTTAACAATTCTGTATTGCTTATTCCAGGAATGTTGTCTTAGCATAGGGAGTTTTCCATTTCCCCAAATTTGAGAGTCTAAAGGGTTTGTGAGTCCTGGAACATGAAATTGTACCAGTGACAAACACAAAATCTAGTATTTCTAGGACTACTAAAATTTGGGTTTCTTTTTTGGCCAGCCTAATCTCTAATACATGCGGAAACCAAGTACAATTACCACGCTTAACAGTATCTGAATCAGACTGAGCGTTTCACGCATGTCATCTACACATGGAAATTCCTGTGTTTCGAAAGGAATGTGCACTCTCTTCCCCAGAGGGTGCATTCTGCTTACCTAATTCCAGAGAGTATTAAGCGCAGGTTTGGGGGTCCAGGCTTGGGGTAGTTTTGCATCTCAACCAGCTAAAACTGCAAAGTTTGTGGTTTCAATCTAACTGGAGTTTCAGGCGCATTCTATAATTGGGAACATTGTTCTGGAATACTAAGTGCAGCATGACAGAATGATAGTTGTTTCATTCTTGGATCAGCTTGAGTAACACTTTTTGTTTGTTTCAACCACTGCAGAAGTGTCAAAAATGAATTCAAATAGGTACATTTACCTAAACCCTGTTATTAACCCTCTAATTGGATTTGGAATCAGTATGGTCAGAATGTTAATGACATCTGTGTCCAGTAATTTAAGCAAAATGTCTCCTTGCAGTTTTTACATTGCATCCGTTTTGTTCACGAGCCAGCAGTGCACAGAGATCAGATGTACTGGAAACGGATAAAGGGATTCCTGAAATTTGCTCATGGTACACAGCTGATTACCAAAACAGATTTTCCCATTAACATCGGTAAGTCAATATTAGTGGATCCCACCACAAACCATTTTATGAACCCATAAGATAGTAACACATCTGTTCAACGCTTCTGATTGCACAGTTGTACTCCAGTTTTGAACCAGGTAATCGCAATGAACAGACATCAGTTGCAGTAACCTTGTTTACAAGAATCTTAACTAAGAATAATACAGTACTGGTAATTATTTACAGTAGGTGGTCAAACAAAAATTGTGTACAACAAAATCACTACACAGTGAAAAGCAAACAGCGCATTAATGTAAAAGAGGAAGTTTTACCCAGTTGTGTCGTTCTTTGTTATGAACATAAAGCATTTTTGCATGGTGACCGAATACTTTCATTGATCATGTTTTGGCAAACACCAGATTAAATGTTATTTGATCTACATGCTGCAGCTTCCAGACATTTTCTTGGGAGGGGTGGCGGCTAGGTAGGTGCTTTAAGTAAATATAAAGATAGCGATTTACTGGAGGAGCACTTCGGTCATCTATCACAAGCATTTGTTGTTTTGTTACCACCATCACAAAAAAAAAGGCTTGGAGAGGGTGCCTTTTATTTATACGTCAACAAGCAGCTCACGCGTAGTCCCAGTGAATTATTGTATGACCAAAGAGGGGGGAATTTTTTTTTCTCAAAGCAAAGTGTGCACAAATGAATTGCGTCATACAAGAAATAACCAGTTGTCACCTCTGCAGACTGTTCCTTGATATCCAGCCGCAGACAGCCCAGTGTTTACTGATAAATTCTGATTTAGCAATGTAACCTGGGGACATTGGTAGCATGGGCAGAACTGATAATAATTGTAAACAGAAAGGGGTTTCATGTACTTATTGGAAATGTTCTTACTTTTATTTCAGAAACAAGGATTGTTTAATGGCCAGAGATTAATTGTATGTTTAAATAGGTAAACCCAAGGTAAACAAAAAACCAATACAGAAGACAATCAAAGTGGTACACAAGCCATTTTCAATACGATTTTAAAATGAATCCCAGGGTTTAAGCAAACTTAAAGATATTTTCTTTCTTCAAATATACGTTCTAGTAGTTAGTGATCAATTATTTTAAAATAATATTAGTTTTCAGTTACTAAGCAGAAAAAAGTAATTTATGATTGTGAAACTTGGGTATTTGTTTCAGTGTAATGTGAATGGATTATGTATAATGATATTAAATCTAAAAGTCATTTGAAAATCAGTCGAGGTTAACTGAAAGGTAACAATGACTACAGTAAAGCAGATTGCAGACAGAAGCAAAGAGGATCAAAGTTATACACTACAGAAAAACTGGAACTTTTAAAAGATTTCATTGAGTGTGAATAAATCCAACTTTTGAATATAAAACATGGAAACAGATTTGCACCATGTTGTAATTTTAGTGCAAAAAACACAGTCTGCACACTGTTGTGAAGCAAACAGCAAATGCAAAATCAAGTTTTGTCTCTAATTAGATCTGGCATTACTCACACCGATACAGGCGAAGCTGATTTACATCCACGTGTTTGTGTCATTTATTCTGAATGTGAAAGCTCAGTGAAAAAGAAGTTCTAAAAACAAAGCCTCATAGAATGCATCGGAGTGGGAAAGAGAGTGAGACTAAGGAGATTATAACCAAATAGAAGAAATATAGTTGGGGCATGAATAAGTGGCGCCAAAGAATATTCAACTGATAATGTTCAGACATTTGTTAACAACAATGCTGCGCATGACAACTTCAAGCTATTCTATTTAATAAACAAAGAAAACTGATTAGTGCATTGAAATCAGCTTAGCCGAACTGAAGAAATATAAAACTAAACAACTGCTGAGAAAACTAAAAAGCTATTACAGAACATAATTAAGAACAAAAACATCATTCAAAAATGCAGCCGGCAAGAAATCCCTGTCTATTCTTGGCTTCAGATCTTATTATAAGGATGGAATAACATGAACATGTGCTATCTGAGAATCTGGTTTCAAAAATGTATGGTACAGCAATAAATGCATAAATGACTATGATGGTAATCCGATCACTTGAATAAATTGAAGATTAGGTAGGGAACATTTTAACAGGATGTAAACGTCAGCATGAAACAAGCGCCAGATCTAAAAAATACACCGCTATGAAAGCTTGAGGACATTTATTTAGCTGTACATTTAAAATTCCTTTGTCATGTAACCTGTAAATTGACATCTCTTCAGATGCCTCCTCTACACTGCCACAACCTTTCAAGGTCCAGTGCAGCATAACAGATTCAACGTATTTTTAAGCAAGTGGCATAAACTGTTTTACGCTAAAATCTGGATCCATGTTGTCAATACCATTGATATACAAACAACATACCCTATTTTACTGTAGTTTAATAGTGGGAGATGAACTGAGGAAATAATTGACTTCTACTTTTAACATATAACTGGGGTGTAGGAAATCAGCCTTGTGCACCAACAGCTTGAGGTATAGCTTTGCAATGTTAGGATTGGTTAGCTGATACAAGTCTACATGGTATAAGTCTACTTTGTGGATCTAAGTGGATTTAAGGCCTACTTATTCCTAAAAATGCAAATACTTCCCATTATCATTTGCGTTATGATTGTTCGTGTGAAGTTGCTGTGTGCATATTGACTGCTGCGTTTGCCTACATATGTAGATGTCAATAGTGTCAAATCTGAGTAATTGAATTTATGAAACAACTTCACTCATAATGACCTACATCTAATCAAGTATTCTTAATTTTCAAACCAAGTTCTGGGGTCTAGCCTTTGATACCTATTGGGGCTGTTTTGGAATTTAGAATTTGTAAAGCAGATTAATTTAGCAGAGAAGTTAAATAAGCCATTTAACCTTGTTCAATCTCTTTACATCTAGCAATATTTTCAGCCTAACTCCTGTTACCTTACCAGACGTGTTACCAAACAATACTTACATATCCACTCAGCATTACACCTTTACTTGTGTAATTATTCATCTTCACTCATGCGGACTTGAGAGTTCCTTTCAAAACCACAGAAACCATTGGTTAAGAATACAAACTAAACAATTATGCTCATTCAAACTAGATGCACAAGGAAATTTGGATTCACTTGTACAGCTCTCAAGAATATAATTTTTGCATTATTAATTAATGAAGCACACCCAAAACAAAGTCCAAGTGTGTAATATTTTTTAGACTTCATAAGAAATAACAGGTAACACAAAGCTTTGTTGCTTCCAAATCTGATTCAAAGAAATTGTTTTTCCAGGTAATTTTATAAAATGTTTACACTTTGGGGTGAACTGAATATTAGCTTTTTTCCACTCTCGGTGTCTTGTTCTGAATACTTTTGTCCATTGTACACAGGAGTATCTCAAACAGTGGTAAAATTTGAAAGCCAGACTCTATTTTCCGTGATTATTATATCAAAGGTACTGTTCACACTACCTATGTCTTGTATGACGGAAGAGAAACAATATTGTTATTTGAGTGATATTTGTGCTATCATATATTGAGGAAAGACAAGGGTATTTGGTGAATTTTTACTGTGGGTGTTGGGATTGGATCTGTTGCAAGTCAATGTTGTTGAGAGCTCTATATGTCATTTTGAATTCCCCCTGTTCATGTTGGGTAGTTCTATGAAATGAGTTGAAAGGACATCTCAGAAAACTAAATAGAAAATTATCTCTTAAAAGCCCAGCAGAGCAGTACATGAGAAAATCAAGTCTGGAAGGATGCATCCAAACCAATTTTGGGATCTTGTGAGGAAAATTACTGCAAGTCTAGAGGAAAGTTGTCTGATCAATGCATAGAACCAGTAGGAAATGAAAGATCTGGTTAAACAAAGCAACTTAAAAATAGCTCCAGCTGAGGCATTTGTAGACATGAATCCACCAAATAGAAACAACAACAACAAAATTACATTTAATAGAGCGCCTTTCACGTCGGAAAGATATCCCAAGGTGCTGAACAGTCAGGTCGGGACCCAAGCAAGGGAGAGGGGCAGTATAGGAGGCAGGGGCGGGAGCAGGGGTGGGAGAGAGTTAGGAGGAGAGGGAGAGAGTTGGGAGGGCAGCAGGAGGCACGGTCAGAGAAGAGGGTCTTGAGACCAGCTTTGAAGGAGGCAAGGGAGGGAGCGAGACAAAGGAACTGTGGACTTCCAGAGTTTGAGGGCAGAGAGGCTGAAAGCCCATCTGGGTCAGGCGGGGGATATGGATGAGGCCGGAGCCCGCTAAACATAGGGGACGGTGAGGTTTATAGGAAGACAGCAGGTCGGAGAGTTTGGTGGGTGGGGGGGGGAGGGGGGAGGGGGGGAGAGGGAGGGGGGAGAGGGAGGGGGGAGAGGGGGAGAGAGGGGTATCAAGGCCGTGAATGACCTTGAAGGTGAGGACGATGAACCTGAATTCGATCCTCTGTGGGATGGAGAGCCAAGAGAGGGTGGGAGTGACGTGATCGCGGAGCTTGGTGTGGAGCTAAGCCTACTTCCTCACACAAGAATCTTTACATTATTGGTAATCTGTAGAATAGTTCTTAAACAAAAATAAAAGCCTTCCATTTGTCTGCAGCAAGATTCAACAGCCTTCTTTTACAGATAAACTGTGCCTGACCCAAAAAAAATCCACTGGAGATGATTTTCAGCAGCACCTCTTCAGCAGATACACTTCTCAGTTTGCCATTCAATAAGTTGTGGAACGACAGGAATTCGGCATCTGCATGGGTAGTTAGAGAGAACTGAGAGGTGCACTTTGGGTCAAAATCCTCATGGCACACTTCTGCGTGGCGTTGCTGTTGTGATTGATGCCCCATGCATGATGTAATTACTGACAACATCAGAGAGACTGTGACATTACCGGCCTCCTTTCTTGCCGTAATTGCAGAAACTGTAATCTGTGTGCACTTAAGCGAACACTTCATTAAATTGACAATGACTTAATTCACGACGTTGAAGACTAGCTGCAGCAGTACTGTAGCAGATTGAGACTGACGGAAACATTACTGCGCAAATAGAGTGTCTGATCTAGCAAATAGCATGTGTGACAGCAAATAGTATGTCTGATGGACATTAAGTTATCATTAGGGCAGAAGATTATCCACCATTTGATCCTTGGCTCATAAATGCACAATGTGTTCGAAACATTGCATGTCAATTAAAGAATAATATAAACATGCCACATTTTCTCATTTAACTAACCTGGTGATGTTATATTTTTCTAATTATTATTAATCTATTACTATTCATTTCATATTACTATTCATATTCATGCATGTTTTATGTTTTGTGAGTTTCTCTAAATCATCGTTCCTTTGTGGTCTGTTAAAGTGTCTTCTCTAGACTCGTTTCTGTAGCTGAACATAAACTGCAGTGTACATTTTCTGAGGCAAACTGTTCTATAATCTGTGCAATTCATAGCACAGAAACTGCCCTGGTTAAGGTTACAAATGACATCCTAACCGCCTGTGACCAGGGCTCCCTCGTCCTCCTTGACCTGTCTGCTGCGTTCGACACAGTCGATCACACCATCCTCCTTCAACGTCTTTCCTCCCACCTCAACCTTCAAGGCACAGTCCTTGACTATCTGACCCACCGTTTACATTTTGTTTCTTCCAACGGTTTTTCTTCAAACCCCCGCACAGTTTCTCACGGCGTCCCTCAGGGCTCTGTCCTCGGCCCCCTCCTTTTCACCCTTTACACGCTCCCTCTGGGCGACGTCATCCGCAAACATGGGGTAAATTTCCACATGTATGCAGACGACACCCAGTTGTACCTTTCTGCCTCATCCCTCAACCCCCAGACCATCGATTTTCTGACAGCATGTCTGTCCGACATCGAGTCCTGGACGAGGGACAACTTTTTGCAATTGAACATGAGTAAGACCGAGGCCCTCCTGATTGGCTCAAGCCAGCGCCCCCGCACATCGGGCGCTGCCAGCCTCAACATCCAAGGCTGCACTCTCCACCTCACAAAGCCAGTCAGGAACCTCGGCATCATGTGCGATCAAAAACTTTCCTTCCTCCCCCACATCCGTGCCTTGACCGGCACCGCTTATTTCCACCTGCGCAACATTGCCAGGCTCCGCAATTATCTTACCCCCCGCGTTGCCGAAACACTTGTGCACGCATACATCACCTCACGGCTGGACTATGGAAACTCTCTCCTCGTCGGCCTCCCCAGTTCCTCCATTCACAGGCTGCAGGTCATCCAAAACTCTGCAGCCCGTGTACTATCCCGCACCCGCCTCCGCGACCACATAACCCCCACCCTCGCCCGTCTCCACTGGCTCCCCATCCTCCAGAGGATCGAGTTCAAGATCCTCGTCCTCACCTACAAGGCCTTACACGGCCTTGCCCCGCCCTATTTAACCGATCTACTTTCCCCCTATAAGCCCACCCGGACCCTCCGTTCAACAGGACTTGACCTGCTCCAAGCCCCCCGCCCGAATCGCCCCACCATCGGAGGCCGGGCCTTCAGTTTCTCCGCTCCCACCCTATGGAATGCCATCCCTCAATCCCTCCGTTTCGTTTCTTCCCTTTCCTCTTTCAAGGCCGGTTTGAAGACTTTCCTCTTCGATCGTGCCTTTTGTTCCACCCCGAACTCTTCGACCTCCCTTTTATGTTTCACCCCTTCCCAAACACTCCCCTCTCAGCTCGGGTCACACGCCTCGTGTGCAGCGCCTTGGGACGTCCTCCCAACGTGAAAGGCGCTCTATAAATGTAATTTGTTGTCGTTGTTATATTTTGAAACTTAAAACAAATACATGTTCACTCATTTTTGTTTAAGATTGTTCTAATTTGTAGATTTGAATTAGGAAATATAGATTAAAAAACTGAACTATTTGACAAACGTCTTGTGTTTTGATATATTAGAGCATCATGTTCATCAGAGAAGCTAGGAAGCAATTTGATCTTTCCTGAGGAACTTTCTTTTGACTGTGTCCTAAAGTGTACTGTGAGAATGTACTGGGAGAACCTTCAATTATAACTTAGATGTGATTTGAGAACAGTTGTTCTCATTTATGTCAGGTAATAAATCAAGCAACATAAAAGATTTAAGGACTAAAGTCCTCAAATATACTAGGTCAACATTTAAACGTGTTAAATTGAAGAACATATTCAGTATTTCTAAACAAACGTTATTTGACTAAACCATGTGTGTGCACATAAAGGTTTATAATCTATAAACTGTGTGCATGTGTTAGACCATTTTATCCAAACAAAAAGATTAACAGATATAAATCAACTAAGGGTGGAAGAAATGAATAACAATGCAACTAACTCATGTAAAACTGGTACTTTCTACTACATTTATTTGTTGACAACAATATAATTATTGAAAACACGTATTACAAATACTAAGGCTCTTAACATGATTTTAAAAGTAAAATGATAAAATGGTTCCAATATTCTTTTTCTTGTAGATTGCTATTGGAATCAATAACTGAATCAAATTGTTATCCCATTTCCATGTCAGTAAATATTTTATTGTGAAAATCAGAAATAGTGTTAAAAATTTATTGCCGTGCCAGAAAATTAAGACAGGCATCAAATATGAAACTATTTTGAAATTGACAAGTATGCTGGTGGAAAATAGATTCAACAATTTTATATGGGATCAGTGATGGAAATTATGTGCAACGATAGATTAGCAAGATTTTTGAACTGAATCTTATCAAATAGCATATTTGGAAAGATTTGTATGCTTAGACACTACCCTGCAAGAAGGATATTAAACAAATGTAATTTGTAGTTGTTGAAGTTTCTTCACATCTGTGAAAGTTGCCAATCAGGCTTTCATTTTTATTTCAGGAATTAATTTTTTTAAATCCTTTCATTTCATGAAGCATGTTGGGAGAGCATCTCGACTTGCTTTATTATGTATGTTGTAGGCAAACGTGGCCGCCAAATTGTGCACAGCAGTATCCCACAAACAGCTATGAAGAGAGTGAACATTTTTATTTGGGAAGATTGATAGCCAGTGGAAGAAATTCCCTTCTCTTTTCAAATAGATCTGAGATTTTTAACATCCACCTGAACAGACAGATGGGACCTTGTTTTAACATTTCATGGGAAGATTAACTTGTAATGTAAATGGACAAAGTATTTGTACAGAACGTCTAACACAGTATACATACTACAAATGGTTTCACTTTTCTTTCCCAAAACAACAACTAACGAAGATCTGTTATGAATTCAGTTTAGTTCTACCTTATACATGGAGGACACAATACAAAAGCTACACTACCATGCATATTGGCTGGGGTATAAACAAATGGATTGTTGTATAAAGAGAACAATATGTACTTTTTAATCAGTCATATCTATCATTAAAGTCCTTTTAAATGCTCTTTTGAACAATACCTCTAATTCATATTTACAAATTCACAGGAGAAGCTAGCCTATGTGTGCAGAAAGCACTTAGATACATGTTTGTTGGTAAATAGAAGCAGGCAGCAGGTCTGCAAAACCCAAAACATTATGTATGGTTGCGGCAGTCTTTTACAACTTCACCTGCGCTCTGAGTTCATCTAGACCGGTGCCTGTATTTTGCCCAAACATTCTGAGTGCATGCCAGCTTAATGCCAGTCAAGACACTTAACATTTAGATAGGCGCCATGTTGCATTGTACAAAGTAAATAAAACCCCACTGCGGCACAAAGCATCATTCATTACAGAGCCTCCAGCCAAGTCCACACATTTCCACAGAACACTTCTCCGAAGCTTTACTGACAAAGCTTTTTGACAGCTTGTCGAAAATCACGGTAG
This sequence comes from Hydrolagus colliei, assembly GCA_035084275.1. NCBI lineage: Eukaryota > Metazoa > Chordata > Chondrichthyes > Chimaeriformes > Chimaeridae > Hydrolagus > Hydrolagus colliei. Next base: position 3,902,364 of record CM068748.1, read on the forward strand.
TGCTCGATAATTAAAGACAAAAAAAAAAGGAAATTTGAACCCTTTTCCTGAAATAAGCTTAGAGAGAAATTACCCATAAATTTTATTTTAATACTTTCTACCATCAGCTGCCAATTTTTGGGGGACTTGTAAGGACCTTATTGTAGGTTTCATCACTATAACATTACAACACCGAGGGATTGGCACTTAAACATTCCTTTTTTTGTTCCCTGTTCAAAAGCTATACAAGTGCTGTACAATCTGCAGTCTAAACTGCCTCACTATGCCAAAATAGCAAAAGAAAAATATTGTACATGATTTTTAACTCTATGTGAACTAAGGCAACAATGTTTTAAAAAATGGTCAAACACATACACACAGTTTATAGATTATAAGCCTTTATGTGCGCACACACACATGGTTTAGTCAAATAACATTTGTTTACTTTGTCTTATTTTACTCAGTCTATTCTTAACAAAGTAAAGTTGCCTCCTGATACTTGGTAAAAAGAATTATCATTGTCGCATTCGACTGTCAGGCAAATGATTTATAATATTATAGGAAGACATTTCATAATAGATTGGATGTGATAATTCACACCAAATATATTACAATTTTCACTCCTTTATGTGGTAAAAGTATTTAGCATTTAAAACTTGTCCAAGGGCTAATAAAAATTCTTATAATGCATGGCTACAATAATAGTGCTTGCATTTGATACAGCAGCTTATGTCGTTGAAATGTCTCAAAGTGTTTCACAGGATTTATTGTGAAGTGAAGAGGCTGCATACTTTGTTGGCAAGTTGTGCAACCAATTAGCACACAGCAACATCCTTAAAGCAACCATGAAGTGAATGACCAATTTTATCTGGAGGATTATTAGCCGAGACACCAGAAGAAAGGTTGGCGAGGGAGGAGGGCAAGGTGGGGGGATTGACGGACAGAGATCCACAGTTTGGGGGCACAGTGGCTGTGAGGTTTTTCTAAATTCCAAGTACCTGTACAGTAAAAGCTTGGTTATCCAACAACCAACCAACCGGCACGTTCACCCAACCGGTGCCTCCCAATATAAATAAAATTTGAGTATACACGGTTTTCTCTGCGCACAAATTTTACCAAACGCGATTTTACTGAGTGCGTTATTTTCCAGGCATTTGGCAAGGCTTGACTGTACTATTTATGTATGCTTTATTGGTAAGTATCCATACATTATTCTAATAATTAGTCTATTATTAATATGGTATGTTTTCAAATAAATAATTTTTTTGCGTAGGATTTTGTAGGCAACTTGGCGCTCGAATATCCGGGATATTTGATTAACCGCCACCAGTCAGGTCGTAAGGGTCCTGGATAACAAAGCTTTTACTGTACTTTTACAAAGCATCAGAAGACCTAAATGCTTCACTGGTCATTATTGTATCAGTACATACACTTGAAGACATTTATTAATTGTTGGATAAACCTTTAAGAGGAAATAGACAATTAACTGGGAACCAATGAAAGAACACTAGAAAGTATAAATAGGGATTCTGGAGCAACAACTGTTGGGAGTTTATGATAACAACAAAACAGTTACCTTATACACCAGAATCATGAGAATCATTATACTAATATTTATTAAATAGGATCATTTTGAATTGTTCTTTAAATAATTATAAAACCTCAAATGATCTACAGAGTATGAATGAATTACATTATTTTGCTTTCATTTTATAGCCGTGGAAGTCTAGTGACAAATAAGGATAAGGTAAGAATGAACAAAACCACCAACATTTGATTTGAGGGATAAAGGTTCTGGGTGTAAAATTAACCCAATTGGTGTCTCGAAGACGTGATATGGCGCTATATCATATGCAAGGATTATTATCATTATCATTTCTTATGATCACTGATGATAAGCATCGCATTCAACATTTTTATCCTTTAGCGCACATTGAAAAGCACTTGTTTCAATTTTAAATGTGTATGCTTATTTTGAGTGTATTTACCAGTGATTCAAATGTCTTGCAGTCTTGCATCACTCTGAAGGGAAAAATAGAATCATCGAGTTATGCTCACATAAATATTTACAGTAAACAAAGATGTCTTTCACTATTATTTTAAGATCACCAACCTGCAGATGCACCTGCTTACACATTTCCACCTGACTTTGTCAATGCTGTTTACTATCAATATATTTTTCTTGTAAACTAGCCTGCCTAATCCTTCTGCAAGGTCACTTTTTTCTACAATGAGGATACAGTTAATTGCTGTACGCGAGGGTTCTGTTTAACGCTCGCTAAAGTTAAGCAATACCATTCTCCATTAGCAAGGAATTTTCAAAGCACATGGATGAAATCACTGATGAACAAAGTACCTCTTGGCCTTCAAGAACATGTTTGCTACCTACCGATAGTGGATTGAACAGCTGCTTATGTATAGCGTGTGGAGTAAGGAAATTTACCCAAGGTTTCGCCCTGACCTGCCTGGAATCGAATCCAGGTCTCTCGCTTGCAAGACGAGTGCTCTAACCACTGAGCTGCAGGATTCCCAACATGTACTTTGGTAGTACAGGTTACTGTCAAAGATGAAAGTTCATCTATGAACTAAGAAATTACAGAAGTAGCGCATGATAAATCATTCTTATTTTCCCTTCTCGCTGTCTTTTTCAACTTTTACAATAGTCAATGGCTGACTTACAGTAGGATTTGGACTGTTCTGTTCCCGATACCTTAACAATCTCACCAATAGTCTCTGATCATGGAGAACGGCAAACACAGCATGATTTCTGGCATACAAAGGCCAGGGAGAATGTTGGCTATGGAAGAACAAACAAAAGATTCCCTGAGTAATAGAGATGTAGGGATGAAAGAATATTGCAGAGATATTGTTTGCTTCACTTAACGATTCAGAGAGTGTGTATAAAGAGTTTTTACTCCGAAGGTAGAATCAGTAGGACAATGTTTTGAATGGACCATGATATGGGCAACAACAACTTGCATTTATATAGCACCCCTCATGCAGGATAGCGTCCCAAAGCGCTTGACAGTGGCGAAGCACGACATTGAGCCCGAGGGAGAGGAGAGGTGACCATGGGAACTGAAAATAGGGAAGGAAGTGACAATGTGGAAGGATAGAGGAACAGTGTTCCAGGGTTTCCAGAGCAGGCTGAATGTGGAAGAATTGCCTTTTCTTGTTCCTTTGTTTCTTATTTTCTTAGGAGTTAAAAGAAAAAAACATACATTAGTTTTAACACCAGGTGGAATATACTTCAACTAGTGCATCCATTCTTCCCAATTAATTTCCAGAAAGAAAGAAACTGGTGCATTAATTGCCTATTACTAAATGAAAGGTAGAACATTGTACTTCCTGAAGAAGGTGGAAGAAACAAAATGTAAAGCTGCCTCCAAGAATCTTCAAAGAAATCTTTTGATATCTGACAAGCTGGCTAATTCAAAATGCAAATTAATTTTGCTGGTATTCAAGCTGTCTTGCCTGAAAAGCAAGATTATATATTAACTACATAAAAATCTAGATTTCACTGCTATATACAAAATGAAATTTATTACTATTCAAGGTCTGCATTTACATAACAATGACTTCAAATTATAAAATAATTTAAGCAGCAAATATATGTGTTTTCTGTTGTAATAAGCGACAACGATGATCTTTATAATGCATTAACTTACACTGAAAATATTATAAACACTTTATTGTTCTATATATGCCATATATTTCTAGTAAATAAATGCATTTCAACTGGATTTCCACATTCTTGGTCTGTCAGTGCTACTTCATGTTGTTATCTGTCATGATGATGGAGGTGTCAGAATTAGTTGTCAAGATTATTTGTTTACCAGAGCTAAACTTTATTGTTTTTGATTTTTATATTATGAACATGGATTTTTTGAATATGGAATTAGGGACGTCTGAATTGATGTATGATGTTTCGGGGCCGTGTATTAACCCATAACATTAGGAGCTGTGAAAGCACCACAATTTTCAGTGGATAGTAAGAATAATAATCCTTGTATTTGATATAGTGTCTTATTAAATTATTCAATGTGCTTCACTATATTATAGTACTGTATATAGTATATTGTTATATACTGTAAATAATAATAATAATCCTTGCATCTGATATAGGGCTTCTCACATCTTCTAGACGTCTCAAAGCGCTTCACAGAATATACTATGAAGTGAATTTACTGTATATTTGTGGGTGAAATACAGCAACTAATTGCGCACAGCAGTGTCCCACAAACAGTCGTGGATTGAAATGACCAATTTATTATTGTGTATTTTGAGAGATTATTATTAGGTGTGTGGAGGCACCCGGCTACATTGGCTCCCCATCCCTCCAGAGGATCGAATTGAACATCCTCATCCTCACTTTCAAGGCCATTCACGGCCTAACCCCCTCCTATCTCTCAGACCTGCTGACTCCCTACCACCAACCTGCCCCCTCCGTGATACTATATCAAATGTATGGGAGACCATTGGGAGTAAACATAACTGAAGATCACAGCGACACCTATGGTTATTTCAGAGTCACTGCACCCTACAGGCATGATCATTTCTCCAATATATGATACTGTCTCTCACTTTTATCAGGTGTTTTTAAAAAGTTGGACCATCTTATTTAGGTTTAGTGCTTCTGTAATTAGTGCTGCACATTTAACTGTATTTCAGAAAATGTGACGCATGAATGTCATTTGACCACAAAGAGTTCTTATATGAAATTCTGTGTAAAATCTATTTTACCTACAGAGCAAAAAGTCTCAGCAGTTGTTAATATTTTATATACTGATTCTGTACAAGTATTCATTGCAATACTCTTTGAAGGAGTAATAAAAATAATAAAAGTATAGATTTGTTCATTACATTTAGGGTTTACAGAGGAACCTTCACCAATTGATTCTGTTTTAGTATTTTGTGAGTCACAATTCTTCATACATCTACAGAGTAAGTATTGGGAGGTTATTAAATTGTGCGCCAATCTTGTCCTTCCTCAATGACCATACACATTGTATATTGTAGCAGAAATTACTCACAAGCAATCAGGGAATTTGCCACTCTAGCTCAGATCAGTCAACTCAGCACAAACCAAGGATCAAACTGAGACATACCGTTCTGTATGGCTTATTCACTGTACAGTGGGTTCTGAGGTTACCAGTGGAACAAATAAGGCAGGGAAGGGCTCTCATTTTTTCTCTCTCATCAAGTATCATAAGAAAAATTGAAGGAAATTCATGTGCTTTTGATGGCTGCAGAAATACACTTACTGTATTTTCATTCCCTCTTTCATTTTGTATATTACATTTTGCACCGAACATACAACAGCATGCCCCAAATATATTTGGAATTTTGCTACAGAATAATCGCACTTATAAGATGTAAGCTATAAATATAGGCTCTTATGTTATTAGATACTATTGACAGAGAATAAATATCCACCAGTGTACAGCAGACAATGTGTGTTAAGGAGTTTATCCAAGGTTTATTTATTTCACTAATAAAATAACCCAGGTTACATTTTATTTATGTAACTATTTAACTTTATTTGGTTCAAATGTTTTAGTTGATAAGTTCAATATGTATGTTGTTTTCAAACTCTCTTTTGCTACTTTTCCTGTCAAAGCCTGCCTTTAGATAGCACAGAAATTAACTTCTTGTAGCAAGAAGTTCTTTTCTGCAGATCCCAGAATGTGTTCAATCATCAGATTCGAACATGAATCACCAAAGAACCCAAAGCCAATTCATATCTAGGAAAACACACACAACAGACACACACCTTTGGCCGTTTGCTTTTTACAACAACAAAATTCCATTTGTATATCGCCTTCCACGTCGGAAGGACGTCCCAAAGCGCTGGACAGACAGTATTTCAGACCCAAGCAGTGTGTTGGGATTGGGGAGGTGGAGGGCAGTAGGGTAAGGAGGTTTATTGAAAGCACAAGCGAAGAGGAGGGCCTTGAGGTGGGTCTTGAAGGGGGTGAAGGATGGGGTGAGGCAGAGGGACTGAGAGATGGAGTTCCAGAGGATGGGGATAGAGTGGCTGTAGGCCCGCTGATGGTAGGGTGGGCGAGGCAGGGGACATGAAGTAGGCCGTTGAGCAGAGAGCGCAGATAGATTGAGAGGGGGGTTAGGAGATTGAAGAGGTAGTGGGGAGCGATGCCATGAAGACATATTAAATAATAGACTGTGCACTGGTGAACAATATTAGTATCTTGCAGAACACATATACAAAAATAATTATATGGTCATTCTTATTTTGTCAAATTTTTTATTAATTTCCTTGAAAAGTTCATTAAAAACGCACTTCAAGCAATGTTCATTCTCCAGCAGATAATACAGACAATTCCTGCCACACAGTCCACATTCTGGTGGATTTTTACACGTCCCACAAAAAGTTGATCAGCACAAGACTCATTCGATGATCTTATTCTTTTCTTATTCTTTGCAGTACATTGCTGGCACAGAGAAGCTGTCACAATAACTCCACTACAGTAACTGTGGAACACTCTCCCACAGTCCCTCCGCCTTACCAGTCGCTCTCCCCTTTTTCAAGTCCCACCTGAAAAAGTTATTCTTCGACTGTGCTTGTGGCCACCTCCCTCATCACCCAACTCCCAGGTCCCAGCTTCAAGGTTTAGAATCAGGCTCCGCCACAGTCAAGCACTCTGAGATGCTATCCTGCATTGAGTGCACTACATAAGTGCATGTTGTGGTTGTACACTTCAAAATATCTCATGTGAGGCATATTGACTTGATGTAACTATTGTGGTATTATTAAAACAGCACTGTTTTAATCAGTTGCATATGCTAACATTCAGCATATAATGATAGACTTTCACATTGTCATTAGATTATGCACTCTTTACATGCGCTTCTAACACTGATCGGTCTTGAAAGGAAATGGGAAATTAATAGCAATGCGCAGATTAAACCAAGAAATTAGAAACAGTAAAGAGCAGATTACAAATGAACAACAGTGATGGGTTCGGGATCAGGGCTCGGAAAATAATTGATGCATTCGATCCTAATTGAAACTATTTTTAATAATGGTTTGATACTATAACAGTATTTCATTTCCACTAGCTGCGGCTTAATAGTCTATAAATGAGCTGTTCGGTTAAGAGAAAGTTTGTTCAGTGCTGCAGTGGCTGTGAAAAAGGAAGAATAGGCATTGGAGATTTGAATCTGTGGTAACAACTGAGAAGAAAGCGATGGAGGATTATTAAGAACCCTTAGAACGGTGCGTAAAGTGAAACAAATAACCTCTTTAGGAGCAAAAATGTTTACCAACAACAATACTTCTCTTAACAACTCAAGTCCATTCTTGACTTGTGAAATCGTTCAATGCAAGTAGAAATCGAAACCTTGGGAAAAGGTACTGGGGAGTCGTTTGGCACTTACAGGTATTCATAAGCATTTTAAAAGGCTTATTGGGGATGGAAACCAACTGAGAAATTGCCACAGGCAAAAATAGTTGCAGGACTTAAAATGTTTTCTTTTGCATTTCTGTCCAAAATCACCAAACCCTTTTCTCACATTTGAACTGTGTGTGTGTGGGTCTCAATCAACACCTCATTATTGCCTTCCACTCTCTGGGTTTGTTTATTCAGTGAAAATATAATGAAACCAGGATATGATCTTTTATAAACTAGTAGAAGATTCTCATCAAATCATCTGACTTTGCAGGTATTACAAACATACTCAGGTGATAAAAATGTAAAGCTACATTTTGTACATTGCAAGCAACTAGGGAGGGGATCTTTTATACTCTTTCATATCCCCCCCACCCACCCCCTCCCCAAACACACACATACCCCTACCCCCGAGTGCATGGCGCTATGCAAATATAATTTTATTGTTGACTACAGTATCCAGTTCATAAAAACTATTGTAAATTGATGACTCTTTATACCATCCAAATTTTGAGGTAACATTTGTCTGGAGGATTGATGACAAAATATCGGGAAAAACCCTTCTCTTTTCAAACAATGATTAAGGTTTTAAGAAGCAAACGGGAAGCATTGGTTTATTTTCTCTTCCTGAAGAAGGCATTTGCAACAATGCAACAGTCTTTCAGTAGCTTAGACTACAGAGCTCAGGTCCCAATACGGGGCTTGAACCCAACACCTTCTGACCCAAAGGCAAGAGTGCTGGCAACCGAGTCAGATTGATACATGACAGGTTACTCATCTCAATATCTGTGATTGACAGCTCAACAAGCTTTGTTTGCGAAGGTGGAGCAGGGACTATTACCATTGACCACCACTATTATAACCTAGCAGAATAAATGAGCTAGAATTAAAGGACGAAGGGGCTTAAGCATTCATCCAAAACATATCTTTAGAGAAAGCTACTTTCCAATTACCGAAGAGAGCAGAGTGACTCCGAACAGCCTTAGGTGAGAGTAACCTGTCATTAGCCTGAATTTGCAATACCAAAAAGGTTTTGAATCACACAAAACTGTTTTACAAGAATTATCTCAAATCGGGTCAAAAATAAGCTGCGGGGCCAAGCTAAAACACATTTTTAAATGAACCCAGTACAAGCTGAAAAATTACTTCATTTATAGTTTTCTCTTCCCTTTGCTGTCAATTTTACTTTTCATTTGTGCTGCTCTAAGTGTCTTAAATCTCAGGTTCCAGCATAAAATGTGAAACATTAAACTGCACCTAACATCACATTAAGCAAAGCTAAGCTGTTAGTTTGTTTCACATTCACTACGTCTATACTGGAAGTTGAGATCAGTTGCTTGTTTGTTTTTCTTCCTGTCTGATAAATACTGTAGGTTTATTGTGCCCCAAGGTAAAGGTCTAAGAAGAGCAACTCACCTTTCCCAAAGGTAAAAATTAAATGCTGAGAAATCATGAGAAATCTATTACTATATTAGGTTATTTTATTCCTCCCTGGACCGCAATACTCAGAATAAAATCGCACATAAAGGTAATGGAGAGGCACTGCCTCGCAACCCAAAACTGTTGATGTTTGTGATTTCCCCAAATCCTTCACCCTTGTGCTCTCTACTGAGGTATTTTATACATAATGAAGGAAATGCTTCCAAAGGCTGACTCACATCACATTTGATCTGTACACAGACTACTGCCAGTGTTGGTTCTCATTCTTTTTATTTACAGAAGGAGAATATCTCTTCTGAAATCTTGTTCACTACGTTCGGGATGTGGACGACTTGTTCTACAGTATTGGTCTGTTTGGCTCATGGCACAATTCAAGCACATCAAGACGGATAAACTTAGTTTTTCTACCTCATCAAAGAAGGATCGCTTCCGTTCACTCCCTCCAGCACCCTGGGTGAAAACTGCAGCCATTCACTCAACTGAGGGACTTGGAATGACAGGAAACATGAACTTGTGACCTTCTGGTCAACTGCTTGAGCTACCTGGCCACCCAAGAAACTGGAATAGTTGAAAGGTATGTTATGATCTCAGTGCAGCCTTGAATTACAAGCTTCATCTTGCTGAGTCTCTATCACACTCCAAACATAATGTTTAACAAACATTAGCAAAAGTTCTTGAGTTTTTTTTATAACTTAACGCAAGTCGAGATTCTTGCAGACTGACAGAATCTCACTGTCTCCATGAATTGGTCAGTAATAGTTTGTGCCTATTAAGCTAATGACCCAAGCGTTATCTGGCTGCTACAGTTCAGACATGTCCGCCTGCACCCTGAAGCATAACTTAGTTCAGTATCTTTAGTACCAATACAGACATGTTACAGTTATGAAATTCAGTGTGACTTGGCAGAACAAACCAACCAGCTGAAAATTGAAATGTTTGAACTTGACCAGTTTTATTCCTTACTTGTTTAAAACAAACAACAATTCTGGTAATTTAAACACTCCAGTCTCTGACTTTTTTTTTCCCCCTCCTCATTACAATTTTGAAAAACACCCAGATTTAAGTTGACAAGTGCTAATTAGATGTTAGTAGTCTTGTCATATCGAGAAGTGTAATTGGTGTAATGTGAGAATGCAGTAATAATCTGCACCTTGTTGCCAGGAGCTGTTGCAATTAAAAGCGGTTTGAATGTGCACCAACCCAGGACACATTGTCCTAAAGCTACTTGAGGACAATGTATTAATCAGACCTTGAATTGGATGTTGCCAAGGTCATTCTAGAGAAAGGGAGTCCGTCACTTATTATTTGGATTAACCTGTTAGAAAAGTCGCCACAGGTTGCTTTTGAAGGCATTAATTTTGTGCTTCGCTGGATTTCCACAGGCACCAGCAACCCTCTCCCTCACCAACATGGTCATTGTTTGTGGGGTTCACTTGGTGCAGTTGGCCATCACTCACCTCTGAGTTAGAAAGTTGTGGGTTCAATCAATCCCACTTTGAACTAACAATGTCTTTTTTTAATCAATCATTTAGTCCAGATTCATAACTAAAGAAAATACCGTACTTTATTTTTACCAACAATTAATTCTGAATATGCGTGGCACATAAAACAAGAAAATAGGTCTCATTATTATAAGGGGTGTTTCTTGTATACGTTTAGTTGTAAAAACTATCTGCCTAAAATATGTGGATGGGCATAAATGTGATTAAAGCTTTAAGGTTCACAGTTTGATTGGAACCCAGTTGATCATGATCAACTCAGTTACTCAGCTCTTGGGACATCCTCCCAACGTGAAATGTGCTACAAATGTAATTTTGTTATTTTGTTGTATTACTCTTAGTCAAAATGTCCCCTTTAACTGGAGCTCATACTATCTGTAACACAAAAGTAGGGGTTCATTACATCTACTGGGAGCGCAAACATTACTTACCTCTCCCATTCCCCTGTGCTCGTCTCTACTCCTGATTATATTTATATTAGATCGTATCGCATAAACAGAGCTGTTGTTCTTCTTTTTGGTCGCCATTTTGAGATTTTCATCAAGCAGATTGGATAGAATTTCTCCCTCCAATATTCTTCCCCTGGCTCTCCATTCGTCCTGAAGGCATTGATTTGAGCTCTGGATAAATTTCCACAAACAACAACAACAACAACAATTTACATTTATATAGCGCCTTTCACGTCGGGAGGACGTCCCAAGGCGCTAAACAAGAGGCGTGTGACCTCACCTCAAGTCAGCTATTCTTTATCGAGAAACCAAGACAGTGATTGTCCTGTCAACCAGGTGAAATGGTGTGGAGAGGGTAAAAAGTTTTCCAGATGAGGTTCAATTCTATCCAGTTAATTTTCCTTCATCCTGCCCTGACCCCTCCCCATCTGCTCTTGTCGCTACCTAACTGTACAGCGCCTTGGGACGCCCTCTCGACGTGAAAGGTGCTATATAAATTTGGATTGATTGATTGATTCTTACTAGACACAAAAACACCCTTTCTAGTCAGTGGTAAAAGCACAGTGATCAGAAAATGATGTCTAAATCTTTCCTCCCAAGCCAAGCATGAGGCAATGTGATAATCACAAGATGAAAAAAGCCTGCACAGCCAGATAGTCAAATTTGAGACTTTCCTTGTCGATATGGCTCAAAACTGATATATTGAAATTGACAGCTCTATCTGAATTATTATAACTCAAACCTAAACTCTTTTCAAATCATCATTTCTACCCAATTATTTGACATCATTAAGAGTATCTTCATTTCACATTTAAAAATATTCTTCCTGTCACTTTATTCATTTCAAAGTATTTTAATGAAGAAGTACTGGTAGAATGAATATATTGAATTGCAAGGGAAAAGAATAAAGATTGCTGAAGGTATGTATGAATTGAGTGAGATGACTAAAGTTTGGTCTATATTTCATGATGTGGTTTTAAAAAAGGAATCTATTAATCCAAAATAAGGCAAGTTTTCAGCTGGACTGATGAACGTATAGATGATGAACGAGAGAGCACTGTGGAGAGAAGCGACAAGAGAGAATTGCCCCATCAGAAGTAACAAACTTTCTGCATAACATAAATACTAATGCGATTGACCAAATTACACCAAAAATAGAAGAACATTGGTTGCATGTTTGGTGAAAAGTCATTTCAGAAGCACTAGCAAAAAAATCTAGATGTTCTATTTTAAGCTAAATATTTTTGTTCTTCTTGTACTGATGGAAATTTGAAATCAGATCATTCCGTATTTAGTTATTCGTCCTCAATCAGTATCCGCTGTGTTTGATAATAATAATAATCCTTCCATTTCGATATAGTGCTTTTCACATCTAATCGACGTCTCAAAGCACTTCACAGAATATACTGTAAACTGAATTGACTATATATTTGTGGGCGAAACGCGGCAGCTAATTGGGCAAGCAGTGTCCCACAAACAGTCATGGATTGAAAATGACCAATTTTTATTATTGTTTGTTTTAAAGTATTATTATTAGGGGTGTGGAGTAAGGAAACTTGTCCAATATTTTGCCCTGATCTGCCTGGATTTGAACACAGGTCTCACGCTTGTAAGGCGAGTGCTCTAACCACTGAGTTACAGGAGCTCCTGTGATCATAGACAACTAGAGAGTTGCCTCAAATTGACAATTTGAGAATGATTAATTGAACACTTTATTTCGTTCGTTCAAAAAGGAAGACTTGATAACCATTTGTGGAAAAATGGAATGTATTAAAACAATGTTTTTATCTCAGAAAGAATGTGCAGGAAGTAGGATTCCTAGAGGCAAATTGCTTGCCATTGATCAGGAAGGTTACAGACAAAAGGGTCTGGCTCACATTGCCTCAGGTCATGTTTGAAGCATGTTTTCCAGTGTGCTTGTTGACTTGGAGTGGATAACTTAATGCACACAATCCTGTTCCCAAGAACACTTTGGCAAATAGATCTACCACAACCCCCTTCCTTGGTGAAATGATACTAACCACAGCTATCAAATGGAAGATTGATGGAAGGAAGAGAACACATTGGAGGTCCTATTGTTCTACCTAGCAGGTCTCCTGTCTGTGTTTTGTCTAAACGTGTGAAAAATACATACTTTATTTACACAGCAAATCACAGTAATAATTGCCAGGATGGAAGATCAAGTTGCCACAAAAAACAAGATCTTTCATTTTATTAATGTATTCGGCATGTTAGCATATTACTGTACATTGAAATATATTATATTCTGCTCTTTGTCCAACTTGCTGAAGATAGAGCAAAATATGATCTCTCATTTGAAATATTCTGTAGCAACAAGACATACATTAGACTATAGAGTAGAGTAAGAATTAATGAAGATAGAAATATAATGAATGGGCCAATTATATTGCAGAATTGCACTGAATCAATGATTTTTTTTGTATTAAACCATCCTGTTGTGGAGGTAAAACTCTTGTCGAGGTAATCTCTCACACAGGTTTGCTGCTCACCATCTATAGTGCAATATAGCTGGGTTTGGTGCTAAGGGGCTTCCTTTAGGTTTGCATTATTAGAGGCAGCGATACTCTGAACCATCCAAACTCATCCACTAATGCACAGAGCTTTGCTTTACTTGTACTGGCAGGAGAATTCCAGGCATGTGTTAGTCAATAGAAATGAAACTGGTTGGTGCTTGTTGAATACATAATTCATTAGATACAAGTTAAGAGATGGGCCACTTCCTATAGTCACAAAATATATATTTGAAGTGAAATTTTAGAACGTGTGATTCAACAATGTTTTCTACCAAAGCATCATTTGTTTTATTATTAATAAACATCCAGAGAAGATTCTGGGTGAATGACCTAGACTCATAGTCAAGACACAATCATATCGTCAAACAGCAAGTTCCAAGGCAGGGGAAGTAGAGAGGGTTCCTTGCCAAGTACACAAGAATTCTATACACTCAGTACTCACAAGCCTATTCTCAACTTGTGCTTTCAGGGTTATTTTCAAAAGCTCAATACGGTTGTTATAATAAATATTTTAAATCTGTGAATTTGCATAATTTTTGTAGTTAATTGCTGTTATAACTAACATTGCTTGAAACGCACCATGTTTCATGCTGTTAGCTTACAAAAAGGAGGAACCGTATAATTAACTTTCAGATAAATGAGGAGGTAAGACAGCCAAGGGAAGACTTAAATGCTAATGACTCGCAGGATTGCACTGAACTAAAAAAAGAATCACCATTAGATCCCTGGCAAGAATAAAGTATCTTGACTGACTGAGAAGTGTTGTGAAACCCTCTCAAACAATGAATACATTTAATGGTTAAGCTCACAACGTTTGGGTAACATGTCCCACGCACCGAATAAACATTTGGCAAATGTATTTGCTTCATCAACCAAAAAATCCAGATATTTCTCTTCCAATGGCAATAATGAACCCACGAGTGTACGCAAGTGTCATTCATGTTTGCTGTATCCTACCTATGCCCAATTTAGCATTCAGCCTCACTTTGTCGTTCCATAAATGGACATCCTGTCTATAACAATATTGGCAATGTGATCTCTTGTTCTTTTTCAGGAATTCAACAAGTTAATAACAGCTTGTCTTATAGTTGTATGTTTTGCAAAAATCATATTCACAGTACTCATCCGTGATTAGCTGTTTTTATTTGTTGTTATTATTTGAAGCGCTCTGAGACGCCGTCCAGTGTGGAGGGCGCTATATAAATCAAAGTTGTTGTTGTTGTATTTTATCTTAACCCTCTGTTAGCTGGTGTTTTGCTTTGCTAAGAACAGGCAGGCTTTAAAATCCGGAAGAAATGTATTGGTCCCTCTTCTGGGAATATTCCAATGCCCTCTGTGAAGTACTCTTACACCCAGACTAGGCAGTGAGTGGCAACCATGTTATCTTTCATTACAAAACCTTTAATCCTCTCGTATTGCTAAGTGATGGCCACTTGCTACACATGTTCAGTTCCTTGCTTGCATTGGCAACCCAAACCACAATAATCAGGGTGAAAAGACACTTGATGCTGCAAGTGATCTTTCATTGCTTTATTATGTATATATAAAACAATCAGAGCACTGGAGATGTATGTAGCCAGTCATTACTGCATTAAGAGTTCTATCACTTTGAGCTCAGCCCTCACTGAAGCATGTTAATATGTCAAAGTAGGAGGCATATGTGTCTGCATAGAGCCCCCAAAACAGTTGGATCTTCTAGACAAGATAGGGCTGCAAATTCAGTAATCCATTGTTGCGGTTAGAACGGAATAAGTATGGGTTACATATACGGTATTCATAAAACATAAATTACATTGGAGAAAATAGGTATGGCCCTATAATAGACCAAATGTATTGTGAGACAGTGGGTGGTCTTGGATGATTTTGAATTCCATCAATTTGGAATTCACAAAACGCCTTTGGTTTCAATTCACGCAATAGCTTTCTAAAACACCTCATGTTTTGGGATCATTAATAAAAAATGAATGTTAAATGTATGCTACTGACTCGGTAACTCACATGAAATAGGAGACAAAAACCCAAATAATGAAACATATAATACATGCAGCTTTACCTAGTTATTAATATATCGATGATCACATTGGCATGGGTTTCACTAAACTATTTTGTTCTTCAAGATTATAACAGTGTGCCTGAAAAAAAAGGGAAATAATGATTGGTTTGACAATTTTTTAATTTATAGATTTATACACCGTTTAAAAAGTCTGCTCATTCAGGATTTTACTGTAAAATGCAGTGACTGTGTACTCCAGTATATCCCAAATGACTGCCTCATTCACCTCCAACAATTCATAGCCCCTCTGGACTGCCGGAGTGTCAGTCCAGACCATGAGCTGAAAGTCCCAATGTGGGATTACACTGAGGCAAAAAGCACTACCACTAAACTGGGCTGACACCTGGACTGAAATATTTCAAAAGGAAAGAGATCTTTTAATGTATTTGCAGTCTAAAGTCTACTCAGACATCCAAAAGAGGGACCAGTTGACATGAAACATTCTTCCCATTACTACAGCTATAAAACATCAGACTTTTCGTCCCTCATAGCTTTGGATGCTGTCTCACTGATATATTGCTGTTGCTAACAGTTTAGACTGTTCCACCTCTTATGAGATTCACCATCCTCTTCACATTCCTCGCCAAGACTGTTGATGTATTCATTGTGGTACAGATGGTTGTTTTAAAGCATTTCTACGTACATTTAATCGGCAATATGTACATCTCAAGAGCGCTATTGTCAGCTAATGTTTGCAAATACCATACTTACAGTTTCCAAGAAGCAGTTGCGTGGTATGCATGATTTAGTACAGTGAATGGAACAAATAATGGGTGGTGGTGGTGGTGTGTGGGGGGGGTGGGGGGGGAATAAGATATGTGTCATACTGCATTTTTTCTTCCTTAATAGATATATATTTTTGTTAACTACCAAATTATGAACTGGTGAGTAACTGCTGTTCAGTTGGACTCGTGTACCTTATGTAAAGTGAAGTATGAAAATAATTGCACATTGCAGTATGAACGGCAAACTAGTGAATTTGGTAACCTAGCCTGGTTTCGGTATTCCACTCCATAGCAGTGATATGAAGTTTTACAACCAATGTGAATTGGTTGTAAAATGAGTGGGCTCGCTGTCATATTAAATCTTCCTTCTCGTTTTCCTAATAAACCTTCAGATCAGTAAGATCTCGACAAACATTCCAGTTAAAAAGGCGCCTTTTTTTTTAGTATTTGATACACCATTTGTAATCCTTCCCGTCTCCTACACCAAGTGTTGTCAGAAGCTTCCATTAGGATTGTTAAACAGCGCGAGTTCTGCTTTGTTAATACATTATGTCTTGTCCCAAATTCAGTGATGCTCCATGTCTGTTGCTTGTATTGTACAACTCCTGAGACAGCTGCTTTTATATTACATTCATGGATTGCGCCAAATGTTTTAATGTAGCCTTCATCTATTACTACTACTAGTAATAATAATTCTTACATTTCATATAGCGTCTTATCACGTCTTCTAGACGTCTCAAAGCACTGCACAGAATATACTGTAAAGCAAATTGACTGCATATGCATGGGCGAAACACGGCAACCAATTGCACACAGCAGTGTCCCACAAACAGTCTTGGATTGAAATTACCAATTTTTTTTTACAGGGATTATTATCAGGCGTGTGGAGTAAGGAAACTTGCCCAAGGTTTCGCCCTGCCGGGAATCGAGCCCAGGTCTCTCGCTTGTAAAGCGAGTGCTCTAATCACTGAGCAACAGGACTCCATAAGTCTGTAAGCGACATTTTAATAAAATATCACTGCAAGTAAAATAATAAATATATATATAAACGCCTTTAGGTTATCCGAAGGGAGACTTAGATTTCCCAAAATGTGTTGTTTAGATTTGCCACATTTTTCCTCAGGACTTTATGAACTTTCTCATAGTCTGTTGTTCCTTGTAGATATTTGTCAAGGACGTTTCCTGCTCTTTAGGGTAACGTAACAATTACTCTCGCACTGTAGAAAAATGTTGCTGCAATGTTTTGTTCTCTGGTTCAGAGACTCCCAGCAACGTGGAACAGCAGCAGGACATGGCTACCTCCTTATGGTATAAGTTTGTAATTACATGTTATAAACTACACTTCCATCTCGATGAGAACACAGTTAAACTGTACAACTTTAAACACAAATAAATCGCACATTGACAACTCTTACTAAAACTACAAGAAGAAAAATGACACGATTTACTGTGGGATGGAGTGCATTTCGTCCACAAATGTACAGTCAATTTACTTTATTCACCTAGAAGACATGAAAAGCGCTATATCAAATGCAAGTATTATATTAGATTTATGTATTTGTAGGCAAACACATCAGCACAATTGCACACAGCAATATTCCACTAACAGCCATGGAGTGGGTGACCAATTTTATTTGGGGGTGGGGGTGATGGGGTTTGCTGGCCAGGACACCGAGAGAAATTTATTTTCAAATAGTGCTATAGGTAGGAATTAAAGAAGCAGACAGCATCTCCAACAACACCCCATTGTTGCAATGGAACATCACCTTAGAATATTTGAGTTTACGTCCTGGTGTCACTATTTGAATCCATAACTTTCTAATTCAAAGGACAGAGTGCTATGAGCTGAGCCAAGCTTAAATAACATGTTTGATACATTCAGCAGTAGAAAAATAATACAGTATTATTAGATGACCTGGTCATGACGGTTATTTTCCAAACAAACATATCGAGAAAATAATATCGGATCAATAAAAAAGGATGTCAAACAGTGTCCCTGGCGAAGGTATTATTTTCTCTACCATGATATACCACGAGATGATGCTGAGCACTTTCCAACAGTGTTCAAATCTCCTTGGGAAGCAAACATTCAGAAAATATAGGTTTCGGTTTATTGTGGAGTCCTGCAGCTTAGTGGTTAGGGTACTCGCCTCGCAAGCGAGATACCTGGGTTTAATTCCAAGCAGGACAAAACCTTGAGCAAGTTTCCTCACTCATCAAACCTGATAATAATCCCTCAAGAAAAAAAACATATAATAAATTGGTCACTTCAATCAATGGCTGTTTGTGGGACACTGCTGTGCGCAATTGGCTGCTGCGTTTCGACCACAGATACACAGTCAATTCACTTTACAGTCCAGTATATTCTGTGAAGTGCTTTGAGATGTCTAGAAGATGTGAAAAGTGCTATATGAAATGAAAGTTATTATTATTTATTTCATTCTGAGCTGGGAATCTAAATATAAAGTATTTAAAAAATATATGAGTGCAATAGCAAAATATCCGGGGAGGTATCTCTTTGTGATTTTTATTATCTATTAAAGGTCGGGGGAGAAATTGCAGTGGAAATTGTGCACTGCTTTTAAGAATAGCTGCTGGCTCTGTGTTAATTACTGTTCCCCACCTCCGTAGTTGTGAGGGGGAAAATTGTGATGGATGAGGGAGACCTGTCACATCATTGCTGTCAAATGCTTATAATTAGGTGTGGTGACAACTGTGTTTTTGTTTTGTTGGGGGCAGGGCAAGGGATGCATTAAGTGTAGAATACTTTGCTGCACAGTTTTCTATTACGTTTCTCTGATATACATATTTCTCTTAATAATGAAATTAAAATATTTTAGGCAATGGGGGCAGAAACATTTTGGGTCACTTACAGATGGCATACATTTTCATTTCTTAACTACTGCACAATAAATGGCTATTTATACATTCAGATGCGATATTTTAGAAAAACTGGGTTCCCTATCTTTTTATTAAATTTCCTAAGCAGCATTTATGCATATTCATATGCAGTTCCTTCCCAGAATGTAATTAACCCCTACAGAAGAGAATGCAAGGTTGTAAGCATTTGATGAACTACATTCTGACCCAGTTAACAGAAAAATTGGACTCCTCAAAATACTTATACAACTGACTCATTTTCTCTGTTGACTAAATCCTCTGTGGTGCAATTAAGCCTGATAGATCCAGAAACTGATTTTAACCTTGCCCCCACTCCACCTATTTTCAGGAACCAATTAATGCTTGAAGCTAGAATTGTCCTCAAATGTAATACTTTTCATGGATTTGCCTTCTACGTCACTGCATCTCAAGGAATGTAATATTAACGCACATGAGGAAAATTTGGAGGAACTAAGAGCTAAAACCAACATTTAACATTTTTAATAAAGAACAATAAGTTAAACATGATATAAAATTCAACAGATGAAGGAAGGAAGAAATATCAGTCAGAAAAATTCAATGAGGAGATTGATAACATGCAAGTTAATTTTATTTTATATTGAAGAGAATAGCAGTAATATTATATTAGGTCAATATTTTAATGCAATTTGTATTGGGTTACTGTTAGATGGAGGGATACATATGGATGAATGATGGAGGCTTTGAGCGGGTATCAGGATAAGGCAGGGCAGTGGGATTGAAGCAGCACCTTGCTCTAAGAGCCAAATGACCACCTCTGTGCTGTAAATTTCTATGATTGTATGACTCTGTTTCAGGTTCTTTATGCTTTTACTTGCTCGATATTTTTGCTACCAATGAGTTGTTGGATCTGGAGCAGTGTGGAGAATGCCATGTCTGTTGGAGACTCAGTTGAAACTAGAATTTATTTCACTTCTAATCTTTAGCAGCCATCAGTAGGCTGTCAAGTCCTTATTGTCAAGTGAATTCAATTGCCTCCCGAGGCATGAAGCATGGATTGAAGCATTTTAGTTAACTGTGCTTGATAGATAGACAAGTAACCTCTAATAATATGAGTAAGTGTAGTTGCAAGGGAACTGAAGTGTTGCAGTAGTTGATGCAAAGGATCACTGATTAGGTTCTGTAATATAAGTCTGAGAAAGCTCAATTTCTGTTAAACTTTTTGTGTTTCATGTTATCTTGAGATGCGTCGTTTTGGAGAGCTTATAAATGTATCCATGCATTTATTAGTGATGGCTTAATGAATTATGTCAAATGAAGATGAGCTCAAAATTAGCCTCATCAATCTTTGCTTTTTGTTCTGTTTTACTTTATATCTTGGAACTTCTGTGTTTGTTTACCGAATGAGAGGGAAGTGCCAGAAATGTTGAATCAGAGGCATCCGACCAAAACAGAATTGATGAAGAAACTGAAGATAAATGGCCAGTGGCAATGTGAGCTCATATTATTGCCACCCACAGAGTAAACCATTGTGCCTGATGGGCAGGTACATCAAGTCACTTTGTGCAAAAGTTTCAAGTAATTCTTTGGCAACCAAATGATTTTGTACTCTCTGTCTCTCTCTGTCTCTCTCTCTCTGGTTATGTCCCACTTCAAATTGACTTTCCAGGAATTTGAGTGGTGTATGACTGAACAGATGACCACCCAATCAATTTGACCTCTAAAGGGACCTGGTAGAAATATCCACCAAGATGGCATTGTGAACACGGATTTCTTAGTTAGAAATAAAATTTTGCCGCATCATATCTGCATATCAATGTATCGTAAACGTAACTAGCCGACCCTATCTGATATTTATTGATAATGATTTTTTGTAAAAAAGGGGAAAATGGGTGATGGTGTGGATTAAAGCACCTTAAAGTCCTTTCTATGCAATGAAGGTTCCTTTGTGATGGATATACTGTAATAGGGTTCAATCACGAATTGGTTATTCTATCGCCTTCTTTGGTCTTCTGACAATACATATTATCCCTCGTGGAGAAGGCAAATTACTTGCTCTGTATCCCTAACAATTTGGTAGTACAGCAGAGTAATCTACTGTGATGTTTCCCTAATTACTTATTCCCAAGCCAATTGCCTCTGTTTGCCAACAATAGGAAATATAGATAATCAGTGGCCTGACACTTGGTGGCAGTGTGATTTTAAAATCTAACAAGCTATAGTACATCTTCATAGTATAAGTGTCCTCTGCTCTTAGTAACTATAACTCCACAACACAATTAATTTAATTCATGGAGTGTTTAATCAAATAATAATTCCTGTTTATTCTCTGGATAACATTGCATTTACAACTAAAAGATAATTAGTTTTGACTATAAACAACTAAACAGCAGCACATGATATATTTCAAATAGGTATTGTATATTTTCCTTTCTCTATTGCTTTCTTTATGCTTTATAAATACAGTGCCTGAATTACATATGGAAGGATCATATACACATGTAATCTGTTTTATGTCACCATGGGTGCAAAGCACACATCATTGGGAAAAGCTAATTGCTGCTGAGGTTATTGCAAATTGATGCTGTGGCTATTCAACTGGGAGCAATGTTGCTTTTCTCCCAACAGCATATCTCTGCACAAAGAAAAGCAAGATGTATAATTCCCTGCATGATGTGTCGACAAAACAGCAAAAGTGACTTTTTAATATTTCCAAAGGTGTCTGCTTAACAATCTTTGACAATATTAAAACTTAAAATAATTTGCCCAACTACATTTGTTTAATATACTCACGGTAGAAGGTTGTTTTCAGTTGTACCAGGCAGCTATTCGAAATAGCCGGAGGCGCATGGATTTGACTGAACTCTCTGTCTCTGAGGATTAATTTTGCTAATTGTTGCAATAGTGAGCCAGAAAATAAGGGTTTTTTTCTGAATGCCAAAACCACAATGGAGGTTAGCAAGCTTAGTTGTGTTGTACACTTTAACGGTGTCGATAGGAAGTTGTATTTTCTGCCATAAAGGTTACTCTATATTGAACACTTGTTTCCAGTGGTCCAAATACACTAGTCCAGTCAGGGATTGAAAGGAAGCCTGCCATTGATGCCATTGAAATACTTCACATACACTACATAGCATAAAGTGATGACCCATCTATCATAAAAGGTACATCAAGTACTAATACAGTAACTCACTATGTTTGCCACTACAACCCTACAAAGTACAGCAAGGGGGCACTCAGTCATCGTTAAACAATACAAGTTAACATTAACAGTTTGTGTGCACCACATGAGTAATGAGATCATATATGTCTATTTTCATTCAAAATTTACTCTAAGGAAAATTTTAGAATTTCCATTTTTTTTGCTTGGAACTCAAGGTATAATATATTGTTAATGGCACAATTCTACAAGCAAGGTAAACACCCATGTAATGAAACTCTTTCAATAGTTAAAACTTTCATTGTGGATTAGAGCCATTTTTTATGGAAATTGGCATTTTACACAGAGAATCAGCAATAGGAAGAGAATACATGTTTTATTTATAGAAAAAGTATTTGATAATGATCAAAACAGATGAAGATATTGAAACATAAAATATTTTTAAAATCATCTCATGTTGCAAAGGAACACAGAATAACAGCAAGTTATTTATATCTTTAAACTGGAGGTTGCAACTTTCAAGCTGGAGAAAAGATTGTGTGTGACACATTGACTGTGGATCATTTTATTTGTATGAAATCCTAAAAAAAATCATTATTCTGCAGTAGAGCAGAGGCTTTCTGTTATTGTCTCTCAATGTTTTGGTTTGGAGGGAAGTGTAATCCTACCAAAGAGAGGCTTCAGGGCAATTTCTGAGCCAAGGAAGTTGTTAGGAACCCAAGTAAGAAAAGTGCTTCCCAAGTGATGAAACAAGGGATTAGATGACATATTACCTTAATCCAATTATAAAGACACACCACTTGAAAGGTCAATGCACTACTTAATACTAAATGCATCCCAATAAACAATCTTTCATTTATTTTCGTCGTTGTGTTCCATTCATTCTATTATATTTTGCAAACATAAATCTTTACTTTGCCAGATGGATGAAATGCCTCCCAATTAAATGTTTGTTAGGAATTCATTTCATAAACAATAATCACCTGAGCCAGAAAACCTTCTGAATATTAAACTGCCTTGAATATTCATGTTTCTTTTTAAATGAGCCTGTTCATGCTCTGGCTCATGGCTTATTGCAATTAATGCCAACGACAATATGCGAGGCCTCTAATCCCTTGAAGAATGCTCTAATGGTGTACTGAAATAACATGCTCAGGTGTTGCGAGTTGCACAGTTGTGATCCTTTTCACTTCTTGTTGAAAGTTCATCACCAGCATTTCACAAAAGATGAACAAACATTTCCAGACAAGGATTTTTTTTATTGTTGCTGTGATATTTTACTGGCCTTTTTAACTGCTATGTCCTATTCCCTAACTCCTGTTGAATACCACCAAATTGGATGTGAACAGAAATTCAGTTTTTTTTATAGTACTGTACTGGTACAGTAGTTTATGGTTCTGATAAAGGCAATTCAATACTGCCCTCTACTGGTATTGTACATTTTACAAAATAGTTTAGATACTAATATTCTATTTGTGATTGCAAATCCAAATTAATTGGTCATTGACAACATTTCTTCACATTTGTTATAGAGTTGTTTAATTGATAAAGAAACTACCCTCAAAAATTTGTTTGGTACGTACCACATAAACAACATATGAAACGACTGCCAGGATGGTTGCAAGGTAGTCTAGATCAACCTTTTCGATGCCAGGGACCGGCTGGCTATCTTCCTAAACTGACGTGGACCGCTTTTAAGGTCCTGGCCATTTTTGTCTATTTTTTTTACTGCTAGAATTGTGCATATAACAACAACAACTTAGAATTAGACGCCAGACGGCGTCTCAGAGCGCTTCACAATAACGGATCGCGGGATCAAGGCAGTGGGAGGAAGGTGACCAAAGGCGCGGTCGAAGAGAAAGGTCTTTAACTGAGACCTGAAACTGGGAAAAGAGAGGGTGAGGCGAAGGGACATACTTCTTATGTCCTTATAGTTAGAGCTCTGGCCTCGCAAGCTACAGTCCTGCAGCTCAGTGGGTAGACTCTCACCTCACAAGCCACAGTCAGCAGCTCAGTGGTTAGATTGCTCGCAAGCTGCATAAAAGGCAAAGATTATTATCTCCATCCACGCTCTCCTACGCTGTTCCAACGAACCGCAGCACCAGCTCAAGAAACAGCACCTTATCCATCTGCTAGGGACCTTACAGCATTCTGGTCTTATTATTGATTTCAACAATTTCAGGCCATATAACAGCTCACCTCCCTCCTCTTCTGAGACCATCTGCCTGTTCTTTGTTTGTTTTAACGTTATTAATACCTCTTCTCTGCAATTTTGTTGCAACCCCCGCTTTTGTTTAACAACATTAACGCTTCTTTAACACATCATCTCCTGCCTGCTACCCCATTTTCCCCTTTGTCTTCCTCGCCCTGCCTCTCTCCCTTTGTTAATCCTTAAAAGTCTCTCCCTCCCAATATACCCCAGAGCTGACGAAGGGTCGTGGACACGAAATGTTGACTCACTTTCCTTTCTCCGTAGATGCTGCCTGACCTGCTGAGTTTTCCCAGAACCTCTGTTTTTGTTTCAGATTTGCAGCATTTGCAGTATTTTGCGTTTTTGCAAGAATTATTATTCTTGTTATTAGGTGAAGCCTCTACACTATTCAAAATAAAACCATGTAAATTCTCCAAACTATTCAAGATAAATATATTGTGGAGTCCGGTAGCTCAGTGGTTACAGCACTCACCTTGCAAGCGAGAGACATGGGTTCAATTTGAGGTAGGGTGAAACCTTAGGCATGTTTCCTTACTCTACACACCTAATAATAATCCCTCAAAAAAACAACAATAATTTGGTCACTCAATCCACGACTGTCTGTGGGGACACTGCTGTGTGCAATCGGCTGCCGCATTTTGTTCACAAAAATACAGTCACTACACTTAACAGTTTTTTTAAAACAAATGTATATTAATAAAATTAAATGAAACATATAGCTACACTAATCATAAAATAAGAACATGAGAAATAGTAGCAGGAGTAGACCACTCAACATAAGAACATAGGAATTAGGAGCAGGAGTAAGCTATTCGGCCCCTCGAGCCATGACCAGTTTATCCCTAATCTGTTTTCTTCCCGTTAGCCATTCTTCAATCCATGCTAATATATTCCTCTGAATTCCATGGGCCCTTATGGATCAACCTTTAATGCCTTATCGAATGTCTTTTGGAAATCTAAATACACTACATCTACTGATTCCCCCTAACTAATCTACTTGATATGTCCTCAAAAAAATCTAAAAGATTTGTTAAGCATGACTTCCCTTTTGTAAAGCCATGTTGACGCTGCCTAATCATCTTGTGGTCCTCTAAGTACCCCCACTACAATATCCTTAATTAAGGATTCTAGAATTTTCACTACCACTGATGTCAGACTAACTGGTCTATATCCCCATCTATTCTCTCCCACCCTTCTTTAAAAGTGGTTGACATTTGCGATCTTCCAATCAATGGGGACCGTTCCAGAATTCAAAGAATTTTGGAAAATTAAGGGATATGGGAATAAGGCGGGTAGGTGGAGTTAGAATAGAAGATCAGCCATAATCTTATTGAATGGCAGGTCAGGCTCAAATGGCCGAATAGCCTACTGCTCTTAATTCTTATCAGACATAAGGCCTCCACTATCTCATGAGCCACCTCTTTTAAAACCCTAGGATGCAAACCATCAGGTCCAGGGGACTTGTCACTTTTTAATGCCAACAATTTCCCTTGCATCAATTCTTTGCTAATGTAAATTTCCTTAAATTGCTCCCTATCATTAGCCGCTTAGTTCATCTGTATTTTCGGTAAACTTTTTGTGTCTTCTAACGTGAAGACAGAGGCAAAGTATTTATTTAGGGATTCTGCCATATCCTTATCCTCCATTATAATTCCTCCTGTCTCTGCCTGTAATGGACCCACATTTACTTTTGCTAGCCTATTCCTCTTAATGTATTTCTAAAAACTGTTCCAATCTGATTTAATGTTCCTAACTAGCTTGCCCTCATAATCCATTTTCTCACTCTTAATGAGCTTTTTGGTTTTTCTTTGTTGGTCCCTAAAACACTCCCAGTCCTCAGGTTTGCTGCTCTTTTTGGCAGTTTTACAGGCCTTTTCTTTTAGTTTTATACTTTTCCTAACTCCTCTAGTTAGCCACAGATGAACTCAAACTTCTATCTTAATTCCATTTACCCACGCTAGCCCCACATCCCTTAATAGTGGACAAACTCTGTGTTAGTGACTCGTTGAAGGTGGCAGGACAGGTAGACAAGGCTGTTAAGAAGGCATATGGGATACTAGGCTTTATAAATAGGGGTATAAAGTACAAAAGTCAGGAAGTGCTGACTAACCTCTGTAAAACTTTGGTGAGGCCTCAACTGGAATACTGTGTTCAATTCTGGTCACCACACTACAGAAAGGATGTGAAGGCATTGGAAAGGGTACAAAGAAGATTTATTAGGATGGTGCCAGGATTGAGGGACTTCAGCTATGAGGAGAGGCTAGATAAGCTAGGGTTATTCTCTCTGGAGCAGAGAAGATTGAGGGGAGACCTAATAGAGGTTTATAAGATCATGAGGGGTTTCGACAGGGCAAATAGAGAAAAACTATTTCCACTCGTGGGCGAATCTGTGACTCGTGGTCACAGATTTAAAATAGTTTCAAGGCAAAGTAGAGGGGAGCTGAGGAGAAATGTTTTCACTCAGCGAGTTGTTCGAATCTGGAATGCATTGCCTGAAAAGGTGGTGGAGGCTGATTTGATAACAACTTTTAAAAGGGAATTAGATCTTTATTTGGGGAGAACAAGTCTATTAGGCTATGGGGAGCGGGCAGGGCAGTGGGATTGAATCGCTCTTTTCAAAGAGCCGGCACAGACTAGATGGGCCAAATGGCCTCCTTTTGTGCCGTAAAATTCTATGAATCTATGAATACCTTTATATATTGTTTTTAAAAAAAGGACTCAAAATAGGCTAACCCGCCAAACTATTCAATATATAGTCAGCCAATTATCTAAACTTGTTAATGGGGGCATAAACATGATGGACCAGGGAGATGTTGTTAGGTTAATGTGGAGCTCACAGGTCAGATTGAGGATAGAATTGATGAACACAGAATGTAGCAACACAGAGATTGAGGTTAGGCACTATAGTTACACGGTGTAAAATAAGATTTAATCATTTCTGTTGCAATAGATTAAGCTGAGATAAGAGAGTAAATTTGTTTGTACTTGGAGAATGTAGAGTAGCTGTGTGAAGGTTGGTTGAGTTTATTTGCCCAGAGGTGGTGTCTGTGAATGTTGGCTCAGTTTGGTGGCTGAGAGTTAGTTTCTGGCGGGGCCAGGGGTCGAGCGCTAGTTTGTTCAGTGCAGGGGAGGAGTCGGTGTCTGTTTGCCGAGGTTGGTTGTGAGCAGTTGTGGAGGGTTAGAGTCTGTCAGGCCTGGCTCAGTGCAGTTCCCTCGGGTCAGTCGCCACCAGGGCCTGGTTGGAGCTGTTTGCACGGCTGGTTTGCTAGTGACCGGCAATGTGTAGCTGCCGAAAGTCAGTCTCTGCTGGGGCTGGGTCGGTGTAGCTGCCACAAGTTGGTTCCTGTACAGACTGGGTTAGTGCAGTGGTCGAGGCGGTTTAGGCGGAGATGGGATCACGGTTGGGGTTGTTGACTTGGCTGAGTTGGTTCTGGCCCTTGCCTTGAGTGGGTGGTTCAGTCAATTCAGGGCTGAAAGTCTGCAATTGTCCTTCGGGTGGACTGTAAGTCACATGCAATAGTGTTTCTCTGTGGTGGTGAAGGGAAAGAATCTGAACCTTGGGTAACGGGAGCCCTGTGGGATTGATCGTTGTTGATAATGTTTGGCTGAGCTTCAGTCGTGATGTCACCCACTAGGGGTGGGAGGACCTGTTGGAGGCTAATTTGGGTCGCAGCAAAAAAAGATTGGGTACCACTGCTCCAGCACCTCTGGATTCGTGGAACATCAGGTGAGTGTAATCGTGGAAACCTTATGGTGGCAACTAAAGCTATTACACTTTTTCACTCTCTTTGGCATTTTTCTACACTCCAGAGGTTTTGCAACACTATGTGGACTCCATGCAGGATGTCTGACATCAGAACACATATGAGCCAATCTCTGGATCACATTGTAGGCCAAGATGGGAAGTTGTTAGGAACAGAGGCTAAGGTTTGATGGAGAAAGGACAAGAGAGATGTTGTTAGATTACTGTGGAGCTCACAGAACGGGTTGATGATAGAGTTGGTGAGCATGGAATGTAGGAACGCGGACATTGAGATTTTCCACTGTAGTAGGTCCTGTAAGATGAGGTTCAATCATTCCTGTTACAATAGTTTGAGCTGAGAGAATAAAGTTGCGGCAGGCCGGCCGGCCAGCTCCGTCCATCCGGCCGTATAATACATGTATAGTTCGGTTTGTGGGACACTGCTGTGCGCAATTGGCTGCCGCGTTCCGCCCACAAATATACAGTCAATTCACTTTACAGTATATTCTGTGAAGTGCTTTGAGATGTCTAGATAGGTGGACCTTGCATGTCAATTCTTGTGTACCAAATATTTCCTCTTCTAAGCTTTTAGATACTTTGCTTTTTAAATAAGATTTTGCAAAGAAGTTTCACATTACTTTAATAATTAAAACTAAATAATGAAAAACTTAATATTAAATGCATCATAATAATTATCTCATTTATTTTAGTCGTTACATTCCATTTGCATTACTTCAAGCTGGTTAATGGCTGGAGAATAAAATAACCAAATTTAACATTGAAAAAGCTCTATCATAAATTATAAATGCTTGGTCAGTCATAACATCTTGTTGAGCTACTTCCCTATTCCCTTGGGATGACCTCTCAATGTGAAAGGCGCTATATAAATGTAAATTTGTATTGTATTGACATTGAATGAGGGGAAAATTCCATAAGTGTAATGTATTTTCTAATTCAGATATCAGTTCTTACCAGATCTGCCTTTTTTACTGAGTTTATGACTGAGACAGACACAAAAAGAGAAAAATCTTGATTAAAAAAATCTATTCTGTTGCTTAAAATAATCATGCTTGACAAAAAAAACAATTGCACTATAAATTATCATTTAATATAATTTTGGGGAGAAATTCAAAATGAAGAAGTTTGCTAATGGAATTCAAACTACTATTCACTTCAGGGCTGTTTGTAAGATATTGCTGTTTGCAAATTTGTTGCCGCATTCGCCCACAAAAAACATGGTCACTCAACTTTACAGCGTATGCATTTTCTTAAAGCACTTTAAGATGTGCACCTGACGTGAAAATCACTATACAAAATATAAGGATTATTACTACTGTATTAAGATCCTGGAGCAACTCACTAGTAACTATGCAATATAGTCACAAATTCTGCATGGCACAGATTCAGAGCATGGTACAGTAGTTACATTTGTGGGTGGTACCAGGAAGAGAAGATTAAAATATTATTTCATTGATGTGCACCTGTTCATAGAAATATTAAGGCTGCGTCAAATTCATGTCTTGCTGTTCAATGTTGCTTACATTTGCCCAGACCTAGGAGTGATTCCACATATAACCACAAGTCAAAGGGCAGCACTGATTCCCGTTATATTCCTGCAAGTAATTTATCAGCACAAATCTTCTAATGTGGCAACATTCAATGCAAATCATCACACATGAGATCACACATGCAAAGTGCCAGGAAAGTTTCAAAAGGCAAAAGAGAAAGCTGCTGCTAAAACTGCCAATACTTAAGTATTGTAGCCACACACATAAACAAATTTGACTGGTCACATTTGTTTGATCAACTACATACAAGACATATTAAAAAGGACAGGAAAACAGATCCTTAGGGGGTACTAACAGTGTTTGGGCAAAGTTCACGCTCACAGCTTTAAATAACCTCCTTTTAGAATCAATCAGATAAGAATCAAAGCAAAATGTGACATTGGGATCGGAGCCAAATTTTTTGAGGTTTATAGAAAAGTGTTTTTTTTTGTAACCTACAGTGTTGAAAGCTTTGTGTCTTTAGCTCTGGAGCTTTAACGAAAGGCAGATGAGGTATTTAGTGAAAGGTCACAAATTGCTGTTCAACAATGGTCACAATCTATACAAAAGCCTCAAAAGGTTGGAAAAGGCAATATGAACAGATGGTTTAGATTTACAATTTTACTTTTTCACCACTTTCTGTGTAATGTAGAGTGGATTACCAAGAAAGAGGGTGGGGCAGATTGCTTAAGTTGGAAGTTTATGTAGGCATTTTATAATAATCATTTTAATTTCATGTTGCGCCTTTCACGTGGGGAGAATGTCTCAAAGTGCTTCACAGGTAGAATTTCTAGAATAGAGATAGAATTTCTTTTATTTTGGTATCAGCTAGATGGACCTACAATGTATTCAGTTCTGATCCTTTTTCTGTAATAACTAATTTATAGAGTTTCTCTTCCGAATGTCAACTGTCATTATTATTAATAAGCGGTTCTATGTATTGTCTTAATCACAACTTTCAGTGTTTGTTTGGCTCCTTGCCTTGTCTTGCATTTTGCCTGGTGTTTGGATATCACAATTAGCTTTTTATAAAATCTGCAAAATAAATACCTATAGACATTTGCAAACCAGCAATCACAATTAATGCACTCCATTCTGCTCACAAATATCGAGTTGAAACTCTGTGGACTCATTCAATGATTTCTAAATTGTTTGCCTGCAAAATACATACCGGTAGTCATTACACTTTACACTAAATCCTGTCAAGTGCTTTGAGGTATCCTCCCAATGTTAAAGATGTTATATCAAATGTAAGGATCAAACCAAATCAAATAGAAAATGGATATTTAAAACGCTTTAAAACAGCTTACCAACTTAAAGCAGTGGCAGACCTGCTTTTATATTTATTATACTGCCGTTTGTATCTTGCACTTAGATACAAGTCCATTTCACCAACATTATAAATAGAAGCAGTTTTTACCCAGTGGCTAAAAGAGATGGAATTCACAGGGACCCACCCATGGATATTTGGTGGGGTTGGTAAATGTGTCATTAGTCCCACTTGACATTTGTATCAAGCAATCCAGGTCAACTACCTCTCCTGAAGGTTGCTATGCAAATGCTGTATAAAAGCTGTTGTTGTATTTGTTTTCAGGTGATGCATTGGAGGTTGGAGGCTATTGTGCTCAGTGTCATTGAAATTGCGGGATTCATTTCAAACACTTATGATTATAATCTGACAAGTTAAATTTAACTCATACAATCGAACAACTTTTACGCAGTGGTCTTTCTTTACCTTGGTGTTGTTGGCATCTATTTGCATTGGTGTTTGATCATAGCCAAACTTTCCTCAGTAATTCTGTGGAATTGATTTAGATTTTGAATAGTGCAGTTTTTCATCATTTATAATTTGGATTTTTACAATAGATTTCATTGTATTGATCCTTCAGTTGATCCAATTCCCCTCCCACCCCAAAAAAAGGTTTATTTGTAAGTCAACATTAAAATTTCCCAACTGTTTACTGAATTTATAGTAACAGGTGTGCTCATGAAGCATTATTTTAAATTCAAGATTATATTTTTATAATAATGGAAAACCTTTCAATTTGAGGCAGATTGCTTAAGTAGGAAACCTATATAGGCATTTTTATTAATACAGGAAATCAATATACATAAAGGTATTAAATACATGTTAATTATTGCAAATTGCATGAGATATTGATCAATTTCTGGAGATCAGAATGGGCCGTTCATTCCAAAGCAAGCCAGTGGAGGGCAGTACGGTGAATAACGTTCACTGAATGCCATTTACAATATGCAGGTGGTTAAACCAAGATAAAACTCTTGAATGAGATGAACACTGGAAATGGAATGCAGTGATTCCATGCAAGAAAAATAAAAATGTAAAAGCAATTGGAAAGAGTTGTCAAGAAAATTGCAATTGCAAAGAGGAAGGGCTGAAAAAGATTGGCCCAAGCTTGACTCTTCAGCCAGATTAAATGGTTTAGTTTTACTTCAATGTTTTGCAATTCCAGATAAATTAGGATGTAAGATAGATTCAAACTGTATTTGAGTTGATAATTACATTTTCCTGGCACCATTTTATTTTGTCTGGTTGAGATTTGCCTGTCATACATTCATTGTAAATCTTGCATTCTTATGTTTGCAAGCTGGAAGTCATAATTCCAGTACTTGTGAATTTTGTCTCTTTAACCCTTATTGTTTCTGCGTCACATTTGAAACGTATCTGGGTTGTGGCATTTCAAGCACTTGAATGAAGGCGTAAACAAATGTCAGATTGCCATTGGAACCACCCTTGTGATCGATGTTGCTGTGTTTGTACTTGATCTCATGGGGCTGTATTAGAGCATTACATCAAACCCCTTCCTGTTCAAAATGTTATCAAATAGCTCTACATTTGAACCGAAAAGAGCTTGTTCCAAATCAGAAATTGTTAATGGTATCTATCATTAAATCCTTTCACGCCCTGATCTTTATCAAAGTCTGTGTTTAATTCAGTGTATATGGTTTATTCCTGAAACTTTGCTTTTGTTTGGGGCATTGAATTATTTAAATTTTCATAGTCCTAATTTGACTTCTATTAACTCTTTTTCGGCTCTCAATTTTTAACTTATTTTTCATGTTTAATCCCAAAATATAGTAATCATTTTTGTGACCTTTTCAATTTTGTGAATCCTCACATTCAATATAACACCTTACATTCAAGGAGGATACTTAAATGCTTTGCAGGATTTTCTGTGAAGTGTAGTGACTGTAGGTTGTAGTCAAAAGGCAATTTGCAACAACAACAACAAAATTGCACTTACATAGCACCTTTCACGTCGGAAGGACGTCCCAAAGTGCTGAACAGTCAGGTCGGGACCTGAGCGAGGGGGTAGGGTCGAGGGAAGGAGAGTGGGAAGAGTTAGTGGGGGAGCCGGTACGGTTGAAGAGAAAGGTCTTGAGATTGGCATTAAAGGAGAAAAGGGAGGAAGCGAGGCGGAGTGGCTGAGGGATGGAGTTCCACAGTGTGGGAGCAGAGAGGCTGAACGCCCGACTGCCGATGGTTGGGCGGTTAGGGCGGTGGACACAGAGCAGGCCTGAGTCTGCTGAACGGAGGGGACGGGCAGACTGATAGGGAGACAGTAGGTTAGAGAGATAGACGGGGCAAGGCCGTGAATGGTCTTGAAAGTGAGGACGTGGATCTTGAATTCAATCCCCTGGGGTATGGGGAGCCAGTGGAGACGGGCGAAGGTGGGAGTGATATGGTCGCGAAGCCTGATACGGGAGAGTACACAAGCTGCAGAGAGCTCTGTACGCAAGCACAACAGAAATAAATGGATGTGTCATTTAATACAATATAGACCACTGCACTGAGTAAGTGAAATGGTTTTAGTGGTTAACCAACCATTATCTTCCCTCTGGAAACAAGCCTGGTATCCTAGCTGCCACCAGGAGGTAGTAATTTGAGGAAATGTGCATGAGAAAGTACGTCCAATTACAATATGGCACACAGTATTAATATGCCAACACTTGCAGCCATGTCATTCTCAATTCCTATTTTTTTCTTAGTATTGCTTTTCGTTTTCTTATTTCCCAAACAAGTATTATTCACTATCTCTCAATTTTATAATCTTAACGTATCCCTAATCAATGTTAGTTTTTCTTCTCTTTTATTCGTTCCTTCGCTCTTTCAGTTTTAAATCAAAACACAATGGCTAAGGAAGGATGAATTCGGAAGGTGCAGGACATTTTGCTAATAGTCCTAATACTGTGTGGATAATGCAATCATTGGAATGTCCCTAGTCAGTTTTATTGAGTTTTTAAATAGAGTTCTGAACATCATCTAATTATCATGTGTGCCTCCAGTATTTTCGTATCTGTTACTTCAAATTTATTAGGACATAACAGTGTGAATCCTGCTTTGTAACAGTTCATGCTGCTGGCGATTAGTACATGCAGCAGTGCAAAGTTTCCCAGATGGCCAGCATGACTAATCTAAGCCAACATTTCAAAGCAGGCAAGAACTGAGCCAACTCCAGACTTCAATGAACAAACCTTTCATATTTCCTGATTTTACTTATTTTCCCTGTTGGCGAAGGAAATGCCTCAGTGAGAAAGTTCATTGGAAATACATTATATTCCCAGTTTGGAATATAATAAAGACAATGGACATTGGACATGCACATTACCAATTGAGTTAAGCTTGTATTTCACGAGCCAGCACTCTAATGCAACACCACTGTGTCTGTCTGCTACAGCCAACTCTGCAACCACTTTGACAGAGATAGAGCTGGTCGGGTAGCAGGGTGCGATCTTTATTTATCGTTGTCTGAGACTTCAACAGAAGTGGAAATTAAAAT
Source organism: Hydrolagus colliei (assembly GCA_035084275.1). Taxonomy (NCBI): domain Eukaryota; kingdom Metazoa; phylum Chordata; class Chondrichthyes; order Chimaeriformes; family Chimaeridae; genus Hydrolagus; species Hydrolagus colliei. The sequence continues at coordinate 3,936,774 of CM068748.1, forward strand.
TGATTGTATCATCATCGATTAAATACTGTTTTTATCCTCATTTATTTTAAGTAATAATAATAATCCTTGCATTTGATATAGTGCTTTTCACATCTTCTAGACATCTCAACTTCTTGACTGAATATTTGTGAGCGAAACGCGGCAGCCAATTGTGCAGAGCAGTGTCCTACAAACAGTCATGCATTGAAATGACCAATTTATTCTTGTTTTTGTTTTGAGAGATTTTTATTAGGTGTGCAGAGTGGCTGAAATTAAAACAGATTGTTAGACAAGATATTTGTAGGTGTTCATATTATGTATAACATTATAAATCATTGTTTCATTTTTTTTCACTTTTTCCCCCATGGACTATTTAGACTGTTTCATGTTATTGATCACCAACCAAGAATCGCTATTATTGTGAATCATTAACCAATTGGTCAAGCAATCTCATTTACTCCAGTATTCCCTGGGATTAAAGTAACTCACAGATAATCAAAGGCTTCAGGCACCTTAGTTTGAGTATTGGTTTAATAATCATTCATCAGATCAAGTAGATACCATTACCAAAAGTACCAGGCTAGAGAAGGGTTAATACAATGAATATTGCAGTTTCTTTTGCAAATGTTTGAAATCTCTTCTTGGGTCATTGCCAGACCTCCGTAACATTGCTAGACTCCACCACTACCTCACCCTTCAGGCTGCCGAAACCCTGCTTCACGCATTCGTCACATCAAGGCTCGACTATGGAAACTCCCTTCTCTTCGGTTTTCCCAGCTCTTCCCTTCACGAGCTGCAGATTATCCAGAACTGTGCGGCTCGTGTCCTCTCCCACATCAAGCTCCGTGTCCACATCACTCTCACCCCCGCCAAGTTCCATTGGCTCGCCATCCTTCAGAGGATCAAATTCAAGATCTTCGTCCTTACTTTCAAGGCCATTCACAGCATTGCCTCCTCCTATCTCTCTGACCTGCTGTCTCCCTATGAACCTGCCTGCCCCCTCCGTTCAGTGGGCTCCTGTCTGCTCCATGTCCCCCGCCCAACCCACCCTACCATCCGTGGATGGATTTTCAGCCTTTCTACCCCCACACTCTGAAACTCAATCCCATAGTCCCTTCACTGAGCTTCCTCCCTTGCCTCCTTCAAGGCTGGTCTCAAGACCCTCCTCTTTGATTGTGCCTTCTGCTGCCCTCCCAACTCTCTCCCTCCCCTCCTAACTCTCTGCCTCCCCTCCCCCCTACGCTGCCCTCCCCATTGCTCTGGTCCCAACTTGACTGTTCAGCACAATGGGACATCCTCGTGACGTGAAGGGCACTCTAGCAATGTCATTTTGTTGTTGTTGTCATACCAAATGTTGGCCTTCAGTCACCCAAATTTTTGTTTTGGTTTAAATTGTTATTAAAACAAATAATAAAAATAAGATAAGAATTGCTCCAGAGTATTACTTATGAATAACTACTTATTATTATTTAAGAGTACAATGGTGGGTAGCCCGGTATAGCATTACCATTTTGTTAACTGCAATATTGGCCATACCATTGTATACTTAGAACATATTAATGAATTATTTACAACCCTAACATAATGCTAAAAGATGATCTTTCATTTTATTATTCAGCTTTGGAATGAAGACCATTATTTGTTGTTTTTTTTCCCCCCGTTTCTTATTTTGTACAGTCAAATGTTTCTATATTTGCACATGAATGTTTTTCCTGAATAAATAATACAGTTGTAGTTCAGGAATAAGGCCATTGTTTTGCCGTTCAAGAGATTGAAATGAATGATCAATCTTATACGTCATTTTCTTTGAACCTGAGTGCTATTAATAATCCCTGTCAAAACTTGCAAAAAAAAATACAAGATATTAAATGAGTTAGACGGGTCATGATTACAAAGAATTACTGAACCGCTATGTCCAAAGTCATGAGTTCTGTCGGCATGGCAACTTTTGAAAATAATCTTGAATCACTGACTTTCCTTTCAATGCGGTAGTTTTCAACTTCCACGCATACACAGATGTCTCCCAATTCTTATCTTTCTGCCTCCACCCTCAATTCTAGGACCATGGCTGTGCTGACAAACTGCTGATCGGACACCAAGTCCTGGATAAGAGGTAACTTTCTACAGATGAATGTCAACAAGACCGAGTCCCTCCTGATTGCCTCATGCCAGCACCTCAGCCACTAGCCTGAGGGATTGTGGAATTACATCCCACAATCCCTCCACCTCACCACTTCCCTAGCCTCCTTCATATCCCACCTCAAGACCCTCTTCTTCAACCATTCCATCAGTTCCCCCTTTTCCCTCCCTTTCCTCCACCCTCCCCTATCCCAGCTCTGGTCTGAAACACTGTCTGTCCAGTGCCTTGGGACATCTTCCTGGTGTGATAGGTGCTATACAAATGTAATCTGTATGACATCAATAGCTTGTGTAATCCACAATGAGAGCATTTCAGGGCAATCAGAGAGAGAGAGTTTGAAATCAATTAAGTGGCTAACAATGTGCCATCATTGTCTATGTGATATGAAGAGCTGTCACAAGCACAAAGTGCTCGAAAGATGAATACCAATTTTACTCATTGTCACAGAAACTTTCCAAGTGAAAATCTCTGTGAAAAGGCTGTTCAGAATCATGATCCCAGTGATTGATGCTTCACCGTCTCTGGGAGATTCTTTCATGAAACCCCAACTGACATTAATGAAAACATTTTGGTGTGAGTAAAGAGTTAAAATAATAAGTAGTGGGCCTTGTATTTGATGTAGCGCCTTATCACATTGTCACAACATTTCAAAGTACCTCGCAGGATTAACTGTAGTGAATGTTAAGGTTAATGTTAAGGTTTATATTACAGTATTGTGGATGCCTGTAGAATTTGCCAGATTGCGCATTAATACTTTGCACAGAGGTCAGGTGCTGACCTCTTTGCTTTTGTAAACCACAGTCATAAAAGTGCATCATTGATACCAAAAGAGTTTAAAGAAACGCTCTCTATCAAAGTTCATTTGATTCTTAACTGATACTGTTGTAAACAATAAAAAATTTTTTAAAAACTTTACGCCCAGACTGCATATGTGATGATAATCAAATGTATCAGAATGTTATTTATGAGTAAAGAGAGGTGAGGTGTAATGATTAAGAAACTGTTCTGGGCTGGGCCACGCAGTGAATTTGTCATAGGTTTTAAACAATGAGCAGCCAGGCAGAAAAAACGCCTTGGAAAAACGAACAAGTGTAACAGCTATTTTTAATCTATGTGTTTCTTCTCTGTTGAAAATTCCTCTCTCCTCTTCCTGAAGAGTCTGATACGGGAATGGGATACGGTTTCTTAGCCAATTGTGCCTTTTTACCATACTGAAGTGACTGTTTTTCATGTTGGAGATGAGATAGTGTGTTGGCTGGCTATTTGATCATGGGGAACATCACAGTCTGAGCTCAACATACATATTCTTCTAGCAAGAATTCACTTGATAGCAAACAGGAGGAGATTTTTTTTTAGCCCCTCTCAAGAGTCATTACCCTTGAGAGGGGCTCACTGTGTCCTCGTTTTCTGCGACAGCTTTGGCAGTAATGAGTTAACTCAGAACATACCATCAATCAAACCTTGAAACTCATACATAAGGCAGTATGATTAAGGTTCACACTCGGGTTTCGCAATTTAGCCCACGACCAAAGGTTTTTTTAAAAGAAAAACTGTGACTTTTTTGTATTGAATAAATTTATTTCACATCAGCATTTCTAACGATCCAAAACTGCACAAAGAACACGACTCGAGTCTCCGTGCTTTGCAACAGGGAAATTGCACTGGAACTCACCAAATGCAAATACAGGTTCATCTTTAATTCTAATCTGTCAAATTGAACAAAGTCATTCACACATATGATTTTGAAAATAAGTGTGTTTTGACAGAGTATAGAAAGTTAAATAAAGTTTCTGAACAATATTATATAATATATTTGGATCTCTGTTACCATCAGATAGATCTCAACAAGCAATGCATTTGTTACTAGAGTGCCAGCATACTCCATGGTGCTATATAACTGAGAGGTGTTTTGGAGAGGTCAATTTTACTGTATTCCTTTATGTGATTTCTTCATGAAGAAATCCTGTCTAGAAAAACTCAATATTGATTGGAATTAACAGGATTACCCCCCAACAATAGTAATTCCACATGGATTGTTTTCAGTGTTGTATTATCTTCTGAAAACTATCAAGTGTTTCCACTCCAGGAACATGGTTAAAATTGCCATGTGCCAAAAGTTAATTTGAATTAAGCAATTAATAACTTGCTGCTATGACCCTGCACTTTGCTGAGGTGAATAAAATCAATGCTTTGCAACTCGGCATTTGGATCTTTGCTTTGCATTAGTGCATAAATAATACAAATAAAGTGAAATATAGTCCAACACAAAGCATATTTAAAAGACTATTAAAGACTAGTCACTGTTTGAAAATCTTACAGTTGTAACACACTATTCATAATTCAATTTAGTTATATAAACTTCCTTGCATATTCTAGTTAACTAATCCAAGAAAATGAAAACTAATTTCTAGAACAATAACAGGAGAACAATCTTTGAAATATCAAAGTATTTACATTTTCACAAACTGGTGACCAATTATTTGAGCTTCAAATTCCACTGGGTCTCGATTTACTCTATTTATGTAGCAATTCAGAGCGTCCAGAATTTGGGGTTTACAAGAATTGGCAGAAAAATAACTTCATAATGAAGGCTGTAAAACTAAAAGGACCACTTCTACTGTGTCATCGGTCATTCCCCCACTTCCCCACCTTCCCTCCACTCTCCCCAATTCCGACCCTAGCTCAGTTCTGAAACACTGACTGTCTTGGGGCGTCCTTCCGACATGAAAGGTGCTACACAAATGTAATTTTGTTGCTGTATTCTGGATAGTCTAAGATATTGCTAAAACGGGAGTAAATTTAGCTCTGGGTGGAATTTTCCCCTGTTTATCTCTTATCCATCCAAATCCTCTTCAGCACCAAACTCCATACCCCCATCACGCCAGTAATAGCCCAACTCCACTGGTTCCCTATTGATTTCAAGATCTTCATATACATGTACAACTCATTTCATGCTCTGGAATGTCGTGCTCCTTCACTGTCAAACCCTCTGGGAAGCTACCCTGTGTGAGGGGAGCTATTTAAATTGTTGTTGGAACCCTCCTACCTCTCTGACCTGCTTACACCCTACTGCTTTACCCACCCACTTCACTTCCTGATTTATAATACTTCTGCAGCCCATTTTTAGCAATAAGAATCATCAAACTGTACTCCTGATGTCACAAAATTCTGGATCATACTCTAGTTTGAAAATATAATATTCGGAACTTATATGAACACAAATTGAGGAAAGGCATTTATCATCCTATCGCTTAACAACATAATTCTGGATATTTGGATGAACAAATGTTAAAAGATTCAAGGAAATTCATTGTTATTCGTCAAAATCTTACTGAAATCAACTAAAATGCAATTTTGTAACATTAAATTTGGTGCTCAAATGATATTTTAGATCAGTATTAGATGACTTTTCAAATTCAGAACTAGGCTGTTTACAGGAGTGACATTTGTGACTTTGAATAACACATTCCTTGTGATAATGATTTCAACACAACATTGGTACAAATTGATCCAACAATCATCCACAACTGATAATTGGGGAGTCATAGTCAGTATAAAACAGAATATACAATAAATCTGTGCACCTGAACACATTATTTGACCATTGTTGCTTTGAATTCATTCATTTGAGGTTTACGTATCTTTATTAATGATAATAATTTGTGCATTTGATATAGCGCCTTATCACGTCTTTGAGGCATCTCAAAGTGCTTCACTTAATATACTGTAAAGTGAATTGACTGCATATTATCTTTGATTAATACATCAAAACATCTTTGGGTGCATATTCCGTTGGTCTTTGTTGCTCTTTTTGACTGTTGTAACTTGCATGCTGATAGGCATAAATAATGACAATAGAGGTAACATTAAGAGCAAGCGATAGCAAAATCAGCCAGAAAGAGTATCCGTAGCTGTCACTCTTATGCTTGAATTCAATTGTGGTTTGAGGAACTGAATTTCTCACCAATACAGTCGAAAGATCATTCACGTTTATGTTGATAACAAACAGAATCATTGCCAGGAACATCACAATGCCTAAAAAGGAAAATGTTTTCTATTAGTACATTTAAATAACATAGTAACTAAATAAACAATAGTAATAATGAAGGTATACGTTGAGGAATAGCACTAGAAAATAAAATAGGGTTAAGCCTTTTTTGTGTGTTAATATTCTATGATAATAAATGGCCATTCTTTTGTGTTTGTACGATGTAATAATGCACCACTTAAAATTCTGCCATAAAAATAATTGGCGTGTTAAATAGTACAGTATTGCTTTTTAATTCATGAACATGTTAAGCCTTCTCTGTATGAGAAGCGTCAATATTTTATAGAGGGTACAAAATATCGTTTAATCAACTAAACAACATAAATTGGGGAACAACTATCGTTAAGAATAATTGCGGAATACAAGAACACAGAAATTGCTTATTTTACACCCAAAAACAAAATATCAAAGAAGTGGTTTCCTTTTTAAAGCATTAAGCAGCGATCTAAACAGTAGCTTTCAATCACTACGGAGAACAATGTGCTGGTTAGTTCTCACTTACAGCTTACGGAACTGCATGCATAGACGCTGAGTGGCCCACAGATGGTCTGGTATGGATTACTCAAACTGTTGTAGAAGGTGACAATAGTGCTGAGCAGAGAAAACAACAGCCCCAGCACAGTGAACAAAATCACCACAATGTGGATATATTTTGCACCGTTCGTACCACCGAATAAATTCATGACTGAAAACAATAACCATATAATGAGTTAGTATATATACAGTATATATATTTGCTTACACATACAAATTGTGCCACAATCTAAAATTATAGAAAACAATATATTTGTAACATTATAAGCAATTCATGAAATCATTGTTTGAATAAGCTACTGTTCCACCTTGGAAATCCTATCAACGCTTTCTAAGTAGGACTTTAATGAACTAGATTTATGGATCATAACCTCCACTAACATTCACCACGCAATCAAAAAGGCTGGAATATAAATCTAGTTCACACATTTTCTCTGCTACACCCCCTGTTGCTTTTGGATAGTGCTGTGATGTTTGACTTATCTGATCTGTTGTTAATCAGTCTTGCTTCACTAATTATACTGTAGTTTGGGATTTTGACAACATTTAATATGATATATGGTCACCTCAATAAGGTCTGCTGCATGACTAACCTCAGCCGATGAATTATAAATCGGTGGGTGAACCTTGAGCCATTTCTGTACCCAGTCTCTGTAACTCTATCTGCCTGATCTTCCAGCCTCTCCACCTTCAAACAGCACCTTGAAACCTATCTACAACTGCAGTTTCTGATGCCCTAACTCCTCCAGCTTGGGCTTGCAGTCGGTTATATGAAACATCTAAGACGTATAGTGAAAAGCACTATATAAGTATAAACTGTTGTGGTGGAAATCCATTTGAATATTTTCCTGACTATTCAAATGATGATAATAATAATAATAATAATCCTTGCATTTGATATAGCACCTTAGCACAGCATTGAAACAACTGAAAGCTCTTCACCGAATACATTGTAAATGAATTGACTGTATCTTGTAGGGGAAGCATGGCACCCAAATGCTCACTACAGTGTACCACAATTGTGGACCAAATTTCTTTTTGGAGGGAGAGGGATTATTACCCCCCAGAAAGCAATCTGCTAATCGACTAACTATTGGATTCCTACTTACTGCTAGGTAAACTGAGTCCTAAGGAAACTTGTCTAAGGTTTCACCCCACCCACGAATCAAACCCTGGTCCTCTCGCTTGTAACCTGTATGCTAAGGGACTCCAAGATTGATCCGATCAAGCAAAAGGCCATATTCTTGGGTTCAGATGTAGATCAAGACCACATGCTTTGTTAAGGTTATCAAACAGTGGCAAGACACCTTGCTACTGGACTGGAGACCTCCCCTCGTCTTCTCTCATGCTCGACCTTGTGAACATTTATTGAGTGATATTATCAGGAGCTCTGGAAACCAGGTACAAACCTGTCTTTTTTTCCAATATATGTTCCATCTTCCCCACATCACACAATAATTGTGGCAAACTGAAGGCCTCTGTTGAACTGCTGCTTCAGCCTGTGGATGACTCTCCCTCTCAGATAAGAAATTTAGCTGTGTACAGGAGATCAAGGACATGGGCCCATGCACATTGATACTCCAAAGCACTTCAGTACCACGCTGCTTCAGAATTCAACCTCTTATAAACAGGGCCCAGGAAAGAGTATTGTAGGCAAACCTATATTAGAGTTGACCGAAAGCCAAGCTTGAGTAAATAGTATGGAACTCTAAACGTTTTGGTTTCAGTTCATCTCCTGCCCCTCTGCCTGATCTTCCCATGTGCTCCACGAGAAAGGGGCTATATCTTCCTATCACTCTGTCTTGGCTTAGAAATTGCAAGCCACTATCACTATTCTACCACTAAGAAAGGTAAACTCATACATACTTTACATGAATAAAAATGGCACAAGCTCATTACAGAATATAAAGAGAGGATACAGAATTCAACCATAGAAATTTACGGTCTAGAAGAAGGCGGTTCGGCCTATCGTGTCTGTGTTGGTTCTTTTAAGATCAATCCTTTCAGTCCCAGTTGATTTACCTACTATTGCTCTCAGGAAAACCTAATCCTCAAGTTGATATTTTTAATTGAAAATTAAATCTTGAACAAATTTAAATACAACCTTTATTTCTACAGCTTAATCGATCAATTTCTACCCAGTCATGCAATGTGATATAACAAATTCTTATAAATTTGCAGAACGTAAGAATGTTATTCAGCCCATCATGTCTGTGCTTGTTTCATTCACTCCCATTTAATTGCCTTTTCCCAACACCCATGTAAGTGATGACTTTTTAGACATCTATCCAGTTCTCTCTTGAAAGCTAATATGGATCCTTCCTTGACCATTGCATAAAATAAATGGAAATGATATTAAAATGACTGTTTAAAAAAAATATTCCTGTTCTACAGGCAGAAATGAAAGACAGAAAACATCCATGTACAAAGTGTACATTTTAATTTTCTGTGTGCTGCCTCGGTGAATCAGGAAGATACACTTTGGAATACAAAATCAACTCAATTAAACCACCTGTCTATAAACCCGATTGCTCAAACCAATGCGGATTTGCAATTTGCCTGTCTTTCACCATGACGGAATGTTCAAATTCTCACTCAAATCAGATGTAATGTACTACGCAGCATTTACCTTTGACATTCCCATCGTCGATCAGGAGTGGGCAGCCCAATTTGCTCCGTACACCATCAAACAATCCATATCGAAGCCGCAGTTCGCCTGATGCATTACCAGTTGTGTTCTGCATGCAATGCACTGAGCTCGCAATCCAATTATCCGTTGCCATTATTGCAGCTATTAATATACAAGTTCCCAGACTGGCAGAGAATCCTGCTAGAAACATCAATTGCTTCCGTACAGATGGCATTTTCTGTTGCTTAAAAGTGGTTTGGGATAAAACTGTTTGAAACAGGGAAAAAAGGGTTTAAATTTTCAATTTGTTTTCTTCAGGTAATGTGACACAGCTCCGAGCTTGCTTTCTGGATACTACTTCCAACTTTACTGTAGCTGTTTGGGGAAAAAAAGGAACTGGACTTTGCATCATGACGAAAAGCAATAAAGAGTTCTGATCACTGAACTTTACCCGAAGAAAGCCGTTTCCATAGTTTCGTCTAATAACATTAAACTCTAGAAACAGAGGCTTAGTATCTCTTCCCATCTGTTCATGTAGTCAATCTGTATTTTCAATATTATTACTTACAGGATGTATCAAATTAGTTTTGAATTCTTTCCCATTCATGTTCATTTAAAAGCAGTTTTTACTTTAATAGCAGTTTGATGCAGAGATGGCAGGGAGGGTGTTCTGGAGGAAATGAAATTGGATAGGTTGAAGGCCCTTCTTTACCTAGGCTGATGTTGTGATCTTATCATAACAACTACTTTAAGTCATATTAACCAGAAACTATTGCTTAAAGTTAGTAAAGCAATTGCTTGAACACTTTAAAGCAACTGCTACAAAACATTGCTCTGTGTACAAAACATTGCCCTGTGTTACTCATCTTCCTGAATGGCTATCACACAAATCATTTGATGAGTACCTCCAGTGACTTATTTAAGAGCAAAATTGGGTGGAGCAAAACATCAGTTTAATCTAGGTCAGAATACCCAACCCATTTACCAAATATCTTCTTTGCAGTAATGGGAGGAAGGTAGGGTGGGAATTTGGGAAGGAATAGTTAAAACGTGGAGTCCAGTAGCTCAGTGGTTGGAGCACTTGCCTTACGAGCATGTGACCTGTGTTCGAATCCAAACAAGGCAAAACCTTGGGCAAGTTTCCTTATGCCTAATAATAATCCTTCACATAAAACAGTAATATATTGGTAATTTTAATCCATGACTGTTTGTGGGACACCGATGTGTGCAATTGGTTGCCGCGTTTTCCCACAAATATATAGTCAATTCACTTTACAGTATATTCTGTGAAGCGCTTTGAGACATCTTGAAGACGTGAAAAGCGCTATATCAAATGCAAGGATTATTATTATTAAACGGGATGAAACGCCTTCTTCATCATAACCTTTGTGATCCTGTGATTTGCAATTTAGCTCCTCCTAGTGGTTATACCCCAGAAACTAAGAAACGTTATTACACTTACCCCCAGAAACTGTATCATCCAAAGATATCTAGATAATGTAGAAACAAAATTGGTTCAGTCAATAGCAATCTCATTTTTGGGTCAGGAGGTAGTGAGATAATCAGGATTAACAATACCTGTACAACATGACGGAACTGGATCAGGATTTCAGCTCATAATCAAGCTCATACTCCATTGCAACACTAAGGGACTCCTTCACATTTGTTTGAAACTGAGTTCTCAACTGCCCATTATGTTGCATCATGGAGACATTGATGTCCCAACCAAATAACCCCCCAGATGAAAAAAAACATATGGTTACTTACCCACTTCATGGCTGTTTATGGGACATTTCTCTTTGCAAATTGCCTGCCGTGGTTGCCCACAAATTCTGTCATGACTCAATGCAGCACTTGGAGATGTTTCAAATGTGTTCAGGTATTACACCAAGTAAGGTTTATTCCATTTATAATTACAATTAAAACTATTCTAAACCAACACAGGTTAAAAAATGTCTCCAGTAATAATATGGGTGTTTGTACTCCCATATAGTATTATTTGTAACATTTTTTAATGAAAAAAAAATGGTTTTGCAAATGTGGATAGCATTTTAATAAACAAAATGTGCAAAAATTCTTATAATAAATGTCACTAATTTAGGGGGAAAATATAACCAGTTATTATCAGAAATCTCTGGATGAAAGAAAATAATTAAATTCAATTTTTAGTTTCATTTAATTTGGCTATGAACTATGTGCAATGCAATATGCGTTTTTTGTTTAATTGTTTGTTTGTTAATTATCACCGAGGATTTGTTTTTAATAAATCACATTTTATCTTTGGTCATATTGGTTTCTGACACATGTGGAAATCCATCATTGTGTTTAAGAGTGTCTGAATGGAATTGAGAATGCAAATCATGCAAATGTGTTTCTTTCTTCCATAATATATTTTATGAGAACAGATACTCCCAACTAAACAACCATAACATAACACACCTTGTTTTCACATCATTGTGTGTTGAAGGATGTTCTATGGATACTTAACTTCACTCGTTTTAAAACATATGTCCAGATATCAGGCAATGTTTAGACAGACAGACAGAAAGCAATGTTTAACACAATTGTTTTCTTCCAAACAGTAAGATTAACAAGTAGTCAAAGGATTAATGTTGGTATATGAGATGGACTAAAAAGATAAAGTTTATCTCACTTTTCAGTGGAGTTAAAAATGTGTATCTGTTTAAATACTGATATTTTCTGTTTTAACATTTAATCCTAAAGTAGTGTTTGCCCTAGTCATCGTTGACCATTAACAATAATAATCCTTGCATTTGATTTAGCGCTTTTCACGTCTTCTAGACGTCTCAAAGCGCTTCACAGATTATACTGTACAGTGAATTGACTGTATATTTGTAGGCGAAACATGGCAGCCAATTGCACACAGCAGTGTCCCACAAGCAGTCGTGGATTGAAATCAATTTTGGAGAGATTATTATTAGGCGTGTGGAATAAGGAAACTTGCCCAAGGTTTTGCCCTGACCTGCCTGGATTCGAACACGTGTCTCACGCCAGTAAGGCGAATGCTTTAACCACTGAGCTACAGGACTCCAAATATGGCACTGCACCTAGTTGTGCTTAATTCCATCACTTTCCTGGAAGTTTACCACCCAAAAACAACATCCGGTTGGAAAGCGCCTAACGAAAACACCCAGACTCATTTCGATGGGGATTTACTCGGGAAACATTCGAGCAACCCCGTGTGTTTTAATAATAATCCTTGCATTTGATATACAGTCGTGCTGCTTCTCACAGAATATACTGTGAAGTGAATTGACTGTACATTTGTGGGCGAAACATGGCGGCCAATTGCACAACACACAGCAGTGTCCCCGCAAACAGTCGTGGATTCAAATGACCAATTTTATCATCGTTTTTGAGGGATTATTACTGGGCGTGTGGAGTAAGAAAACTACTTTATAGGTAGTTAAAGGCCAAGTGTGCACAGCAGTGTGCCCCAAATAGTGGATTGAGTGAGCACTGTTTGTGTGTGTGTGTGGGGGGGGGGGGGGGGGGAATGAATTAGAAAGTAGAAGCCCCTCCATCAAGCCCCTCTCCACCCTCCTCTCCTCCCATTGATTCTCTCTCTCTCTCTCTCTCACTCTCTGTCCCACTGCTGTGGGGAGTCAAGTCTCACAGACAGTTTGTAGTAATTCCAATTTCCTGCAGCAGGCGGCTGTCTGAGCGGAAGAAATGAAGGTTTTAGACCAGCCAGAGAGAGAGAGAGCAAGGATGCATTTTCCTGTTTGTCACCAGTTGTGATCAGGGAGGGAGGGAGGGAGGGAGGGAGGAGGAGAAGAAGAAGAGGGGGTGTTGGTGTTGGACACTGCATTGAGCTAAGCTGCCTGTCCTAGCAGTCAGACATACACACTGAGAGAGAGAGAGACGCACACACACAGAGACGGTAAGTTCAGTTAAATCTCATCTCTCCCTTTCTCTCTCTCTCTCTTTCCTTCCCTACTCCCTGTGAGAGATTGTTGCCCTAGTCTCTCTCTCTATCTCTCCCTCTCTCTCTCTCTCTCTCGTATTCACTGATAACCCAGTAAACTGGGTGGAGAAAAGGCAACATGAACCGTGGAATCAGTGCCCACTCCTTTCCCAACGAAATGTCAAGTGAGACAGAGCCTTGTCTACCCCAGTCTGGGTGAGTATCAGACACTCTGCTCTGCCTTTCAGTGGCAGTACATTAATTAACCCAGGACTGTCCTTGACATACTGTACATACATAACACAAGAGTGCCTTGTTTCTCATCTGCCCCTCACTGAGAGCTCACCACGCCAGATGCTCTCTGAAGGCTTGTTAAGCCCACGTTTATATGTTTTTAACAAGTGTCACTTGTTCCTCTGCGTGTGTGTGTGTGTGTCTATCTCTCTCTCTCTCACTCTGTCTGGGAGTAAGTGATCTGCTGAGTTTCTGTTGAATGAACCCCATCAGAAATTCTGTAATGGCTGTGAGGGGGTGGGCTGGGGGGGTGGTGGGTGTGGGTGGGGGTACTTGAGAATGGAAAGGTACAATTCCAAAGAAGGTGTGGATAATAATAATAATAATCCTTGCATTTGATATCGCGCTCTTCGTGTCTTCTCGACGTGTAAAATGCGGAACATACTGTAAAGTGAATAGACTGTATATTTGCGGACGAAATGCGGCGGCCAATTGCGTACATCAGTGTCTCACGAACGGTCGTGGATTGAAAACGGCCAATTTATTATTTATGGAGTAAGGAAACTTGCCCGCCCAAGGTTTCACCCTGTCCGGAATCAAACCCAGGTCTCTCGCTTGCAAGGCGAATGCTCTAACCACGTAGCTATAGGACACCACAATATCATGTCTTTGAGACGTCTCATTCACAGTAAAGTGAATTGACTATATTTTGTGGACAAAAATACATCCGTGACGGGTAGGGATGCTCTTAACAAAGTAACTGTCGAAAAAATATTATTTTCAGAGTACTGTAGTGTCTCCTATGTTGGTGTATATGGAGGGGGAGGGGAGATGTGTAATACTTGGCATTAAGCAAAAAGGATGTTCGGTTGCATGTCTGACTTCTGTGAAGACATGAGAGGATTAAGATAAGGAAGTGAAAGATAAGTAGATTGCAACTGTTAACTATTTTCATGGTGGTTTCCTTTCTCATATTTAACTGGATTAACATCCTCGGGTCCACGTTTGTGAATCTTCACATGTACAATTAATCGTACGGGTTGTGTACACGTTTACAACTTATTGGCTGCCTTGCAGCATTGTGTGCTGTTCAGTTCAACCATCACATAATATACAGTACTGTACTGTACCGGACCTGTGTATTTCATGGATAGATTATTGGGCACAATGTTATTTACAAGGCCTGCTCTGTTTGTGTTGAGTAGAATGAAAGGGTCTGGAGGGATATACTGTACTATATTTAATGAGTGGTGCTCACTGTCGTTTACATGTCCTTGCATTAATCTTTATAGCCCACCTAAAGGGGTGAGCAATATTAGAAGGAACATTTCTGTGCTGCATTGGGACATTTGTAACCACCGATAGCTGGTTCTCAATGAAGTAAGTCTGTGTAAGTGTAAATGTATTTCAAGATGTTTCATCAGATCACTTGTGACTGTTTGTGGGACATTGTTGTGCTCAAATTGGCAGCTGTGTTTGCCCACAAAAACACAGGTACTCCACTTTACAGCGTATTGTGTGACATGCGTTAAAGACGTCCTCATGTCGTGAAAGCACAAAACTAAATTATAGGGATTATTATTATTTATTATTATCTTTAACTCCCATGCCAGAGTCACTAAATTGAATTATACTGTATGAGTAAGACCTTTAATACAAGGGCCTAGAGATTTGTGGGTTTATTTTCAGGGGTCAGATTTTCCTGTTAGAATCTTTTGAAAAGGTTTATTGATTTTGTTTTTAATTTCAGGGGTGCAAAAATTTGCCATACATAATATTGCACATACCTATGAAACTTAAAACGTGATATAAATGTAATTTACTCACTGATGTAATGGCTTTAGGGTTTTTATAGCTTTTTAATATTGATTTAGGAATCAGGTAGAAAATAATTTAAAGTGAGGTCGATTTATTTTCATACTGGGAAGCAAATATAATAATCCTTGCATTTGATGTTACGCTTTTCACATCTTCTAGACACCTCAAAGCGCTTCACAGAATGTACTGTAATGTCAATTGACTGTGTATTTGTGGGCAAAACACGGCAGCCAATTGCCCACAGCAGTGTCTCACAAACAGTCGTAGATTGAAGTGACCAATTTTATAATTGGTTTTTTTTCTTGAGGGATTATTATCAGGCATGTGGAGTAAGGAAACTTGCCCAAGGTTTCATCCTGCTTGGATTTGAACTCGGGTCTCTCGATTGCAAGGCAAGTGCTTAACCACTGAGCTGCAGGACTCCGAAATATACAGGAAACTAATTGGATGGAATCATAATGTCCTATTAAACCATTAGCCTTGTGAGGTTTTCTGTATCAGGGTTGAATTATGGTTATCACAGCAGTTGCAGGTTGAATTCAAGCAAACATTTGTATTAGGAATGATATAGAGGAGTGTGATTCAGTCAATACATTTATAAGAATTTAACTGTAATGGGAAATGGGAAGGTTCTAATGAAGTTGAGCTTTCCTGATTGTTGACTCGACTGACCCTCCCTCCGTTCAACAGGACTTGACCTGCTCCAAGCCCCCCGCCCGAACCGCCCCACCATCGGAGGCCGGGCCTTCAGTTTCTCCGCTCCCACCTTATGGAATGCCATCCCTCAATCCCTCCGTTTCGTCTCTTCCCTTTCCTCTTTCAAGGCCGGTTTGAAGACTTTCCTCTTCGATCGTGCCTTTTGTTCCACCCCGAACTCTTTTACCTCCCCTTCGTGTTTCACCCCTTCCCAAACACTCCCCTCCCAGCTCGGGTCACACGCCTCCTGTTCAGCGCCTTGGGACGTCCTCCCGACGTGAAAGGCGCTCTATAAATGTAAATTGTTGTTGTTGTTGTTGAATTACAGCTTTAAACTTTCCCTTCAAAGTTTCTTCAGTTAAGAGGGTAAGCTTCAGAAATGGGGAATGTTTACTGTGGAGAAGGGAAGGCTCGGGGCAAATTCTGTTGAAATACTCAACCTTTATAACTGGGTAAATGATCAGCAGTTGCCGATATCGGAACTGTATATTCCAAACAAACTACAGTAATTTCAAGGTGAAGCTGATATGAGATGTCAGTCGAAAGCAATGCAGCCAGTTGTGATGCCTTTCCACATTGCGATATCACAGTAATTCACTGGAAGCAATAATACTGATATAACAATTATATATAATTAATTATATATAATAATATAACAATTCAAAATAATTAATCAACTGGCTTACAGACTTACTGGATAATGAGTAGAAGTTGATTTTCTGTAAATTGTGTGTGGGGTGGGGTGTACATACATACACCTATTTTCAACTGGTTAGCTCAGCCTAACCACAGTAGTTATTTAGACTCATTAAAACATTTTTGTTACATTTGGTTATTTTTAACTCTGCCTGGAATGGACATTTCTAACCATCACCAACCATCTGTGACTGATGTCACTGAACAGAAGGATATAACAGAAGCCTCATCAATAATCCAGCTCCATCATTGCATTGGTTTTATTTTACCTTCTGCTGAAGTAAATCATTTTACAAAGGAAGCAGTCTTGTGATGTGATATCAATTGGACTCGTGATTTACACAATGATTTAGGGATTGGGTGGCATTTTGGGTTAAACCTTTTTTTTTGCCATCTGAGCCCTGAAGTTCAAAGTCAACCAAGATATAATACCAATAATCCAGTTTCCTTTCTGATTGTCATCAAGTTTCATCTGAAATGGGTCTGGATAATCTCTCAATCAAGTTCTAGAATACATTAGAATACACAGCACAGAAACAGGCCCAACTGGTTTATGCTCTACACGAACCTCCTCCCGCCCTTCCTCAATGAAGCTTTCAAGTGTAACTTTCTATTCCTTTCTCCCTCATGTATCTATCTAGCTTCCCCTTAAATACATCAATGCTATTTCCCTCAACAATTTCTTGTGGTAGCAAGTTCCACAATCTCACTGCTTTCTGCATAAATGTCTTCTGACTTCCCTATTTGATCTATTTGTGACTTATGTTGATGGCCCCTGGTTTTGGTCTCCCTCACATCATCCCTATGTCTGCCCTATCAAAACAAGAATACAAGTTCTTGTGGCTATGAGTCCACTGCACAGAAATGCACACATCATATTCTCGTAATAAATCCAGGATCTTAATTAGAGAACGGAAGATGACTGGTGTGGGAAACACCGGCACCATGAGATGTCCTCTTCTGAAGTTGTGCTGTGGCATGTTTTGGGAACAGTGTAGGAAGAAGTGTGCAAGAAGCTAATGGCAGATATTGACAGGTTCGTGGAGTGGGCACATTTATGGGAAATGAAGTTAATTGTAGAAAAGAGTGAAGTTGTGTATTTTTTAATTTAAAAAATTCCTTGCATTTGATATAGTGTGTTATCACATCTTTTAGATATCTCAAAGCACTTCATAGAATATACTGTAAAGTGAACTGAGTGTATATTTTGTGGGCGAAATGCGGCAGCCAATTGCGCACAGCAGTATCCTACTGGCTTATTTTGCTGGTATGGGATTTGAGGACATGAATTCCTCACTCAAGAAGGCATGAATTCAAGACTGTAAAGACGAGGAAAGGTAAAATGAGAGGTTCGATAGAACCTCTTTCAGAGAATTGTAGGGACGTGGAATGATTTGCCAGGGATGGCCGTGAAATAAATAACATAAATTGACAAGCACAAACAGTGGAAGAGTATTAAAGAATATGAGAAAAGAGGAAGGAATTGGAATAAGAATGGTTGATGTCATGGAAGAGCAAACACCAACATAAAAAAGCAGAATGGCCTCTTTCTGTGTCATACATTTTTTTAGTTCATTGGGAGCGTTTCCAGATGTTACTTTATTTTATGTCTAATTGGACTGTGCTAAAAAAAGGTAACCTGGGTTTAGAAGATTGATTAAAAAGTCCACTGTGATGATTTATTCAAGCTTTCTTTTTACACTATGGTCTTCACTTTTCATGATACGAATTTAACTGTAATATCAACATCTGACTTACCAGTTGTCAAATTGAAATTAGAAGATTATAGATCCTTTGTGAAGTAGTGATGCAGATATTTTTATTTATCTGGTACCTGTCAATTCCCTGTTGATTTTTTATATATTAAGTATAAGTGCCAACAATGCCCAATTTGTTACAATAGTAAACTGCTGTATAAAATTAACCGAACACTGTATATGGTAGAACATACCTGAATTTTACATAGAAATTATCACAGCATGTGATCTACAAACAGCTGATAGCACCTCGCAGGGAGTTCTGTGTATAAATCTGCTTTGTCTGCTGATTCAAAAGTTGCGTAACTGTGTCTTAAGAAAATAAATCACATTCAAAATGATGAAATGAAAGTGTGAATAGTGAGTGAACGTATGTTTTGTTATGATACAAATTAGTAACTTGATTTAAAAATAGCTTCAAAATATGATTGAATTGTTGAGATCTGCCAAATTGCATGTACAAGATTTGCATTCTGGTGGTTGGAAGAAAGGAGCTCATTTTTCGTACTCAGACATTGTCTTGTTTTGAAATAATTTTGCTTTTAAGTGTGTGTGTAAGTTAGGGTCCGTCGAGATGGAAATTTTCCGATATCGATATATCAGTGGGCTCATATCACCGTTTTTTTAAAATCCTGTGTATGCGCGTGCATTCGGAGGTGCACGCACATTCCGGTGTGCGCGCGCATTCTGATATGCGTGCTCTAGGCCTAGGAGGTTTGCAATGCCGGCGACAAGGTAAGTTGAAAAAGTTTTATCTTATACTGATATAACCGATATATTGATATATTGCCGGATACGCTATACCGATATTTTTCAATATACCGTTTTTTTTATTCCAAATTTTTTGATATACCGATATATTAAAATTTCCAATATCGGCATATGGATATGAAAAATTATACCAATATAACCGATCTATCGATATATCGCCGGACACTAGTGTAAGTTTGCTTTGGGTATGTCACTTTAGTGTAGAAATGAAACTACTGAAAGGAAGCCAAAAGATGATATCATTGTTGGTTGTCTGAATATAGTCAAACTTGGGAGATTCCATTTCTGTTTAGCCTTTAGATGGTTATTGGATAACTCAGACTGAGGAATGTTGCAGCACAACAAATGCAACAATTTGAATAGTTTTAAACTATCAAGAGGCCCTTTGGCCCCTTTGGCACTGAGCCTATTATTACACAGATCAAAGTTACTACAGCCTTTGCCGAGAGAATTTTGCATGATAAACTGCTGTGTGTAAAATCCATTATTTAATGCATTTGTTAAACTGCCGTGTTGTTTGCCATGTGTAAATGATGTATAGAAGACATCTAATTGAATGGGGATTTATACTACACAAGAGTACACCAATTTTATTTGGGAGATTGATAGCCAGGGCACTGAGAGAAACTCCCTTCTCTTTTTAACTGGTCCATCTGAAAAAGCAAAAATGGGACTTAATTTAATGCCTCACCTGAAGGATCTTACCTGCAACATATCCCCAGCACAACGTTTGAGTGGCAGCCCATACTGTATGAACCCGACATTCGAATTGCACCCACAACCTTCTGCCTTGTGGGTAAGAGGGCTACCAACTGAGCCAGGATGACACACGTGGGAACTAGTTGAGTTAGTAATTTAGAACAATAAGATCAAATGGGCTGAATGGTTTTCTTTCTTTACTTGAATCTCTCTTATTATCTGGTACATTAGGATGACATTGCACGGAATGCCGTGCCTTTCAATACTGTATCTGCCTCGAATCCCCCAAATCAGTTTTTTTTAAAGTACTGCATAAAGTGGAGACAACACTATTCCAACAGCAAAGGTAATTTTAAAGCTGATAAAAGTTTCAGCGTTCAGAAAATGCGTACCAATAACTTGAGGTTTGCTGTCTGTATGAGTTCTGAAACCTTCAGTAAGATTGCTGTCTACTAATCACTCTGGAGTAGTCTTAGTCTTGGTATGATATCAATGCTATTGTAGTCTGGTTACACTGGACCCTTGGAAACTAACTAATACCTCACCTGAAGCAAGATTTCAGACATGTTTTTCTGCCACCTTAAAAACTCAACTTGTGGGAATGAAAGGAAAACATTATGGGCCTAACAATAATACATTTTACTAATGTTTCAAACACCTGGTTCATATTTCTAGTTGTTTGACTTTGGTATTGATATTTTTGTTAATATTTAATTGGTGCTGGCAGGAGGTTGCTGTTAACTGATGGTAACAAGGACACCCTTCCTACTTCAGTTCCTTCCTGAATAACTGATTTAATGCTGCATTTATATGTACAGTGCCAATGACTCATGGAGCTAGCTATTTTGACGAGCTCAGTCTAAGGCAATTATTAACTCATTGACCCCCGGCAGGTTCCAGGCACTGTGGGCTTGTGCACTGTGACTCTAAATCTCCTAAAATAACAATAATAAGGTACTTAATGTCACAAGTAGATTTATTATTTTGAATGTCACACAGACCTATAAAAAGTAAGACTTGGTTTAATTTTTTTTAAATGTTTTTGTTCTGCTTGCTATGCCATCTCATTACACCCCCACTCCCCCCCCCCCCCCCCCTTCCCCCTCCTAATTCACTGCTTCTCTTACTGTTTCTAGGTTCCATCTTTTAATGTTTAGACATTGCATAACTTGAGCCGCGCATTCTTTCTCGTTGGTCTAGATATTAATATTCCTTTCTCTCCCCCACACCCACACCACCCTTCTCCACAGGATAACATCATTGCTACTGACAGATTAAGAAGTATTACTTTTGGAAAGTTCATTGGGGGGAGTTTGGATTCCAGTCCTCATACCTCAATGAATTATGCAGGTAAGAAGACTGCATAACAAGTGTTTATTCCACTATTTATATTCCAGCACCAGTTTGCAATAACATAACCATCTGCTATCAAATGTGCAAGGAATGCACAATTAATCCATTCAAACACAGTGTATTTTATTGATGGTACATGCAGATGACAAAATTGTAATTTGGAGGAAATAATATCAGTTTTATTACCATCAGTAGATAATGTTGTGGCACTGCTCCCTTTGCTGTCATTACACCACTTATTCATAAAACATAGTGGATGCATCAAGTTTATAATAATAATATTTGTAATTATCCTTGCATTTGACTGTAGCACTTTTCATGTTGGGAGGATGTCTCAAAGTGCTTCACAGGATGTACTGTAAAGAGTAGTGATGTATATCTTGTAGATGAACACCACCACCAATTTGTGCACAGCAATGTCCCACACAGTCACAAAATGAATGACCAATTTTATTTGGGGAAATTGCTGGCTTGGACATTGGAGGAAATTCCCTTCGGCTTTCGAATGGTGCTACCGGATCTTTTAATGTTGTTCTGAACAGTTTCACATCTTAACTGAACGATGCCACCTCCAACTTTGCATGGGACTGTATTGGAGGGTCAGCCTTCTGTGCTACTGACTGAGCTAGGCTAACAATTTGTCTTTTAATAATGATGCATTTGTTTTACTCCTCTTTCTCTTTCGTATACCATTTTGTTTTTAAAAGACAAATGTTCCTCTCAATTATTATTTCCTAATGCCCAGCAAAGCACCTGCTGAAACACATGCCAGCAAGGAAAATTAGATTTACACAGGGAAGCCCCATTTTCCATGACCAGCTTTCAAATCAAAAACATTAGGATAGGAACTGGAACATTAAATTACCACCATTTATTTTGCTTGGCAATCTCAGAAATCATTAGTAACTCGGTGATGCTTGCAGTATAGGTGTCTGAAGGCAGCAGGCACCCAAATCTAGGTGACAGATGTCATAAAGTGCAAGGCCAAATAAGTGTTGCAGAGTACGACATTCTGATTTGTTCTAGATCATCTGTTTTTCAAGGTTAATTTCCTTTTTAACCAATGCTGACATTGTCAATGTCATGCTTGTTTCATTGAAGGATGTCTGGAACCGGCTAGATTAAGGTTTTCTCCAGAGATTCTGTTATAGTAGAACAGAACCCCTATTCCTTATCACCTCTCTGGTGTATATTGTCTGCTTTGCTGGTTTTGTATGTAGAGCAGTGTGCTTATTAGTGATTCTTAAATGCACTCATATGTTCACCAATTTGATACTGTCAGTATTCTGGCCCTTTGCTAAAATTACTCTCCCTGTGAGGGTCAGGGTTTACCATGATTCCTTTTTGTTGTATCTTTTCAGATGTAGCATCACTTGATATATGTACAAGTGAACAAGTCACCTTTGGATAGAGTGAATTTTGGGGACACATTTTTATGTTGAATGCAGGTGTAGGCAATTGGATTAGATGTGACGAAGAGTTGGATGATACTGAGACCAACCTGTTAGAATTGTTTGCTCTGTTTGGTTTTGGTTTCAGTGGAAATCTGCTCTTAGAGTCATTTTGCACCTCTGGTCATTACTGGCCAGATTTGAGCTGTAACACATTGAGTCTGAAGTCATTTTCAAACTCTTTAAACTATTATAATTCTATCACTATCTCATTGTAAAACATTTTTCCTTTTTTTATCGTAATGTCCAATAACACATTAAATCCATAAAATATCCTTGTGTAATTCCTTCAGACTGAGTGTGTTACAACATTGTATACGTTACAAAAAGTGTTTTCAATAGAACTTTTAAATAGCCTCAAAACCTTTCAAAGCATGTTTCAGTATTACTTTATTCCCCTCTGAATTGAGATCGCCAAGGCCCACAGTGCAGAATGACATCAAATGAGTGGCAGATAAAGAAATAATGTATTGCCAGGAACAAAAATAGAAATTGCTGGGAACACTCAACAGGTCAGGCAGCATCTATGGAGAAATGAAAGTGGGTCAACATTTCGGGTCCACGACCCTTCAACAGAACAGTTCTGATGAAGGGTCGTAGACCCAAAATGTTGACTCACTTTCTGACCTGCTGAGTGTTCACAACAATTTCTGTATTTGTTTCAGACTTCCAGCATCTTCAATATTTTGCATTCTGTTTAATGTATTTCCAGCTGTTGGTTTTAAATGGTGGCAATTTTGACAAAGAAGAGAACGCTGTGTCACATGAGGAGTTGCCTTTCTCAAGCCTGAAGGTTTGGAATGAATAAGTCAGAGTAGGAGGCAGTGGGGTCTAAAATTACAGGTTGTGTTAACTTGAGGAACCATCCAGCAAATTTGTGGATTGGGATAAATATAAGCAAAGAATCGCACAGAGAGAATTATAGGTTACTTTTATTGTATAATTGATAACCAATGAAAATTACTACATGTGATCCTGTAATCCACTCCATTGCTGGTTAGTGGAATAATCAAGGGCACTTGTTTGTGTTTGTCGATAGTAAACCCACCCCAATGTGATAAATGGCTTGTTCGCCCATTCTGCAAATTTGCTAACAGTATAATGGACTAAGTTCAACACAATGAAGATTCAGGGAGGTGGAAAAGGCATGTGAGAGAGACGATGTATGCAAAGCTTGACAGGGATGTTTAGAAAGAACAGTGACCATAGCTTCACTGATAACATAGTGTGACACGAAAAAATAGAATGACATTAGTTCTGTGGTCAGGCCTGGTGCCAACTACCTCAACTAAATGTCCCATTGAGTTCAGAGGCACCAGTTTTGCTGGTTTGCACAGTTCATTTTATTTTGTTCGCCAGGATACTGGTAGTAACTCCCTTCTCTTTTCAAATCACTCCATTGGATTTAATGTCCAACTGAATAGGCAGATAGGACCTCGTTTTAACATCTCATCCAAAGGATGGCACCTCCGACAATGGAGCACTTCACCAGAGCACCAGTCAAAACTGGCAATTCAATATTTGAGCAGCTCTCTTGAATATAAAAATGAAAGTGGCCTTAGTTGGTACTTTATGCTAAAATCAATAGTGTGTTGATCAGTAACAACATTGCGAAGTTGAACTTAAAAATATTTATTGATATGTACTCGCACAAAAAATCAATTGGCTTTTAAACCTAAATACCATACTGCATCTGCAGCCTTGGACCTAATGACTCATGGCTTTTGCATTTCTGTGATTTTTAAAATTCTAAATCTTATTGATGTAAGCTTGGGTGGGGTGAGAGAAGAGAAATCTGACCACACTTGTCTGATCTAATTGTTTTTCCAAAGGGTATGTTGTCTGACAAGTTTGGCTCTGATCACCAAATAGAGAAACAACTTTAAATTCTAGCAAGGCCTGTCAACCAAATTTTACCTTTTTGTAAATATTGTGGTTTGGAGCATGCCTTCAAAGAAACTTGAAACAAATTATTTTGAAGTCAAGTTTGAGGTTTTAAAAAAATAATAATGTGGTAAGCAAAAAAAAATACTCCTTGTGTGTTCTGTTCTGTTGTTGATGTCGTACATTGTGCTTTTGTGACCACTTTTGACTGGAGATTTTTTTATTCTCAAGGACTAGCCCGTTTGGATGTCCAGATGCAAAATATTAACTTTCCACGGAATTATTGTTATGAAGTTTTAAACACATCACATGTATCAATATATTTTGTGTGTGTGTATTTATATTTATACATGTATATTTTCTATATATATACGTATATATTTTTACTAGTTATTAAAATTCTGTTGAAAGCTATTTTTAAACAGCGAAAGCACACCCGATGAAGAAATCTTATAAAACATTCAGTGAGTTGCAGGATGCAGGATTTCAACATAATGGGAAGATCACCTCTGGAGGTGAGAACAGTCAAAGCTTTGAACCAGATGATCTCACTAATAGCATCTGTTGTCACACGATCATGTGTATTAAAGAGAATGGTTGGTGGGGGTGCAGAGGTGTTGGGGAGGGAAAGACTGCAATTTACTTTGTGTTAAAAATGAAATTTACTTTTTGCCAAAAACATTCATTGCAAAAACAAATCACCCGATTCTTTTCAAATAGTTTTTATTTTTAGTTCCTGCTAGAATGTGTCTGCCACCAGTCATGTAAGAGTATAGTGGGGCATCAAGCTAAAAGGTGAAGTAAAATTAATGGTTAACTCTTGGGTCGTGTAGATAAAACATTGACTGCCAAAACAATTACTTGTTCTGACCAAGTCACTGTGTGAATAGTAAATCATTGGTGGTTTGCACATCTTACACTCACTCAGCCCCACCTCTGGAACACCCTCCCTCCATTTTGCCCCCTCTCTATAATATCTCTATATCTCTATCGAAATCCTTCTGAAAACCATGCATACAGTCACCTATTATCTCCTCCTTTATGTACCTACCTAGGTTGTTGTTCTGGATCTGGGAATAATAATTGTACTGTCTTGAGATCCATACCTTAACTGACACATGTAATTGTAAACACTGTGAATCTTACCCCCCAAAAAAAAATCTCATTGGAACGAGGATCACAATTGATCAGCCTGGATAGCCAGTTAGTGGTTCAGAAGTGGAGTTTTGCCTGGCGTTCTTGTCCTTTGGCTATTGTATGGTGCTCCCTGCTTACAGGTCTTGTTTAAACTAGAGTATTTGTACAGCTGCAGTATATTTTTCCCTTTCCCGCTGCTGTCCCCATTTGTTCAGCTTATCCCTTTATAGATACATTAGAAGCATTATTTCAATATGCCATGCACACTCTAAAGTAACAAGTAATTGGCTCAGTTTCGTAATACTGTACAGGACATGCAACAACCCTTCTATCTTATATGACACGTGTCTGTTTCCCAATCTTAAATTTGTTGCTGGGGAGTGGTAAAGAAAGGGAGTGAATGGCTACTAAAAAGTGATGTTATGAATTACAATGCGTATCCTTGTGGAATCTTCACTGCCAATCTTGTTTAGGCGTGCAGTAACAAAACGAGAAATAATTGGACAAATATTTCATATCGAAACGTGTTTCCAGCTGTTTCATATGCCCAATATTAGTTATGTAACCTTTCATTCATTCAACTGTTATGTGAATTATGTCAAAGTGTTTATAGGTTATAACTGGAATAAGTGCAAATCTCTGTGACGTGAGTGTCTGAGTCCAATTCAATTTATTGCAGCATCAAGTTCTTTTCATCATAAACTGTTTACCGGTATGTGTTTCTCATAATAGTAGGCAAATTGTTCATGTCCTTCCAGAGAATCTTAAAGTGACCCTTTGCATATTGGCACACAATGTAGTCATTGTCATGATTGCATTGAGCTGTAATTTTCCTTTTGATTTCTGACCAGCTAAGGATTAATAAGACGTATTATATTGCCACCACTTCTGATGTTTTGTTACTAGCCTAAATTAGCACCCAACCATTTAGGGATATATATCCATGGTTAAATCTACACCGAATGCAATGAGCCAGTAAAATCATTGTTTCTAAACGAGCTAAGCAAATGCAAGAGCTTAAGTTGATTTCCTGAGATAAGGTATATTCTGTGAAATTACATAGATTTGGTAATGATTTGGTCAAAATAGCACAAAGCCAAATAATCATCATAGTTTCTTCAGTCTTGCAGAGGCTAGGAATTGGAAGTTTGGCCAAGAATTTCCAGTTGGCCATTGTGGATGGAGGCACTGTGGAAGATGGCTCTCTTCCTGCTCAACGAGATAAAGTACCGCTTTCAAGTTTGGTGTTTCAGTTCTTGGCCTTCAGCCAACATCCGACAAATCTTGACAGCAGGACCACAACAACAACAACTTTGATTTATATAGCGCTCTCCATGCCGGACGGCGTGTCAGAACGCTCAGGGCATGATTCCCGCTGACAGGATTGTATTTTGACTCGAGCAGATAGCCCTGCAACAACAACAAAATTACATTTATAGTGCGCCTTTCACGTTGAGAGGATGTCCCAAAGCGCTGAACAGTCAGGCATCGGGACCTGCGCACGCGGGAGAGGCAGGGTAGGGAGGAGGGGAAGTGGGAGGGTGGCAGAAGGCACGATCATAAAAGAGGATCATGAGAAGGGAGAAGGAGGGTCTGTGGGTTGGAGCAGCTTGAGGAGGGAACACGGTGAGCATTCTGCCAGGGAATTTGGTGAGAGTGGGAATTCTTTAGCAAGAGATACCAGAGCAAGACAGAATCCTTTCATTCTGCAGAAAAGAGCTGTCCAAATCAATCCCACTCCCCCGTCCTGCACATGTGTCCTCCACAAATAATTATCTCCTTTTCTAAAAATTGTTATCGAACTGGCTTGCACCACACTTTCAGGGCAATGCATTCCAGATCCGAACAACTCACTGTGTGAAAACATTTCTCCTCACCTCTCCTCTGTTTCTTTTAACAAGTATTTTAAATGAGTGTTCACAGAGATACCTCTGTGAAATTCAGCGGTCTCTGATCACAGATACCTCCATGAAATTCAGTACCTCAACATCTGCAGTATTTTGCGTTTTGGTTTTAAATCAGTTTCCTTGGGTTACCGACCCATCCGCCATTGGAAATAGTTTCTTTGTTCACCCTATTGAATCCCCTCATAATTTTGAAAACCTCTATTAATTCACCTCGTAACCTTTTCTGCTCCATGGAGAATCATCCTAGCTTCTCTAGCCTCTTCTCATAATTGAAATCCCTCATTACTGATACCATCTCGGTGAATCTGCTTTCCATCCTCTCAAATGCCTTGAAGGCCTTCCTAATGTGTGGTGCTCAGAACTGAACATGGTACTCCAGCTGAAGCCTGACCAGTGTTTTATAAGGAAACAATTACAATACAAACATTTTTAAAAAAAGCTGCAAATATATGTGTTTATTAACTTCTATGTGAACCGCTACCGCATCTCAGTGAGGAGAATTGGTTCTGGCTATTCAATTTTGTATGTGTATTAATGGAGTCTGGGACTATCAACTCGGAGAAAGAAAGAGAGATCAAGAAATAGACCGGCGACTTCCTGTTTTATTTATATCCCAAATTACATTTGCTTGAAAATAGCTTAGCAGAATTGACATCTTCTAAAATGGCTGTTGGGGGAGACAGGAAATCACCTGATGCTCGCGATTATATTATTAATATTAATAGCAATAATAATATAATTATATTTGAAATCATGCTGATAAAGTCGAACGACTCAAGATGCTTCAGAAAGCTTCTGCAGTGTGGACATCTGAATATAGCATATGCAAAAAGGGTTTCCAAAACATTTATTGAGATATCAACCCTTAATAGGGAAATAAGATGTGTTATTGTGATGAATCCAATCATATTTCTCCATTGCCTAGTTCTGGTTAATTCCATGCAGGTAGTTCAGACTCCATCCTAGCCTGGTTGCTCTGGAGTTCTCACTGGAAATGCTGTGCATTTCTGCTTACCAATGGAGTTATCATTTGCAACCCAGTGGGGCTTATTAGAAACTCCAGCTATATGTTGCAGCATTTTTAGTTCCCACTGTACAAGCTGTTTGCTGGCATATATATATATGTATATATATTAGCTATAAATAAACATGTGCTTGTTAGTATCAGCATGCTAAATCTCAACACTGAACCCAAAGCGAATATTCGTCCCACAACCACAACTCATTGGTGTGCTCTTTCCCATTTGAATAAACATTGTGGGCTAACTGCAACCTTCAAGTGTGGACTCGTGTGGTCTGCCAGATAAGAATAACTGCAGAAATTCTATCCACAAAACCTGCTCATACCTTCTATAGCTGGGCATTTCGAGCAGCAGAAAGAAACTGGCTGTGAAGCTGTGGCCTTTTGCTTGCTTTGTGTTTTGTTACCTCAAACGTTGCAGCAGCTTCTCTGCACAAATAAAATTGGGCCATTTCTAAATCTGGGAACATTTTGTATTAAAGTATTTTTTCTATTTTTTTTTAAATGTACTGCACCAATGTTTTGACAGATGTGTGTTTTTTTCCTTTTTACATTTTTGGATGTGAATAAAGTCCCTTTATTGGAAAAACGCACATACACATAACTGTGGCCTAATTAAAGGGTGTGTAAACTGAATAATGTGGAACGCTTTCATATAAATCCGCTCCTTGGTAGAGACTATTGATATTGTGATCTTCCATTTAACTCCGCCCCACATTTGCCTTCGCCCCAACTCTGCAACCCACAGCTCCTCTTTCTTATGCAAATAGCAGTATATGTCTTAGCATATACAGTACTGCAAGGCCTGTGGAATGTCACCAGTGAAATACAGCTGTTTAGGGTTGCAAAGTTATTTAATATGCTTGAGATTCCTTTCAACACCAAAACAATTTGCATTCCAGCTATTGATATGTCCAAACAGACAAGGGAACAATGGGGTCTCATTTTCAAGTTGTGCTAATCGTGTGTAAATCCATGTGTACAGTGGGAATTGGAGGTGCCCTTAATAATGTAATTGACCAAATATACGTGAGTTACCCTTATATACCTGTAATTCTCTCTGTACACATGCATTGTGCAGATGACACTTGTCACAGAGCAAGTGAGAGCAACATTATTAATGTTTTCCATTCATTAAAAGACTGACAACAATAGTTAACCTAACCTGCAAATTAGTCCCCAATATAACCGTTTAAAAAGTGCCTTCTATTATTTGGTGATGAATTTTGCTGAGCTATGCATTAGTGGATCTTGTATTAAATGTTGAAGTATATAGGTAAGCCCCGATTTAGGACGCTTCTATTTATGATGTTTCGATTGAATGAACATAATTTTTTTAACACCTTTTTATCGATGTAGGACACTTGGTTTCGTTTTAACGAACAAAATTATCTTTTTGCGCATGCGCAGTACATATTGTATATCGCAGTCTTATTTGGCGCGTCTTTTTTGTCCGTACGCACATACATCCATAGTGTATTCGTGGGTATATCGTGCTGCGCGCGAGAAGCCCGTGAGATTTAAAATGTGTGTAAACATTCGGGTGTGTAAACATTCGAGTCAGTGGGAGGGGCAAGGTGATGGTTGAACAGAAAGGTATTCATGCACGACCTGAAAATGGAAAAGGAGCGGGTGAGGCAAAGCAATTGAGGGAGGGAGTTCCAGAGCTTCAGGGCACAGTGGCTGAAGGCACGACCTCCAACGGTGGAGCAGAGTATTTGGAGAACAAGGAGGAGGCCAGACCCAGTAGAATGGAGGCAGTGTGTACTTATGTGGGGAGAGAGGAAGTTAGAGAGGTGGTGGGGAGTGCAGAAGAGTGGAGGGATTTAAACACAAGAATGAGGATCTTGAAGTCGATCGCTCTGTGACCGGGAGCCAGTGAAGTCTGGCAAGGACTGGAGTAATCGTTTGGCCACGTTTCGCCCACAAATACGCAGTCAATTCACTTTACAGTATATTCTGTGAAGTGCTTTGAGACGTCAAGAAGACGTGTAAAGCGCAATATCAAATGCAAAAATTATTATTAGTAATCAGGGAGCAAAGTTTAGTTTGTATAAGAATGTGGGCGGCGGAGTAGGTGTCTATAACCCAAACTCTGGGACAACCGGCCATAGAGTTATTAACTTTATCACTCTCTTTGCACTCTCTTGCAAAATAGATGAAGTCGCAAATCTTTCAGAACAAACAGTTAAATCTTGCACACAGGCAATCTTGCTGCTTTGTCCAATGTGAGAGAGAGAAAAAAATCTCTCGATGGCTAGAAAAGACCCAGTGGGTAGAAAGAATGAGACATCCACCATTTTTACAATCACAGACAGACCAGCTCAAGACATTGATGTTTCTTCTCAAACAGCTTCCGGTAACACATTACCTTCAGAGCCAATCAGAAGTCTCCACTAAGTAGATGTGTGCGGGTGATCAGAGGTCAAATAGAGGTAGTAAATGGATAAGGAACAGCTGATGTTACTCAAAATTGTCAGATGATTTTATATATAAATATATATATAGCGAAAAGCACAACATAATTTGACAAGATTAATTTTGTCACAGATACTTCCTCCACTGGCCTCCTATGTGCGAATCTTACTAGTTTGTGCATGTGTTAGGCATATGAGAAAGCATCAAAGACAATATTTCTCAGAAATTGGCTTTGGTCTTAATACATCACCCACTGACTGACTCACACGGATATTAATTTTGGTTTGTTTTTGACGCTTGGTGGGGTGGCGGGGTGGTGGAATAAAGACATTTGCTGACTGTAACATATGTTGACTATCTTTTGAAGGACATAAATGTGTCAGTGTTTCAGCTGTAGAACTGCAAGTTATCCCAGGCTTACTTCAGTTGATAAACTCATAAGGAAATCAGCAAAGTTGAATGATTTACAATTCTGCGAAATGGGTGCTTAATGTAGCTGAAGGCTGACATGGAAATCTCTAGGAAGTACAATGCTTTTCTCCTCACTTGAAGCAATCTTTTGTGTTTTCCCTCCAACTATTTATCTTGAATTTTTGGAATGCCATAACAAATGCTGAGATTGACACAGCATGCCAGAAAAAAATGGGCGGGAGAGAAAGCAAAAGAGAGAGAATGAGATTACAGTGCATGTTTGAGCTTTGTA
Source organism: Hydrolagus colliei (assembly GCA_035084275.1). NCBI lineage: Eukaryota > Metazoa > Chordata > Chondrichthyes > Chimaeriformes > Chimaeridae > Hydrolagus > Hydrolagus colliei. Next base: position 3,968,577 of record CM068748.1, read on the forward strand.
ACTTAACATGCAGAACTAAAACGGTTAATCATTTAATGGACTCCGCAGAGAAACTGCAGCCTTAACGATTGGAACGGATGGCCAGGGCATTGGACTCATTTAAAACCACATAGTTTGATGCTGCATTGGAAGGATGGTTGTTCTGAAATATACATGGAAGGGTCTGTCAAAGAAAAAAGAATAAATGTGCTTGCAGTGGAAATGATCAAAAATGTGGCAAGAACTGTTAGTGCAGTTTTTGTCAAGAGGGGCATTTTGTACAATACTTTAGAATATATTCTATATAGAGTATGGTGTCTATGAATTATTTAGAAGGCTGTAAAGATGTGATTGGATTGAATGGCAGAAGGGAAACTAACACTATGTCTGTGAAATGATGCAGTGACAATGATACCATCTGGAAACATGTAGAAATTGCATGCACTTATTATTTTGCATTGTATCATTGGAATATTTAAAACTATCTCTAGCATAAATGAAACAGACGTTTCCATGAAACCTTGTGAAATCTGACAAGCCTTGACGAGTGTTGATAGCTTAAAATACACTTGAGAGAGAAAGAATGAGGATTCAAGCTGTGATCTTAGCAGCCACAGAACACACATGGTTGACTGTATAACAAGCCTGTTTACCATAATTCCATAAAGTATTCTTTTTCCTTACATTTTATTTGATGTTCCTCTAATATGCTGTGGTTTTCAATGCACATTTTGCCTTTCGTCCTAAAAGGTAAAGCATAGCATTTTCACTAGATACATTAATTATTGCAGGAAATACAGTAGTGACATTAAAATCAGTAATAAATAGCTCGGAGAGATTGTGGTCAAACCATGAAACAGTTTATTTTTCTTGTGTTATAATGCCATTGACTTCTCCACTGAAGAAACACAATAAAATTAAGAGTGGAGGTAAGTTGTTGGCATGTTGGTAGGTCAACCTCCCTCACATGTAATGAGCAACATTTCACATTCTGAATGTTATAAATCATATGCTGATAAGATGTTCAAATCCAAAATATTATACATTGTTTCTTGAATTTAACCGTGAGATTTAACTCTATTGGTGTACTGAAACAAACTGTATGAATAGATATGCCACTGTACATCTATATGAAAGTGGAATCTAACCATATGGATGTCGATTATCCTGTGTTATTTTTCTTTCATTTCTTGAAGATCCTTTACTTAAGATTCCTTGGGTCTTGGTGTAGTTCTGTGGGTATGCATCATCCCTGTGATAGTGAGCCCAAGTGCTATTCTAGATGTCAGTCTGCCTCCATGAGCCACACTTTCACCTCTCAGTCAGAAGGTTTTGGGTTCAAGACCCACACTGAGACTTTTTAACTCGCTGTTTTAACTGATACTCCAATATGTACTGAATGAACATTGAGTTATTGGAGGTGCGGTTCTTCGTATGAGACATTAAACCAAGGTCTTGTCTTCCTGTTCAGGTGCACATTAAAGATCCCATGGCACTATTTAATAATGCTTTCTGATTGGAGCCAGATTTACTGGAACCAGTCGGGCTTCTCTTGGGATTACAATCCATCAATCTGGTATTTCCTTTGGTGTTAACATATTTATATGTTGGAGTCCTGTAGCTCAGTGGTTAGAGAACTCGCCTAACAAGCGAGAGACCTGGGTTAAATTCCAGATAGGGCGAAACCCTGGGCAAGTTTCCTTATTCCACACACCTGATAATAATAATTCCTCAAAAAACAATAATAATTTGGTCACTTCAATCCACAACTGTTTGTGGAACACAGCTGTGCACAATTATCTGCTGTGTTTTGCACAAAAGTAGTTGATTCACTTTACAGTATTTTCTGGGAAGCGCTTTGAAACGTCTAGACGATGTGAAAAAGTGCTACATCAAATGCAAGGATTATTATTATTATTTATGTGGTCTCATAAGCCATAACAAGTAGCTCTGTATAATAAAGCCAGTTATACCTTTATATTCTTGAATGTTCACAAATGGCCTCAAAGCAGTAGATATGTTTCACCCCCTGAGCAAATTCTCTAGTTGTATTCTTTTTGCTCATGCTTAAATACATTTCTGCTCGATTATGATTTCCTCTCACTGAAGAAGTCATAAAAACAAACGCAATGTAACAATACACTTCCATTTGTCGCTCAGTTCAAAGTACCGTATTATTCCTTTTGCTCTTTAGTAAATTAGACTGCACTTCAACAAAGGATTTCCTTGCAGTGCACACACCCAAAACTGGATATGAAGAGAGGTCACTGAAAAGAGGAGAAGGTTGAATTATTTATGCGAGTCAGTAGTTCAATCACTCACAAAATATGCGCTAAGCATGCCAAGTCATTGTGTTGAGTCATACCCTGTTACGTCAATGATCTTAGTTGTACCACGCACACTCTCCTTTGTGTAGTGCTACATCAGGTAACCTTTTGAATTCATTCATACCCTTGCAATGTGATTAAATATTTCACATTAAATAAACTCCATGAGTTTGACCAGTGTTTTGAACAGAAGGAAACGGTCAAGCTTGAAAACAACAATAACATGAAGGCTGAGCTTGTTACTACTGTTTAGAGAATGTAAAATAGGCCCTTTTTTTTATTGAGTTCATTATCCAGTGTTAAACTGGAGCATACTGCTGGTAACTGGTTCTCCACACCCACAGTGGCAAACATCACAGCTGCTCATGTGGAAAGGTCTTGTTTGGTAGTAGTTTCAGGAGACTGGGTTTTCTCACGCGACACCTCCAGCACCTTGCGCAAGTTTCTTTACTTTACACGCCTGATAACAATCCCTCCAAAAAAATACAATAATAATTTGGTCACTCAAACCACAACTGTTTGTGGGACACTGCTGTGCGCAATTATATTCACAGTATATTCTGTGAAGCGCTTCAAGACATCTAGAAGACGTGAAAAGCACTGTATCAAATGCAAGGATTGTTATTATTATTAATATTATTAGCAACTTCTAAAAGCTGAACAATCTATCCCAAACTAATTTTGTCACAATGTTATATAAATAAATTAATTGCTTCATTATCCTAGCTCCTGAACACCTTCATTGTAATTGTCTACACTGAATCATTGGTGCAATCACAAATCCATTTGGGTAATTCGTACCATTAAGGTGTTCATAATAATGTTTTAAAGCCATGCACTTGTAATTTCTGGAGTTTAAAGGATTAAAGGCATTTTCCAAAATTCCTTTAACATTACCACTTTGAATAAATGATTGTCAAAAACAAGTTAGTACTCCAAGGCTATATGTGTATGATGTTCCATTTTGGTAATGAATGGGAGGTGGGGAACAGACATTTGCTAATCGCTATAACAGATGATAACAACACAGCCAAGCAATCTCTGTGTAGGAGTCAACCTATCTCACATTGAAGCTGCAATCAATGTGCATATTTTCTCTCTGTTAACACCAGAGAGATGGTGATAAGTACTTCTAAGTCCTTAATTTGCTGATGTGGTAGAGGTGAGGGTGTGTGTGTGTGGCAGTACAGTATGGCTTCTGGAAGTTATCTTGTTTTTACCTAATGCTCCATTGAGACTAACTATTTCATATAGCATTATCTTATTGAAATTACGACATATTTCAGAATAAAAGGATTTTGTGTTACACAGAAGCCAAGTCTGTAACCATTATTATCAGGAAATCGAATAGATACAGTACTTTAGGTCAAAGTTATCAGGAAACTGTTAGGAGAATTATTGAATTAGATCCGAAAACTTGAGGGAGCTCTCCAACTGAGCAAGAATGGGTCAACCCTTACCCTAAGGATGGAAATTTCTTTCTACAATCATTCTATGAATCTATTATTGAATCAGCAACAAGAGGCATTATTTGTTGCAAAAATTAGATGGATACTACCGGATTAATGATAAAAACTAGCATTTATATAGCAACAACAGCAAAATTACATTTATAGAGCGCCTTTCACTTCGTGAGGACGTCGCAAAGTGCTGTTGGGTAGTGACTCGGGAACTGAACTGTGGCATTATTAATGAATGAACAAATATGTTGCTATACACAGTAATATCCTGTTGTACATGGCTCAGGTGCACTGTGGGCCCACAGTATAACAGAATTGCAGGGCACATTAGGCACATTGTGAGCAAGCACAGTAGGTTTGCTGGCATCTCATCAGCTGCTGGAAACACTTGTGGGAGTGCTTGCCAGGTTCTTTCATGCTGTTGAGACCTGCTACCCTAGACATGCTGAGTATCTCTCGCTATATAACCCTGTCTGTTATAACGTGCGGTCTTGAATTTTTTACATAGACCCAAACCACCGTGATTGAATGCAACCACCACGATTGAAGTAAATGAGCAGTTTAATGTGGAATGTTGTACTGGACTATGAATTTAAGTCTAGATGTAATGAAAAGCAAGATACTGTATTGATCAATTTGATGTTAGTTAAGTATCTTTGTCCTTGTTTCCAATCCAGATGTGTAACAATTGGATACAGTATTCCACGTTAACCTATTGGAACTCTTCTCTGAAAATAGATTATGTTGAAGGAATAATTCTGTGAATTGTCGTGACCGACTCCTGGTTTCTTTACATAAAGAATCTCTTTAGAAATTTCTGCATCTTACATATTGATCAATACTCAAAATTCAAGCTTTGAAATAACTTTTTACGTTACTCATTCTGGTTCAAAACTAACGATATTTTGGAGACAGAAATGCTATCAGTGAACTGTAGAACTTGGAGAATGGGGTACAGTAGATTAGTTGAATTACTTTGTTACTACTACCAACATTATGTTCTGATAAGGTAAAGAGAAGAATCCAGTTATGCAAAACCAGATGCATTAAAAGTAATGAATTACAAATATTGAAACTTTTAATATATGTTAATATGTTCTTTTCTTTTTGTATTGTTTTACTTCTCCTTGCACATTTCCCCAGAGTTTTTTTTTTAGAAAAACACTATTATTTCCTACCACCTCCTCTGGAAACCACAGTTCATATTAGAATTTTAATATCGCTTGAATTTAAGTTAAGACTATTTGCTGATGTGCTTTGGCATCAGAAACTATCGATTTGTTAAGCCCAGTGACTTCTGTGAACATCTTCTTGATTTGGCCATTAGCAGCTTTAAGGAAGAAAACACTTCTTGGGCTAATTCAATCTAGTGGTCATGTGGTCAGATTGCCCAAGAGAACTTTAGTACAGCAATTGTGAGATAGAGGGCATCTCATTTATGATATTGATATGATAAATACATTGGTTTATCTTGCTGAGAACCTGAGCAGTTTTAGAAAAAACATCTGTAATTCATACATGGGCTCCACTTTTGATTTATTTTCGTACTTGTTTTCAAACATTTATTTTGTTCCCTCGTTTCTTTCATTCAGATGTCCTTGGGTTGGTTCCCACACCAATAACCAGCCACAAATATGAACAGCTAATTCGTTCCAGATTTCTGTCAATAGTAGCGACAAAGATTTTCCTTTCCTCCCTCACCAAGATTTTTGTTACAAGGTTGTCACATAGTGTAAAGTTCCGTCCTGCTACGCTCGTGTTTTAAAGTTGCATTCCATTTAGTATGGATTCCTAGATAGATTAAAACAGGTCGAAGATTTGTGAGCTTCCTCCTTTTATTTGTTTTCTAGAGTTCAAGTTTTTTTTACACAAATGTAACAAACGGAAAATGCGGTAGTTTTGAAGAGGTCTAAGAATGTAACACATCCCATCAGTTTATGTGTTCTCAGCCTTTCCTGTTTTTCAGCAAAACATCTTACTGCCTTACACTGAACTGTTTTCACATCCCTGATAATGAAAATATCAAGATCGCTTGAAATGTAAGCCTCTTGTTCCCCCTCCAGCTACAGCTAATGCATTTCATAGATGTTGTGTTTTGCAGCTAAGTGTGCAGGATTCTGAATATGGTTACTATTGAAGGTGAAGCTGGAGACAACAGAATTAACACAGAGTCTGCCTAAAGCTCCATCACATTTGTGATTCCATTTCATTAATGAGAGGCCACTTTCAGCTTCTCAGAAGGTTGCTAGATGAGAAAGCAGTGGTGATGTCATTTTAACTAGAGTATACAAAGTGGAGCTCAAAAAGCTGTATTCGGGGCTATTTTGGCTCTGGTTTGATTGTCAGTCTGATACATCAGGATGATGTTGTTTGCAGGGCTTGTAATGCTTGGGTTAGCATGATTGTGGCAGCACATCACTTAGTGTTGTGTATTTTGGAAAAAAATGTGATTGGTCAGAACTGATGCCCTGGCACTTAATTACAGTTTGTTGTCGCGTATTTCTTCCCATTTACACAAACAAGCTCCTCGAGCGAAAATGCTCTTCTGTGTGGCAAGGAGTGATTTTCACAGTTTTGGCCTCTATTTCCAACTGGTTACAATTGCTGGTTTGTGATATCAGAGGTTCCATGTAACAAAAGAGAGATTACCAGGTGAAAAGTAAAAAAAAAACCTACACATCATCCACCTTCAACCACTCACTCAGTCAACTGAATTTGAAGAGTTATTCCATCCCCTAGTTTGGCAGGGCCTGTCGACATTGGCCTGTTTGATCATGGAGGACATTACAGCAGTGCCTGACTGTTCTTGAGTAAGAATACTCGAGCCACTGAACTACAGTAATTCTCTGCCACCTCCAGCGATCCGCTATTTTCCCTTGCTTATTTTTTTTCTCCTTATTACAAGCCTACCATAAGTTTGATAGCAAAAGTCTTGGTTGAGTTCCATAGAACCGCATCTGGTAAAATAAATACTGTATACTGTATGTTTGTTGTAAAATTATTTTTGCATTGTTAGTCATTTCGTACTGCGGTGTTGCAGGTTTCTTAAAAGTATTTGCAGGTAAACAGCTTCAAAATTAAAACCATATTTAAGAATTTGTCAAAGGCTGTAATTGAGTAAATCTCCACTAAGGTGGAATTTCTCCCTAGGTCTGTTATTGCTGCTTTTCATTCCAATGGTTCCTTTGCATCCATTTTGCACGGACATTTTATTTATTTTGTGTTTTGTTTCTGTTACGTTTTAAGAGAATTTGTGATAGATAAAGCATAGGATCACAATGTCCTTTAAAAAAAACTCAAGCTAATGGGTAACATTGTGTTTATTAAGACTGCAGCAGATCAAATATTTTCTATTGCTTTGTATTGCCATGATAGAATATTAGATTGCCATATTAGGATTTACTTGTTTGTGGAAGATAAGCAGATATGTGAGATGTTGCTGACAATGTAAAGTATCATGCAGATTTTCGCTATACATAAGGATTTGATTGCATGTCTGTATAGATTGATACAAGCATTGATTCTGGTGTTTTTAATGATTCATATAGCATCTTGTCAACCCAAATATAATCTTACCAACAATTCTGCCTGTAGCAGAATTGAGACAAGAACTGGAGCTGATAGGAATGAGAATCCAGCAGGAAAAAAAGAAGCGAGACCCATATGATTGTTGATTGTGTTTTTTTATTTCATTTTTCAAACGTTTGTAAGTTATGTCGAACTTTTCTGTCATGCGATCGGTTAAGATGGTTAGTTATATTTAGAGTACGTTTTATTTTAGCAGAGAATGAGGAAAAGCAAGTCATTTGGGAGATGGCATGATAAAAGAGTAAACAACTGATGTACTTCAAAGCTGCAGATGCTTAGAGGATTTTTTTTTAATTGGGCAAATTGTGCGATGAATTCCGAATTCCATGATTCAGGAATTTCTTGAATGTTTAATGCAATGTTTTGCAGTCTCTGGAGGGACCCAGATAGGTCAAATACAGAGTTCCTCAGTGACGGATAAAATGGCCACATTGATACTCTTCAGAGTCGATAGAGAGATCATGTCAGCCAAATGATTAAACTGACAAAAAAAAGATTTACTGTAATTGATTTAGCCTCAAAGCGAATGATAGCATGTAGTGTGACACTGACTTCTTACTGGTCCTCCAAGATAAATGGTAAGTTTTTGTAAATGTTGTATAAAATGTGTTCTGTTAGATAGGAATTGAAAACACAATGCAATAATGCTTATCTATTATTTTGGACACATGGACACAGGTGTTATTCTGCATTGTTCATAATTTTACAGTGTGTGTTATGCGAATTCTTATTACAGTAAAGGAGCATATCCAAAGATAGAATGGAGTGGAATATTTCCTAATGTTAAAGGGGGTACAGGATGATTTCTAGAACAGCAGCCCACATAGTGTTTTGTCAAGAAAATAATGAGATTCATAACTATCAATGATTTATGTAGAGATAAATGTTCCATACACATAAAACCACATATTTGCCTGATTTTTAAAGGTTGTAATGCTGAAATATTTCCTACACCATCTTGTTATCATCACACATATTTTAGGACATTGTATTTGTGGAAAGTATATTTTAGCATTTACAACCTTGAATCTTTATATATACATATATATTTACTGTGGGAATATTGCTATTTTGGGAATCTAATCTGACCGCTTTAGTTTCATGATTATATATAATCTATGCAAAACATTAGCTTCATTGGAAATCAAGTGGAGTATGGATTTCTACATAGGGTGAGGTCAATTGGTTTTCAATTCAGGTGCACAGGTACTTATGGTGTATGTATAACGGCCAAGAGATATTATTTATGACCCACTGATGTCTTCATTGTGAGATACCCATAGGCATGGGATATAATGTTATAATAACACAACAACTTATCAATTTTACTCTTTCAAAACAAGAGCTTTTTTTTTATTCAGCAGCAGAATACTTTTTTCGCCCGTAACAAATTGACAACATCATCTGGATATGTTGCTGATGTTAAGCACTGTTTTTTGTTCCTTTGTGTTGTGCTAGAGATTTGTGCCAGCAAATCTCCATCACGCTTGATCTCCTCCTTTCCCTTCTGCTCCTTTTCCCTTCATTCTTGCTCAGTATTCAGTCTCGCTCTGACCCTGTCTCGGTGAAGTGTTCTGAGATCATCACATCGTAACTCTTAAGACATGAAGGGTACTATTTAGATGCTTGTCATTTCTTGTCTTCTATTGTATGTGCAGCTCATCCAATACAGTTCTCTACCACACACTGTAATTCTCTACCATACAGTATCATTTTCTAATCTCTCACTGTACCCTGAAAGGGATTCTGATACATCCCATATATATATTTTTATATAGATTTGTTTATCAATGCCCTGAAATTATAATTTTGCTACATGCTTCCCTGATCTCTGTATTTATACATTTCCCCATTAAAGCACAATTCTCTGGAGGTCTGTAGACTACTCCCGGCAGTGTCTTACCTTGTCCTAGACGAAACCTTGGGCAAGTTTCCTTACTCCACACACCTAATACAGTAATAATCCCTAAAAATGAAATTGGTCATTTCAATGCACAACTGTTTGTGGGATGCTGCAGTGCGCAATTGGCTGCCATGTTTCGCTCACAAATATGCAGTTAATTCACTTTACAGTATATTCTGTGAAGCTCTTTGAGATGTCTAGAAGATGTGAAAAGCGTTATATTAAATGCAAGAAATATGATTATTATTATTATTATAATTATGGGTCGTACTCCCAGTTCCCTCCTGACCTTTTATCTGATTTTTATTGATCTCTTAAACCTAGAATGAATCCCACAAAATAAATCCCCAACAGTTTGGAATTGTAGCTGTCAGATAGTACTCTGAAACTCATCCACACGGTATAATTACTGTCTCAATTTAGTCTTTACCGAAAGCCATTTCTATAAAAGAAACATTTAAGCATAATACGGAACTATTGCAATGAAATCTAAAAGTCATCCTATTCAATGTCAATCATGTCGGGTGTTCCGAAGTTTTAACTGAAGTCAGAATCCGTAGCAAGCTGGGACCACTTTATAATTTTCATCCAAACAAAGCATTTGTACTAGGATCTACTCTACAGACCTACTTTTACAATGTTGCTCCTCGTTTTGGAAAAAAAATTAATAACCCAGCAACACCCAATCTGCCGTGCTTCCAAAATAGAAGGAATCCTGTAACAAAATCCAGCTGAAGGCATTTAAAGGAATGTTTTTTGTTGTACTGATGACAAGTAGTTTTCGTGCACAAAAGAACTTAAATACAGTACAATTCTGTGTGCTACTCCTACACTATGTCTTGGCGCTCGCTTCTTTGAGTAGACACTGACTGCATTGTTGTAAGGGAATTTAAAGAGTTCTGAGTGGTTTGATTCTGCTACTTGTCACTGTTTTTGTATATTTTTGTATCTGGAGATATCCTATTAAAAGTGAAATTCCTACTAAAATGCTATGTAAAGTCGTGTATTACTGCATGCTTTGTATTTTAGAACATGGAGTAGTAGTGCATAGTCTATGACATAATAACAACAACAACAGAATTACACTTGTATAGCATCCTTCACATCAGGAGGACGTCCCAAGGCGCTGGACAGTCATTGTTTCAGATCTGAGCTGGGGACGGAGAGTGGGGGGGGAATTAGGAGTTGTCGATGGGACCATCGAAGAGGAGAGTTTTGAGGCTGGACTTGAAGGAGGCCATGATATTAAAGATATTAACCAGGTCCTGGAATTAAAAATTCAAACCCCATGGTTTTATCTTCCTTTGTCTTTGAGTGGTGGGCTGTGTTTATTTCACAATAGGTAACTAACATACATGGGGAGAAATTCCACCTGGTTCCAGATCTAATTTGTATTTTTTTGAATACTCTGAATCCGGTTGGTTCCAATTTGCTTTATAATCACTTTCTAACATCTAACCACCTTGGCAAAGAGAGTGGATTTTGAACGTTTAAAATTCAGTGATTTAGCCATGGCTAGTGATCTGTGTGCTGCAAATCCCACAAGGAAAATTCTCATGATTCAAGTAGAATGTATCACATCATCCCATTATATTCCATCTCCTGGCTGTCCACCAGTGGATCTACTAAGTTTATTTCTAATTCCCATGTGGTTTAGTCTTATGTTGTTTCCAAAGCAAACAAAAATCCTTCTCTGGTACATCTTCCGTAACTCTGTTTCTGGCAGTAATTTTGTTTTGATTAAAAATGGCCTGGCGTTACGCCTAACTTTACAATTTGCATAACTTACAGGAAAGAGTTGTATTTTTTTTCAATGGCAATCTTGGATAGAGCTTCCAGCACATTCACTTCAAATTGTTTCACATTGTGTGAGTTTTTAGATGCAACCAGGACTGTGAAATCTTTTTCTTCCCATTTCCTTTAATGAAAGCTGTTGAACGTGAATTGGAGTGGAACGCATTGGGGTCAACACATCCATCAAATTCCATTTTACATTTCTGATGTATGCATTAGATGAGTAAAAGGAAGTATCTTGAAGGGAAACTATTCCCTCCACAATCTTATCTTGCAATTTCTCAGTTGGTTAGACATTATCAGGTCAATGTATTCCTATAAGTTGATGTTGAGATAGATCTAGGACTGTTGATTTTTTACATTGCCTTCTATCATGACCCTCTATGTTATTTCTGTCCTGTGTCTCACTATCTAGTCGCAGGAGAGGAAATTGAAGCAAAGATTACGAGTCAGACTGTCTCCTCCAATGGATGGAAGTTAGTCGGTCTCCAAATTTATTTAGCTTACGGCCTTCCTTCTTCTATCGGCAATGTTTGCTGCACGTTTAGAGAATCATTTTATTCACTTAAAATTTAGAAGGACAGATACCATAAGAGGCAGATGAGAAACCTAGAGATGCATAGGCTGGGCAAGTGGGGTGAGCGGCTGGAAAAAGAAGCGAGAGAGAGAAGATTCTACAGATTGCATTGTTGGCAGCATCTGTGAATTTGATTTTATGTAAAGATACATTTACCAGTTTATGTTATATATTGGTATTCATTCTATGGTACTTGAACTCTTTTTGTTTAAATATTCAATGTTCAATATTGTTTAATTGAGTTTTCCATTTGTTGAAGTTTGCCTAATTTATTATCACAGTGAACTTTACATTTCTTAGCTAAATGTTTAAGGGGGTGAAAATCAAACGGAAATGTTTCTGATGTCAGTGAGCTGTGCATAACCACTTTCTGATGGTAGATGCCTAATTTGCGTTAGTAAAGGCTTCTGAGGACCTAACGTTAGTGCAGACATGTACTTTCTGTCCAAGATGCTGGCATGGATTTCTATGTAGATTGCTATATTTCATTTTAGAATTACCTAATTATTTCCCTGTGCACCAAGGAGAGTAGACAGATATTTCATCTCCACTTCAAATTGCTATAATTAGAACCAAATGAAAACTGACAGCAATTCAGAACTACTTTCCTCACTGATACAGCTATAACTCTGTGCAGTTAAAGTAAAATAATCTCAAGGTGACTAAGAATACTAATACTGACTAGAGTTGTTTGAGCTGTTTAATTTGTTAAAGGAGTGGGGAGAATTATAAATGGAGTTGAGAGGTACAGAGACGGATGGAATCAAGCTATAAGGAAGTCACAACATACAAGCCACACACCCAGAGCTCAGGTAGGGTTGGGCTGAAGAGAACATTCTTTTAGCAAATTCTAATGAGGGAAAGCCCATAGATATCTTTTTAAATAAAAGTGATTTGTGAATTAAAAGGCACTTTTAATTTCTGACCATTTCATTTTCTTTATGCTTCTAATCCTTACTTATCTCATTGGGATAAATTCACAGTCCGTCCGTTTCTCCAGCTCTGTTCAACTAAACAGTTGTTCTTAACCGACATATTACTCACTAAATTGCACTATTGTTTTCATTACCAATATGCAAGCGTCTTGTTTCATGATTTCCACCAGCAAAAGACTCGCAGGAGCATGCCCCATTTGCAGATCTAATTTTGCACATTTAAATTAGTTTAAATTTTTGCAGTGTTTTAACTGTTGGAGATGAAGGCTCCATTGCAAAGTACTTTACATTGGAATGGCCACAAATGACTTTTGTGTTGCCAAATATTTTTCAGCAGCCAATAAAACACAGGCCAGAAATAGAGAAACGTCAATGGAGGCATGTGCAATGTGAGTTTAATTTTTCAGTAGTGGAGCATTTCATACAGAAAGTCACAAGTTGGTTATAAACCATGCGTGATTTTATGAATGGGAAGAAAAATGTAAACATGCATGGCTTTCAGAAAGATTTGGAAGAGGTAGGAAATACTACATACATTAAGCCATGTCTTAATATTCAGCGCCTTGAGACTTCCTCCCGTCGTGAAAGGTGCTCTATAAATATAATTTTGTTGTTGTTGTAATATTACACATTCAATGCAAAGACTTTGGTGTAAATCATCATTGATCTATTTGTTCCCTCTATTGGAGGAAGGAAGATAATCTTACATGCAATCGAAGTTTAACATCCCACTGAATGCTAATTGTGTTTATCCCTGATTCAGTTGCCATAATACTGAATAGATTCTGTTGGTGACCAAAATGAAAAAATCTCTCTAAAAACAAAACAAAAACAAAAGCAGAAGCGATTCATTGGAGAACTCCCTCCATCTGTTTCCTAAATGATACAAGCGAAGAGACATTCATTTTCACAGAGCTGAAGAGGAAATTGTAAAGTAATTATGTTATTTTAATCATCATATACTTCCTATGCTTTAGCCTCAAATAGATTATTTTCCATTATCAACGGCAAATTCTTCAGCAAAAATATCATGAGGTAATTCCTGTTCGTTCTTGCAAAGATGACAGATTTGAAAAGTATTATGTTTGCTGTAACTCTATAGATTATCCTAAAATTTGGATTATTAATACCAATCTTCATTTAGAACTACTGAAGGGACAAACTTATCATCCCATTACAGTATCAAGCTACTTTTTAAAACAAAGTCCAGCATTCTGGCTTCAACTTGATTGGGTAATGAAATAGTTCCTGGTTTCTGCACTGAAATTGTCTTTGAATCTGGCAGAAGAGATTCAGATGCTGATTTACCAGACCCAGGAACCAGATATTGCAGTATAACCTTGTCTGCTCCTTACAGCTTTGCATGTTTTCAACATTGAGTGAGGAGAGGATCTGATTAGGACACAATGGTTACAGAGGCTGCCAAGGTTCACTGTGTTACGTTTTGGGGAAAACAAATCCATAAAATAATCCACACAGGTGATGAAAGCAATTATGACTATCCCGTTACGAAATGTATACCAGTAGTTCTAAAGTATATATCGCTCACTGCAATGTTAGTATGTCCACTGATAAACTGCATTTATCTTTTCCATCGGATTTTAAATTTGCAATCCATAAATTATATTCTTTTGAGACTTTCCTGCAGTGATTATTTTGGAGAGAAACAATCTAGTCTCACATTACTTTACAGCATCTTTCATAGCATTGAGGCTGCATTTCAATAAAACTTTCGAGGATAATTAACCTTTCAAATCTAAATACATTTTTCTTTTAACCACTTTTGTCCACTGTGTAAATTGTGGTCTTTGTTTTACAGCTATTCCCTCCCCATCTTGAGATTTATGTGGTTTTCTGCTGTATGCAGTTTCTCTTTGATTTACATAAACCACAGTATCGTATCTGAGGATGATTTGTCATATCTATTAGCACCTTGACAACAAAACCATCAAAAAGCTAGAGCGTCTGATTTGCATTAATTGTTCACAAGCTTCTGAAAAATAAGGAACTGTTTGCCAGAAACATTAGTTACTGGCCAGTAGTAAATCCAGCCTGAACTGGTTCTGTCAGGAAGTGACACAGGAAGTGGTGTTGCATCCCAATAATCTTTCATGCTGCCGAGTATATTATGTGAAGTGCTTTAAATGTACACCAAGCAATGAAATATTGTAATAATAATTCTTGCTTTTGATCTAGTGCCTTACAACGTCTTTCAGGTGTCTCAAAACGCTTCACAGAATATACTGTAAAGTGAATTGACTGTATATTTTGGGGGCGAAACCAATTGCACACAGCAGCGTCCCCACAAACAGTCATGAATTGACATCAACTTTCGGGATTCTTTTCGGTTTGAAGGAAAATCAAAGTAAAAAATGAATGGTTTAAGCTGTGAAGCATATTTGTGACACATAGAGAAAGCAGTTTCTCCTGGTGGACTGGCTGTAATTCCCCCCAAATGAATTGGATAATTTGTTCCGTGGCTATATGTAGGATATTGTTATATCCAAAA
Source organism: Hydrolagus colliei (assembly GCA_035084275.1). Classification (NCBI taxonomy): domain Eukaryota; kingdom Metazoa; phylum Chordata; class Chondrichthyes; order Chimaeriformes; family Chimaeridae; genus Hydrolagus; species Hydrolagus colliei. The sequence continues at coordinate 3,983,649 of CM068748.1, forward strand.
TGGGCTGCCGTGTTTACCCACAAAATGCAGTCACTCCACCATATAGTGAAATCCTGTGAAGCGTTTTGGGACTTCCCCCCGACATGAAAGGCTCTATACCAAATGGAAGGATTATTATCATCATTATTTATTGTATGTAATGGTTTCCCCTTGTATTTATTGAGTTATTCTGGTACATTCATTTATAAAAGAATAAGAAAGTTAACACACATAAATGCACATGCAGCATAACACAGATGTATAAATACTTCAGTTCACTCAGTGACATCCTCTTTAAAATATTATGAGGTGTTTGGTTTCCATTGGACTTTTGGTGTGAATTTATTTGAGCTGTTCATTAACCAAACCCACCCTATCCTTTCACACTAAAAACTGTAGGGAAGTGATTTAATATGTGAATCAGGTGCTGTACACTAAATGACACGTTATTCTTAACAATTCATTTTAGCAATGACATGTTTCGCTGCACTGAACGTTTCTTATAACTTTCATGGTACGAATCAAAACTTTTTTATGTTGGAGTCTTCAAGTGAACCATTTAAAATGTGCACCACAGTGTGTTAAGGCAAATTCATTGTTGCCCTGAATGCACTGTGGCTTTTATAACTAAGTATAGCATCACTTGTCCAGATGGACAGTAGCTTGGGGAGAAACCACATGATTTCAGGAAATGACTGGTGTTGCTTGAACTAAAATCCTTCTTTGACATTTTATTTGCCAATGATTAATGTAATCATGTGTCCAGCAGGATAAAATAAGACTTTTGAAGTTTCACCAACTATCAGTCCAGATTTGTACTTGGTATTGAAAGTGACAAGAACAGTATATTGAAGCTCTGTAATGTTTGATGTGCCTTAAAATTAGATACACCACAGACAAAGATATATAGTTTGCACAAGATGTGTTTCTCACAGCTAGGGCTATTTGGATTATTTGTAAGTGTAGTCTACATCACTCGAGCTAATGATTAACTCTTCTGCTGAGTAAAAAAAACAGTGTGTCTATTTAGCATGATAAATATACCAATTAGCATTAGGGTATTGAGTGTGTTCCAGGGCAAACACTGAAGTTTTTGTATAATTTAAAATAGTGATCTGATCATTCAACATTTCGGCACCAAATATTGTACTCCTAAACTTCACAGAACCATCTCCCACTATTTCACTGTATGTAAGAAACTAGATGGTTTAAATCTGGAGACTGGCTTAGTTTAATTACACAACTGAGTAGTGCAAGGGCAGCTGACTTAACCTACTTCAAATGGTATTAATGATTGAAAATGATTTACAGTAGTAGACAATTGCCCTTATCATCACTCACTCACGTTATAAATGTATATTTTTTTTAATGAAAATTATTGTTAACTTTTATGTAATACAATGCAATATTAAAAAGTGGTAATAATGGTAACACTTGTTATTTACGTAGGATTTTAATTCGATAGAGAAATTAAAAGCAGAAGAATACTTTTGGATGCATCAAGACAGTAAACAGGTGGGCACACCTTTAGGTGCTGTGAAGGGCAATTTAAGGACAGACACCAGGAAATATTTATTTATACAGTGGGTGATTAATGACTGGAACAGGTTACTAGGAAGGGTTGTTGCATCAGGCAAATGTTGTTGAGGCCAAAATGCTGGAGTCATTTAAAATTAAACACTCAATGGTGAGAGGGGAAGATGGTAGGGTGGATGTTCTTGAAAGGATGAGATCAAATGAGCTGAAGGGCTTTCTTCATCCAAACCTCTTGTGATCTATTAATCCGATTGCAGGTTTAACCCTGAGGGTGAAGCATTTGTACAATTAGATAAAGTAGTAAATGGTTCAGAGTATCTGAAGTAAGTTAGCAATTTACATCTTTGCCACGCCTCATCCTTACTTAACAACCCATGTGTTTGCAGACAAAAATGAACTAGCAATTGTTTTTTAAATGGTACTTAATATTTTTGTACCAACCGAAGGTTTATTCTGCATCAGCTAATAAGTACTTTCTAGTAAGTCTTCTGTGTGCTGACTGCAGGGTACAACTGCATGGGAAAGACTGCATTCATAACCTTACCAAGGAACAGATCCAGGTGAAAATTTGGCTAAAACTAGGTGGCCTCATACTCAGGTTGGAGACCTTTCAATTGTTAATCTTCAGTTGGATAACTTGACTGTGGGAGTTACTTGATTTGAGCTTTACAGAGAGAGATTTAAACAGATGGTTTGTCCCGCAGTATTTTTGTGTGTCCAATCATTTGGAAAATGCAAGCTAAGTATGTTATAGGGAATCTGGTGTAATTCATTCGATTAATTTTGTCAGCCAAGAATTTCTTTATTTCCAGTGATATAATTTGCTGTATTACCATGTGAATTAGCACAATGCCATTGGAATTCCATTGAGGTTAACAACTGTCATGTTGGATGCAATACTGTATTTTCTTCCTCTCTTTATTCGTTTGCTGTCTGATGCTGTTTATTGGCATTACAGCAGATTTGTTACCTGCACCTTAACTTGTATTTAATATACAATACACTGCATTTCCATAAGAACTGCAGTGAGCTAGAACAATAGTGGTGGGTGACAACCGCACAGATTCTCGTTGCGGAGACCATTATTTCCATTTTGTTTCTTTCACGTCAACCAACAATCCAATGAATCAAAAAGCTGCTCTTTCTTTATTTTCTGATTTGAATTGGATTTAATCCGCAAATATGTTTTGCAATCTGGAACAATGCGGGATAACATTGCTACGAGTAATACAGTGCTTTGTGATTCCTGAAACTACTGTGTCTTTCTGCTTGGATATCAACCTTCTATTTTCAAATCCTGTTTTCTTCTGTATGTTTGGTAGTTCACTGAATGGATTATATTTTTCATTAATTTCAATGATCTCAAGTCGAAGTAGATTGAACTTTGCTTGTAAATTGATGAATGTAGTTGAATTCTTAGATGACAATTCAAAATGACTTTGTGGAAATTAACATACAATTTTCAGGATTATTTCCTCTTTGTATGAGAACCGCGAAAGCTCCTTTCTCTATGTATTTATTATACATTAGTTTGCCTTTCTACTTTTACTTGTGGAATTTAAAAAAGTGTTGCCATATCCTTAGTCAATTACATTAACATTCATATTAGGGAAAATTTATCAAGGCACAGTTTATCAGTATGTACAGGTACTTCACTTTCTATATCCTAGACTTTTAAGCCCCTCGAGCCTATACTGCCATTCTGTAAGAAATGGCATATCTGTATCTCAAGTCAATTTACTCACTCTTGCCCAGTATCCATTAATACCTTGACCTAACAAAAATCTATCCACCTCAATCTTGATGATTTGAATGGAACCTACATTAGAACGAACAAGTCTAATGATACAAGAATATTTTCAGTAACTATTGAATGAGTTTGAACAGCCTCAAACATATGTTTATTGAGAATGAGTTAACAGCACAATTTTAGCACTAAACTGTCAGTGACACTATGGATGCAACAAGGATTGTTAGTGTGGAAATATTATGCTGGTGCAGTTGGGTGCTCCAATTATTGTACCTGGCACAACCTCATGCTGTGGATCGATCTGAGCAGGGAGTGCATGGTGGTGGCATCAAAATGGACATAAAAAGAGTGAAAACTATTCTTTCCTCAATGCTGATATTCTCCACTCTCATAATAACTTGTGCCACAATCTTGGTAGGATTGGAAAATCAATCCTCAAATTTATTTTATTGATATCACCATGCCAGGAAGCTCAGAAGCGCCTCGGAAAGAATGAATGGAAACCAGATTAGCTTTGGCTGCATTTTGTGTGCCTTAGCTTCGCTTGTATCCCAGAATTTCCAAACATGGAAATGTGCATCTCAAAATATAGCCATTCAATATTCATGTGGAAAATATTGTTTGCCAAAAGAGAAAATTCACCATACTGGGTTTTTGGATGACCAAATGCCTTAAGTGCTCTCTTATGTGCTACTCAATTGAATGACAGAGAAGTTCTGAGTTGCATTTCCACTCATAGCCTCATAATTGCAGTGGGTTTTGGCCACACTTCAACTTGAGTTTATTTAAAAACATGTTTTATTTTCAAATGAATACTGAGCGATGTTGCGGTGTTTAATCACACAGTTGCCTCTTTAAAACAATGAGCGGTAAGAAACAAATCTTCTCTTGTAAGAATGTGTTTGTAATTCTCTGTTTAAAAGAAGGGGATGTAATATTGATTCATCTTAATAAAGTCAGTGATTAACATGTCACAATGTAATGATTAACACATCCATTGTTGTATAGAGACTTGGGACATCCTTCAGAAGTGAAAGGTGCTCTAGAAATGTAATTTTGCTGTTGTTGTTGTATAACTAGAGAGTGAATATAAGCAAGCTATTTCCTGTTCAGTCATTTTAACACGGAAGCATACTTTCAAATTCTCCACTTAGCTTTCTCGTGCATTCACATCGATATTTAAACAATCTCACCTTTTAAACAAATAAATTGTATCATTGCTTGTGAAATATATTTAACTGTCTAAAGCATTTCAAAGGTTTGTAAATTGAATTACACAGAATATGCCATTAATCTTGCGGAAATGATCTTTTAATCTCAGACACGGAAATTATTTGTAACTCATTAACCATTTTAAACCTTGTGATGGAACTGTAAACCTAAATGTAATTTTCTACTGTGGACAAAGAGCGGTGTCTGATGAAGTGAATGATGGTTTTAAATCACCATTTCTCCAAAATCTCATTACCACTGCAGAGAGAACACAGTGACTATACTGCAGCATCACCATGGAAACTGCTGGGAATATTTAGGTTTCAAACAGTCTATTTTTCTGCATTTCCCTTCCTTGTTTCCAGTTGTTTTACGTTTACTGATTTTTCCTTCTACTGGAACATGGGTATATTATATGACCTTGTAACATTCATTACTACTGACTCCTTCCTTTCTATGAGCCCGTTCAGCAAATGGTTTTGCTTTGCACAGGTGAATTCACAGTGAGGTGTGGCTAAAATTGATTTAATTGATTATATTGATTCTGGCCTTGCATTTATTCTCATTAATTAATTCTCACCAATTTCATCTTGCAGGATCCATTAAATCAGCTCTGCCAGTTTCAGGGTCACTGAATTCTTTGGAGTAATAAACACAAACTGGCTTTACAACATTGAACTTGGTCTGGCAGGGTGACATGCACTGCTGATGCTACATTCTTCATAATGAAGGTACAAGCAAGAATACCTGTATTATCTCAACTCTCATTTCCACGCACAAGGAATTGCTGAGATTGCAAAACGTGCTGCTGTAAGTGAGAACAAAAACCCTCAAAAGAAACATCTAATTTCTTGACTATGAATTTAAAGGACGCCTTTGTTTGACTGTCATGATCTGCAGCCCACAGTTACTTGTAAGTATTTTTAATTCAAACCTATGCCTTTGTCTACTTTGGGGTGTTTAATGATCATTTAGCTCCAATTTACATGTTTGTGATGGAAATCCAGCCATACGTTGTAAATATGACTTGCAATATGGGATCCTGAATTTTATTAAGAATGGTGCTTTCTTTTCATACATATGCAAAACTGCTCAATGCACCAGAAGGGAGCTTGTATCACAAATGTATTTCTTACAGAAACACCTTGCACCTTTTTGCCAACTGGAGATATTTAAATGGTTAAATGGATTGTGCCGCTAGACTCACTCGTGCTTCTTTCATATGAAAATGGCAAAGACAGAATCTAATACTTTTTAAGAGATGAATATCGCAGTGAATTCAAGTGAAGATAATGTTTTCTTTCATCCTGCAGCCTTGATTCATGCAAATTTAGAAGGCTCTTTTAATTCAGATTCCTGCCTTTCATTTGAAATACTTTTTGAGGGAATCTACTGCCTTAACGACTGCAGTAGATTGTGCTGATATTTAGCAGTTTAGGACATAAACTGGAATGCTAGGTGAATATCTAATCAAGTTGGGTAGGACTGTCATTAATTATTTACTGGTGACCATGGACATAAATTATTTAACACTTCTCTGCCTTCAAGATGTATTGGAAACAAGGTGACCAGATTCAATCGTATTAGTATTTTTGGTTCAAGATAACCAACTCTGTTCATGTGGATTTTCATTACTTATTTCTGCAATAGAAGGTCAGCCTGAACAAAAGTAACAATATTTTGTCTTTTCAGATTTTTTTCCCCGTTTACACCAACGTTATTTTTTTTTAAATTGTCACAAAACCAAAGTAAACATATTTTGTTTGCATTTGTGATCCTTTTTAAAAAAAATTCCCCTGTAGCAAAGTGATCAGATAATATTATTATTATCATGTATTTCTGCAAGTCACTTTTGCACCTAAAGATCTGTTACAGCATCTATTTGCATGCTATGGAGAATTGAACACAGGATACTTAACAGCACACTGTTGTCCGAGGATCTAATTTCTATGATTTAAAAAAAACATGATCCACCTCTCTGCTTCATGAAACTTTTTCTTGATCCTCATTTGTAAGAGACACATGTTCTTTTGAAAGAAGTAAGTAAACTTTATGTTTTTTTTTAAATTGCACAGTGGTCTTTGCTTGGTAAGTGTTCTTTGCTTTCAACCCGCAAATTTGTTCAACATAAAAGGAAAATTCCTTGTTGGATTAAAAATGCCATGGGTCATTCTATCTGCTTAGAGCACAATGCAACAACCATTGTAAAAGTGGAAGGTTGTGTGCTGCAGTTGCAAAGCTTCTGTTTGCATTTGTAATAAGCAACATCCCTTTGTAGTGCTGCAACTTGCCTCAGTATTGGTGATTTGAGAACAGAGATTATGTAAAACATAGTTTGCTCATGTACATCACATAAAATAACTAAAAAATGAATACCTCTGAATGTGCACCAAGAAGCTTTTCTGGGAGATAATCTGCTCGTATCCTCAGTTCTATTTCCAACTAGGAAACCAGAATTGATTTGAATGCATCAAACCGCTGTACATTGTATCTAGGCTCAGAATCCTAAAAGCAAAATCAAATATTGATCGAAAGTTAAGCTTACAGAAGCTCTCAAGCCAAGAAATAAAATGTGTGAAATAAAACATTGTAGACGGATCTTTACTAAATTGAAAATGATTGGGAAAAATTTATTTTATTCCTGGCTTCTGTAGGAAATTAATTCCCCAAACTTGCGAATGCACAGGATTGGTTGTCAGTTAGCAGATCAGTTCAAACTTAAACAATTGGAAATGTGACAGCAATGGACTCTATGATCCACGTTGTTTAAAAAAAAGTGAGTTAACTGAGAGATTTAAAAATGCAATAAACAAGTAATAAATCTGGGAAACCTAGTTATCGTGTGCTGGAAGTACAATTTTCACAACCCATCTGTTGTGATTGTGAGGCAGCCAGTCGCAAGGAAACAGCTTACAACATTTTGTTGATCCCTTTCAACACGTTAAATAAATGCTTAGAGTCTAACTGTGGCACATGCAGCTGTGCAATGAGTATTTTAATTATGTACATGCAATATTGGTGAGCAAAGAAATGTGCTTCTTTGAGCCAGCTATGACAATCATGCAGTAATTTCAGTGTGCACCAATATACGTTCAGCATGTTGTGTTTTAACTGCCCTTTAGTTCCTTAATGCACAATATCAGTTACTACTGTACATGGGTAGTAAAAATAGAGGCTCAACATTACAATGCCTCTGTGCAGCATCAATATGCATAGATGAAGAAATGAGGTGCCCCACAGAAAGATTAATTCTGTACTGAATCATTTATTTAGAGTTTCTGCTACTGTGCTCCCAGAAGACCCTGCAAAGCCCAGAAACTCAATTGAGACGGTACATGCTTACATACATTGTGCTGATGTGCAGTTTGACCTGAAAACGTGGAAGGAACAATATATTGCAATGATTTCATGTGCTTGGTGGATTGCATTTCAATTGCAAACAAACCACACAGTGGCATTAGAAGACAAATGATTCCAGTGGATTACATTATTGACATAAGAACACAAAATATTAGGATGTTATCACAGATCTAATAACCCATTGTAACCTACTTCAAATGTCTACGCTGCAAACTACAGTACACACCAGTTTAACCTAAGAAAATACAGCTATGTAGGTACCTAAGGAATTATACCTCTAATATGGCACTATGAAATGTCCATTAAATCTGGGTCTCCATGCCAACATTTTGGCATAACATCTGTACATGGATATGCTTTGACCTCCATGACTATATAATGCAGTACTAAATCTCAGCTGATGGTATTGGCGGATTGGTATTGAGTGTTCTGAAGTACATGTCAGGCAAACAACTTATGTCTTGCCTATTCATCTTCCTGTCTCCAATATAAATGGCACATGTAGCTGAGGTTGCTTCACATGGGTTGGGAACTGAATCAACTGCATTATGGATTGGAAATAATTGCTCTTCTTGAAAGGACGGACACCTTGAAAACTCCCGCCTGCAGTTCAAGAGATGCTTTTTCATTCCTCATGGAATTATATATTTCTGGTAACAGCAATCTTCCTTCACCACGGTTGAATTCCAAACTCAGTAAAAAGAACTTCAAAGCTGAGGAATCTGTCAAGCTAAAACTTTTTGTTGGGACACTGTCACACTCCGTCACATCACCTGTCAGTATTCATGGCCCAGTTGATAGTTGTGGATTGTTATGTTTAACTTCAAACACAGTTGAATACGGTACAAGTAGAAGCATTTTCTATACATAGGATAGTCTAGATCTGTATTTTCATTGTGAACGCCTAAGGGATGTTCTGTGGGACATCCTATTTATAGCTCATTTATGCGTTATTCTATTTCTGTTGAGCCTTGTTGTACCACCAAAACTTGTACCAAAGTTTTCAAAATTTGGATAAGATTTCACATCTCCATTGAAATGTAATGAACATTGCAGATCCATTTGTAGACAATCTCATCTGTCTCCCAGTTTCATAAACCCGTACCTGTTGTCTCTGGGCGGGATGTGACATGGTCAGGCTTCCTTCATAGTGACCACTTATCTAATTTTATTTCCTGCTTTCAGAAATGAGGCATGAAGGTTAAATTGTGATTGCTTCATGAAGAGCTGTTGACAAGCCAGAAGTGTTGAGTAACATGAAGCTCGACTTATTACAGCTGACAGCAATCTGCACAACACTAAAACCTTGTGCTCACAATGGGGTCTGATTTGCTGGATCTGTAAATTGAAATTCCTGCTGGGATGTTTGGATGCTTCTCAGGCTGACCTGCTGGAACGTCATTTAGACTCTTCTCTGTTGGAAATCAGATTCAGCTTTTTATGTTGCCAGTTAAGAAATTAAGACAGTGAAAAGTTGGTATTGCTGAAGATTGAGTGTTTGCTGCATCAGAAACTTTTCTGCAGAATAGGTAATGGCAGTTTTACCAGCATTCATTCTCATGCAAATTGTAATAGGAAAATGTAATCTCTACATAAATCAACACAGATTATTTTATTAAATCTTTTTAAATATTTATATTTATCATGAAGTCTGATTATAGTAACAGTAATAATAATCCTTGCACTTAATACGGTGCCTTAGCACGTCTTTCAGACATCTCAATGCACTTCATAAAATATACTGTCAAGTGACTCTATTTTTTGTGGGTGAAACAAGACAGACAATTGTGTACAGTCATGTATTGAAGCAATCAATGTACATTATTATTATTTTTTTGAGAAGGAATTATTACCCCCAGAAAAGCAATCTGCCAATCGACTAACAAGGTAAACAAAGACATGTGGAATGAGCAAATTTGCCCAACAATTTGCTCTGCTGGGAATCAAACCCAGGTCTCTCACTTGCGAGGCAAATGCTCTAACCGCTCAACCGCAGGACTCCATCTTCCAACAGTAAGTGGAAGATGCTCTATTTTATAACTAATGCATTTAAGAATCCTAGGGTTACTACAGTACAAATTAGTTGCATCACTAATCTCAAGTTTCATGTTTGCATATTCTGTAATAATTTAAGAGTGTTAGTGAGGAAATGAGGAGCTGAATTCAGGAGTTTGCGCTGTTAAGGGACCATCACTCAGTGTTTAATGGGAAATTGCAAAGTTCCTCCCAGCAATAAATTGATTAGTGAATCTTACTAATAATCCTTGCATTTGATACAGCGCTTTTCACATTTTCTAGATATCTCAAAGCGCTTCACAGAATATACTGTAAACTGAATTGACTGTATATTTGTGGAACAATATATCAAAAGGACAAACAGAGCTCATTTAAAGACCATGAGGGAGGGAGGATTACATTCATGCTGTAGTTCTATAACTGCCATGGTTCATTATTAAACAATAATGTTTAACCCCAGCCATATCTAGATTTGGGCAGAATAAGGGTGATGGACAATATCTTGGGCTCACCATAGAGGCTGCAAAGGGGATTCTATGCCATTGGCTTGTTGAATACCTGCAGGAGCACTCAGCAACTATCTCAGTACGACCAGTTGCAGTGAAGGTAACCACTTCTGATATCTTCCCTGGCACACTTTAGGATCATTGCGGAGTTAGCCACTTTGTTGTTTTACGTATCAAGGATATTACTGAAGGCCTCTTTGGAAAGATGCACCATTACTTGCACATGAGCAGAAACTAATAGTGGCAGTTATAAGTAACACTTTCAAACCCACTAGGAAGTGGGTTGAGGCTGTCCCAATGTATTTTATAATTCAAGAGCTAGCAGAGAGGAAGATTTATATCCACCAGTCTGAGTTAGAATCAAACTCTGATCCCAAAGGTGTACTCTTATCCACCATGTCCCTTTTTCATTCTCCCGACGTGAAAGTCACTCTATAAATGAAATTTTGCTGTTGTTCATGAACCAAACAGTTTTTTTTAAAAAAAAGTGTTTTTCACAATATTGACATTAATGGGTCTTAAATAAAATGGTGCTTTATTTAACAGAATGTTTGCATTTAGAATGATGCCAGTATTCTTGCACACCTCTGAGAAGATAATTTGTAGTGTTAAAAGTTCTTCAATCAACCAATCAATCAAAACTTACATTTATATAGCATGTTTCATGTTGAGAGGACGTCCCAAGGCACTGTACAGTTAGGTAGGGACAAGGGCAGGGGAAGAAGGGTCGGGGCAGAATGAAGAAGAGTAGGAATTATTGTAAACTAGCATATTTGTGGGCGAACTGCGGCAGCTAAATTGCACACAGCAGTGTCCCACAAACAATCATGGAAGTGGGATTAGGGGAAAAAGGGGGGAAAGATGGCAAGGGGAGGAGTCGGGCTAGGGGGGGAGGAGAGCAGGAAACCTGACTGTATATAATCTATATGATTGACTTCATACTGAAAGTTGCCTCATTTTACTCTCTTGACACTAACAGAGTCAATACACTCTTTATCCTTTTAAATCTTGCAAACTCGATATTAGAAATTTCTTAGAATGGGGCATTGAATTTTGAATTTTAAGATGTGTCTTATAACGGTGCTGAAACACATTGTACCATCACATTGCCCTCACACTCGGAACAATTTCTTATCGTGTCGTGGACATCCTGCTGACATGAAAGGTGCTACTGTATATAAATATAATTTGTAGTTGCTCTTACTTCTATAGAATTAGACCCATATCAAAGTCAAGATGCCTAGCAATCTGCAAGTACTATTATCTTTCTCTCCTCCCCCCACCCCCACCAACCAAAACCAATTCATTTATATGACATAGACTTTTGGTCAACTAATCAAATGAAAGACATCTTTCTTAATTCTTTGTTAATCCTGTCCTGATTGGTGCCCCAATGTTGAATAACAGATGTCATTGAAATATTTATGTAAACCACATGTACAGTGTTTTTTTTCATGTGGTGCTGGTACATACAAGGTTGCAGAATTAGAGTAGTGTATTATTGATTTTGGTGCTATGAGGATAAAAGATTATGTATTATCCAAGATACTTTCCCAGAATCATCAGGTTTTCCCACACTCACTCTACAAGTGTTGTGTCAGCTCAGTTGGTAGCACTCAGGTCTCTTACTCAGAGTATTTTGAGTTCAAGTCCCCATCAGGACTTGAAACCTATATAATCGGGCTGACACTCCAATGTCCAAACACTGCCTCAATCCCTCCGACCTTTCCTTGTCTTTGCCCGTCTTCAGATCATACCTGAAGATTTCCCTCTTAGACTGTACCTATGATCACCTCCCCTTACTCACCTTGGCCGTGGAACATTGTTAAGCACCCCAAGATGCTTATCCGCTTATGAAGGGCGCTATATAAATGCAAGTGGTTGGATATACATTTTTCTGCTGAAGTGCTCACTCCTTCTTTGTTGCTACCATTAGTGTCAAGATAACGACCACACTAAGAACAAAATGCTGAATGCTTGTTTTTAAATTGCTCTCCAGCACCAGTCAATTATAATGTGCAGTTGGATCCAGAAAGTGGTTGTGCTAACACTTCTCATCTATCTTAATGTTTTTAGCAGCTCATGGATTTTACAAAATGAAACAACCAATGCAATTACAATAGTTCTTTTTAGCAGGTTCAGTATTTTAGTGAATAGTTAATTTGCTGTTGGAGTACAACAGCAACTTCAATTTATATAGCGCCCTCCACGCTGGACAGCGTCTCAGAGCACTTCACAACAACGGATCCTGGGAGTAGAAATTGTAACTCTGTAAAACAGGACGTTCCTTTGCAAGGTAACTTGACTGTTTAATCTTGGTGTTTAGATTAGCTGTGCTTCAATATCTGCCTTCCACGCACTTATCACATTCAACTTGTTTATACTTACAATGCATCCATTATAACTTACTCTATATGGCTCTTTAACACTGTGCAGTGAGAAAACGATGGTAAGCGAGTAAACGTAATGTAATTATTGTAAGCTAGTTAAATGTCAGCCAGGCTCTGTTGCCTCTGAATCAGAAGATTATGGATTCAACCTCTGTATTGGGACTTTAAACTCAATATCCAGGCTCACACTCCAGTGCGTAGAAACATAGGAACAGGAGTAGGCCATTCGGCCTCTCAAGCCTGTTCCACCATTCTATAAGAGCTCATGACTGATCTGTACCTCATCCCCAATTAACCCCCTTGCCCGCATCCCTTGATACCCTGACCTAACAAATATCTATCCACAGTCACTACACTTTACAATATATCCTTTGATGTGCTTTGATACACTCTGATCTGAAAAGTGGTATATTAAATGCAAGGATTATTACTATTATTTAACTGAGAATTTAAAACATTTTGTTCAAGTCTACTTTCATTAGAGAGATAAATTGTTGCTGGCAGATTTAATGGCAGAGTACAGGAAAATAATCATGTTAGAAAGAGTATTTTGACAATAAATTAGGTTACTTACTGTTCAAACAGTGAATATTGAGGTTTAATACGAGCAGCATGTTAAATCTTGCAGTCGAAAGCTGGTTATCCCCTTTATACTGTACATGCTAATAGCTGCAAATAAATGGGGCACCATATGCTACCGACAGGAAAGGCACAGAATAGATTCCAGAATTATACAATGGTGGAAACATTTATGTGCTTCAGAATTGTTATCCTTTCACCACAGCCTGCGAATGTTAAAGTATGTAAGAGCTGTGGGACTCAACCATGCATGAGGGGTGCTATATAAATGCAAGTTGTTGTTGTATTTCTGGAATATCAGCGATGTTACTGACATTTGAAGGAAATTCATGCCCCAAAGCATGTGTGAAGTTATCAAGCCCAGTGGTTTGTAAATTGAGAATTTTATGGAAGAGGGTGGTTGAGATAATGTAGGGAACTCGATTTTGAAGAAAAAAGGTCAGAGCAACCCTTTTTCGAGATGCGTTGATCACTGAAAGGAAAGTCTGAAAGTCTTCTTCTAGAAGAAAGGATTTCAAAGATCTTCAAATCATTCATGAGTAAGCAGAGATGTGTGGACTGCAAGTTGCTCAGCTTGAGCTGTACTTAATTGAAGACTACACAAATGCATCAGTGCAGAAATTATTGCAAAGTGAGCTATACAGTGTTTACTGGTCTGTGAAAGGGTTTTCCTTCTATCTGTTCTGTCAGGAGTTTTTGCTGCATATCCTGCCTGAAGGCATTGATTTCAGGTCATGTGGAAATGGGTCACATGGAAATGGAGAATATAAACAGAGGTATGGAGATGAGAGCTTGCTTCTTACAGCTTAAAGATGTATCCTGCGATGGATCAACTGGTTACTGATCAACTCTCATCCATTTATATTTCCTAATGACAGATGAACTGATAAGAGCCTAACTGGAAGCTGCTATTTACAAAAAATAAAAACTCTTATTTGATTCAGAACTTTGAGTATTTGAAATCTGCCAGGAACAGATCGCAGACAAATAATGTAAACCTATCAAAATATTAACTTATGATGAAATGCACAGCAGAAACAGCATGTCTGTTTGTATTCACTTGCCAGCTGCTGGCTGTTCCAGGAAACATAGCATGTGGGGCAAAATAAGTTGTGGTCATTTGAAATGTCATTGTAAGATGAATTGGAAGTTTACAAGAAACCAAACCCTTTTTGATGTTGTCCTAACAGAGCATGGGGATTATAGTGATTTAGAGAACAATTCTGTGTTTTCAGATTCTAATCCAAAGGCTGCTTGAAACTGCAATGTACCAGTCTATATTATAGTGTGTGTGTGTATTCTGCCTATCTTCTGATAGAATTGTCTATTATTGGGATGAGGAAGGAAAGACTAACGTCTGTTTTCTTTTCTGGGAAAGTTGTGTCTTTTGTTGGTTAATTACAACGGAGATGTATGTAGTGGGAATCTGAAATGCTCAGCCTTAATGCTGGAGGATGTGTCTGGGGACAAGATACTGAAATGGGAAAGTGGAGAGAGGCTGTAAGGGAACAGTATTAACACTTTGAGAATCAAGATGTGGAAATTTTCCTCTTTTACTTTTCAATTCTCAGCAGATAGACTAAGCATAGATAGATCAAGTCTTATAATATTTAATGTATGAACACTCCTAAATAATTTAAGGATATCAAACTTATGACTAGCACCACAGCAATGTTGTGAGATGGAAAGTGGCACTTTTATGGTTAATTTGTGCAATTTGCTCAGGGGATTCCAAACTGACCTTGTATTTTGCCAACTAACATTGCATTTGAATTTTAATCTTAACTATGTCACTGCTGGTTAAAATACTGTCTGAAACTGCTATACATTGTATTGATGCTCATGAATAAGTAATGGAAAGACACATTAGATATAGCTTTAAATTTGTCTCGGTTCTGTTTTCAAATCTCAGCCTCTGGACTATCATTAATGAAATTGGTGCTGTAGAAATTTCATGTCGTCAAAACAAGAAAGAAGCAATTTTAATGATTTACTAAGTTAATACTTTGCTTTTTTTAAAAAAAACATTGAAAAAAGTTAAACTTTTTTATTAAAAGAGAATGAGATTTAATTAGATAATACATTAAAGCAGCAATTTAAAAGTTGACCTTTGGGGGATTTACATAAAATGGATTTTCACAAACTTTAAACTTCAAAGGCTAACTTCACCAAAAAAAATGAAACCTGAATTGTTCAGTTATTTAAAATCAAATAGAAGAATTTCATTGTTTATAAGTTTTTTTGGGGGGAAAAAAAGTCTTTTGAACAAACCTGGATGACTTGATAGTTGGATTTTAAAAATAATGAACTTCTGTGTTGTGGCTATCAAACAGATATATGCTTTTGGCCCTTCCTCGCTGTGTGCAACTACCATGATTGAAAAATGACACTTACAATAATACTTGCATTTGATAAACAGTAGAAGCCCATTTATCCATGACTCGATGAACCGGCACTTCCATATAACCAGCACGCCAAAAACAAAGATCCCCATTCAATAAACCGGAACTTATCCGGAACAATAGCGGTGGAGCAATTGTAAATGCATAAATAATAACAGAATATTGTATTGTTATTATTGTTAAAACTACTCTCTTGCACTTCTCACCTTTGCTGGTAGATGCTGCGGTTGAGGTTTATAGTCCAAAAAACGGAGCGCGACTTTAAAGCCTTACCAACAGCAAGCCGATAACCCTAGCCAATAACCCACATTGTCGCGCAGGTGCAGCATTTTGGTTTGCCGCTAGTAGAGTCTAGGGTTATCAGCTTGCCGCTAGTAAAGTTGCGCGACTTTACAATTGGGCTGCCGTTTTTTTCACCCGCTTGGCGTCCTCCATTTTTTTTTTAATCGCTGGATTGTTAACCTTAATCAGTAAAGGTGAGAAGCACAACAGAGTAGTTTTAACAATAAGTATCAACACAATATTCTGTTATTATCTGTTATTATTTAGTCTGGTGTGTATGGTGTGTGTTAAAAGAACTTGAATTTTTTTGTGGTGGGTTTTCGGCCGCGGGCCGACCGAATATCCAGCAGGTGCTTTAACCGGCATTGGCCAGGTCCCGCGGGTGCCGGATAAACGGGCTCAAAGAATAGTAGATATAAAGCCAGTCATATTTCATATCTTAAATTAAGAAATTCAAAATTGCTTAAAACTTAATTTGTGCAGAAGCCTTAAAATTAGCCCTGGTTTCACACAGTTATCAAAGCCAAACTCCAATCTTAAACTATCCTTTTTGCTTATATTACTTGAGCCTGAATCCACTGCATTTGTAAAAGGATGCAACATCTGCACAGAATCCAATCGTAGTCTCAGACTGAATGATAAGTGCCTGTAATGCTGGTTGTGTACATATACTGTATGCAGGTAAATAAATCCTCTCACAGTAGTACAGTTTACACTGATTTGAAAGGTAACATTCTATCAAATAGTGTTTGTAATTGCTAGATTTTCTAGATATGCAGCACTCATTGAACAAGACTTAGTCAAACATTGATTCTTCTTCATTGGTAACCGTTTTACAGCTGAATACATTGATTAAATTAGTTGAGGCTAGATCAAGTAAGGAATTGGCAAAGTGTTAAGAACGGAGAGGAGAGGAAAGAGCAGAGGCTTGCCTGGTGGGATATTGTTAGTGAAGAATAAACGATATATGAAGTGCACTGAAGTACGGAAAAGCTCCGAGTTCTGGCATGTTTTATGTTTTGAATCGAGCAGAATGATTTAAGATGAATGATTTCTGTTGGCTGGACACCTGTAACAGTTTGCATTGTTCTTCAGTGAATCTCTGTGGAATACTGTAGTTGGCAGGCACCGAACTAGCTTGATCCAACAACAACTAAATCACTAATCCAAGCCTTAAATCCTGACTGCTCCTAACCTAACTGTAACTCCGAACAGAAACTCAGATACAGCCAGATGATGTCTAGGCCTGAATTGAAGATGTTGCTTTGCCAGTAGAGATTTTGAAATCTGTGATTGGTACCTGAATGCTGTTCGTTTCTGTGCAGTGCTGCTCCAGATGGCAGTTTTGTATTAGATCCTGAGGCTGTTGTTGACCTACACAAATGTGACTTCAGTGCTTGGGCTTACACTACTCTATGTGATGTAAAGCTGAAAAGCCTGAGTATGCTGATTTCATACAGGGTAGCAGTTGGAAACAATCATATTTAAAACTCCATCTCAACACTTCATAAAAGTGACCTCCATTTACACATGTTTAACGCAAGCCCTTTTTTTAAAAAAAACTTTTGTTCTGAATAATGCATTGCTGAATTGATACATTTTCATTTTCAACAAATAAATCTTTAGTACTTACTCCGTTTCTTTCTCCACTGATCTTAAAAGCAAAGTGCTGCTATTCGATTGATATCAAAACCCTGTTTATGTGGAATTTTCTTTTTTTCCAATGAAGCCACTAAAAGGGCAAACTCAATCACTTTCAACAAAAATAAGGACATTTAATTTGAAATCTTCCTATACTGTATTGTTCAAGGACATAGGAAGTCAACTTTGTATCGCTACATATGAATTATAATGTAATTTCGTGAGAATAGATAACATATTAGATAATTAAAGAAAATTAAGTTAATTAATTTTTTAATAAGTTGTGGCATCTGGTAGATTGTTGCAATTAATAGCCACAGAATATTCCTTTTTCTTGTCGGACATCGGGTTGATCTTTGTTAATAATAGTCTTTTAATTTCAATTATTAAAACAATATTAATTCAAAATTGCAACATGTATGGTATGTTCTCCACAACCTGAACTCTCAGCTGTTACGTTTGGCTCTGCAAGCTGGTTGGAGGCTTTTAGCACTAATCCTAAATAAGCAAACTACTCTGCCGCATTTCCTTCTTTTATGACCCAATTGAGCATTTTTAGTTGTAATCCGTTTGACATAGATCCTGAACACTAATGTCCATGTGTGTCGGATGAGCATTAATATGAGATTTATTCCCCCTGATTCTGTGTTTCATTCATTCAGAACACTAGGCACTCAGAATCTTTCTAAGATGTTGAACATTTACTGCATTCAGATCTTGCTGTTGTCTCCCTTTGAGTTATCGTACATCGAGTTTGATATCATATGATTGACAGGGTTGTATGGTTCTCTGTCATTTGGGTTGCTTTGATGCAAATGTCAGACAGGAATATAATAAAGGTCAGACTATAATACAGGGTTATGTCCAAGCTGTAAATTCTGTGATTCTACCTTCAGTGATGTCTCTGTAGCTACATTTAATCGGTCAAGGCACTGGGAACCAGAGAAAGCCCTTGAGGTCTCAATGGCCTTTGAAATCTGTTTTCTCTGGATAATGAAATGGATTGAAACTGTAAAGTGTTAAGACGAACTAGGGATTAAAAATATTCACTCTCCCCCAACCACCAGAATAGTAGATACTGTATGTAGCTTCACATTTTCACATCAAACCATTGCAGTGTTGTTGTTGGAGGTGTCATCCTTCAGATGAGACGTCACCTGAGGTCTGTCCGCCTGTTCAGGTGAATATTAAAGATGCTGTGGCACTATCTGAAAAGAGAAGGGAGTTTCTGTCAGTGTCAGTGTTCTGGCCAACAACACCGACAAATAAAAGTGTTAGTTTACCTCATGGCTGTTTGTGGAATAATTTGTCTCTGTGTTTGTCTGCAAACCATGCAGTATATTCTGTGCAGTATATTTGAGATGCTACATTAAACATTAGGATTCTTATTATTATAAGTCGTTTAATGGGTCTTGAAGAGGAATCCTATCCTTCTAGCTGTACAGAAGGAGCTTTTATATGTTTTTTTAAAATCCCAGTGGTTTGTCATGAGATTTAAACATTCATACATGAAAGCCATGAGACCATCTTAAAATGTGTGAGTATTACATCTGATGCATGGAAGTTGACAGCTCTGCAGTTTTCTATCTGCCTCCCTGAAGAAGCTTTCCCTGTAGTTGGAGGAACATCATATAACTTGAACACAGACACCAGTGTAATCCCTTAATCACAAAGAGGACTTTTCTTAACGTTATAAAGCTGTTGTAACATCTATGACAGACTATGAAGGATGCTGTCGTAATCGAAACGCAGCTAGAAAATCATGCCTCAGTATTTCTTTATCTTAAGAAGCATAAAAGCTTTTCAAGGAATTGCAAAACGTCAGCAATGTTTCACAGGAAGGAGTAGCAATGCAATCTGTTCGGCAGATATTGCTGTAGTCCTTTAGAGCCTTACCAAAAGTGCATATAGTTATAATGTAGTTTGTTTTAACAATGTAAAGGAAATTATTGTTTAAAAATGACAGTCATCATTTGATATAGCCCCTTATCACACTGAGACATATCAAAGAGCTTCACAGGATGTACTGTAAAGTTTAGCAGCTGTGTATATGTAGGAAAACATGGAAGGGAGACAGGATCATGATTTAATTATCAAACATCCACATACTTTGTGTGTTCTTTTCAATTACTAGTTGAGACAACTTTCAGTATCTCAATAATTCTGCAGGACGTTTTGCCTTTAACATTTTCCCCTTACATTTTCTCCAGGGGTCCAACTAATAGCAATAAACTTTTATATGCAGTACCCCATCTCTAAGATGGGTGCATTGAGGCACCTACACTGCCTTTAGAATGGCTAACTCAGGCATTTGCTATCTCATTATCTCAACAGTGGAATACCAGTACGAATAGGTCATTACTAGATAGGAATCAGGAACAGGAAATGGCCATTTTCCCTTCCCCACCCAAGGGAATGGGGAACCATTCAATAATTGAGCAAATCAGCCTTTAAAAGAGATGAACCTGGTCTGTACGACTTATGCAGAAAACTTTATAATGTAGGATACATCAAAGCATGAGGCTGTTGGAGCTGGGATCCCTCCTCTTTACTCTTTACTGGAGCAGAATTCAAAGCACTAGTGGAAACATTGACTAATACTTTGGTTCTATGCTTGGAGATTTCCTAATCTCTGTGGATATTTCCATATAGGTCAAAAGTGTCGCAACCAGTTTGTGGTCTTGAGTGCAGACTAATATCTCAGCTAGATCCAGACAGAAATACATGTTCTCTGGTACATCATGAGTTGCAAGGTTTACCTTTCTGGTCCCAAGTGTCTCCAGAAACCACAACATAGTGAGCCAGGAATTTCAGTAAGAATCTCTTCAAACAAACACTCCATTGTTGCTGAAAGCACCAGCATCTTACAATCAACTACAATAAAACCTTGATAATCCAGCTATCTAACTCAATCTTGAATATGTTCAAGGATTGAGCATCAATAGCTTTGGGGTAAATAATTCCATACATTCACCACCTCTGAGTGAAGGACTTTTTTCTCAACTCAACTATTTCATAAAGAGCTTTTCGTGTTTTCTAAACGTCTCAAAGCGCTTCAAGGAATATACTACAAAGTGAATTGATTGAATATTTGTGGGTGAAAGGCAGCAGCCAATTGCACACAGCAGTGTCCCACAAACAGTTGTGGATTGAAATCACCACTTTTCATTATTGCTTTTTTTTGGAGGGATTATTATTAGGCGTGTGGAATAAGGAAACTTGCCCAGTGTTTCTCCCTGCCTGGAATCGAACCCATCTCTCGCTTGCAAGGCAAGAGCTCTAACCACTGAGCTGCAGGACTCACTAATTACAATGCACTCGCTTTAAACCCATTTTTACAAAACGTCTACTTTAAGATAATGCATGTAGTTCTCCTAACAGCTGATGCTGTTAAGAAGCTGTTAAGATGCTGTTAAGAAGACACACATTTGTACAGATAATCCAAATAAAATTAGCAAACATTTCCTAGATCGCATGATGTCACACTGTCATGTTGGCTGAACTACTATCAGCATAAACAATTTAATTTGAAAATTGTATGAAAGAGGTGTTTTTTTAATAAAGGAAGTATGTGCTGTTGTTTTGGCTAATTTATCTGGATCCAAAGGTTGTGAGTTCAAGCATCCTATTAGGACTTGAGTTCATAGTCATGGCAAACACTGGGGAGCACTTCATTGTCAGTGGTGCTGCCTTTTAGACAAGCTATTAAACCAGGGTCTCATCTGCCTGTTCAGGTGGACAGTAATGACCCTATGAACACTATTCGGAAAGAGAATGGAATTTCTTCCATTATGCATCCAATTCAAACTCTTCAGCTGAAGAACCAGGTAGGATTCTCCAGTTCACCCCGAATTATAAATTCAAAACTAATTCCGGCAGAGACTTGACAGGCCGAATGGCCTCCTTTTGTGCCGTAAGATTCTATGATTCATGAAGTTTGATTTTGTGTTGTTGCTTAGACAATAGCCTGCCAAAGGAGAAATATTTTGGCTGCAGCTTCATACTATCGGCACCTTATTTGGAAGAATTCAAGCATGACTTTCTGCAGGTTTTGCATTCATTTCACACTCCTGTCACTATTGCTGGCAATGCTCTGAGAGACTTAACGCAATGACCCATTTGAGCTGTCAGATTGTCTCTAGTGTGAGACAACTCTCTGCTGAATTTATTTTCAGCAAACCTTTTCAGGTGGGTGAAAATTAGAATTGAGTGGCACTAATGCAAAGTCACACTAGGTCTTGACTTGAAAGCACTATACCAGATGCAAGAATTATTATTATTAATGTATTATGCATGACTTTCATGTTGATTTCAGAAATTGCTTCAACTTGTTCTCACAGTAGCATGATTATTGTGCAGTTCCAAAATCTAAGAGTTTAATGTGTATTTTTGCTGTACTGTATTTAGATATTGGATAGCAGATTGTGGTCGGTCATTATTATATTGGAATTGAAATTTGCGTTCTCTTTTAACCGAAGTCTGGTAGTTAATATTCTCCTGAAATATTTTTTGAGGTATTTGAGGCAAATCCAAAGCATGGTCAAATCCGTTTAAAAAGATTAATTGTGGTAATTTTATTCCAGAAATTAAGAAGGCTGGATTAGCCATGTGTATATTTATATATTATGACAATGCATTTGATGAATCTCTTAACATTTCAAGGACAAATGGAATATTAAATTTTCATGTGTTTTACCTTGATTATATACCCAAAACATGAATGAATGTTTCTAATTTATGCTTGAGGGTATTTTTTCTTTCACAGTTGTATTCTGGTACACATGTGATTTCCTGGGAATATTCTAGTTGGATCAGTGTTTGCGTAGATGAAATATGAAGACACTGATTCTCCCTCAAGTTGCAACTGCATTTCAATTATACTTTTTATAATTGTGCACAATTTGATCTTGTACATGGAGTTATCTGTGTCCTATCAAGATTGATGTCAAGGACTATAACTATTTCAATGTTCTGAGTAATGAAAACATGAATATTTAAATTTGGTAACATTATAAATAGGAATCAAGATTACACATTACATTTTATTGGCTTGGATCACAAATTCTATAAAATGGGAGTGGTAGGAAGTGACTGGATACATTGGAATTCTGTGCTTGGATAAGAATGATGCTTAGTTCAGATATGCAATGTTATCTGAAGTAATCTGTACAACAAGCCAGTTAAGCTCCTTTTTGTTTAGAAAGAAGATGTAGACTGTCTTTGAGTGTTTGATGCATCAGAGTTTGAATCTAAATTGTATTGATGTGGATGATCTGTGTAATTAGAGCAGAAATTTCACTGTGGAATGTCGTAGTGGTGATTAAGTGTTTTGTTTTAAATTTATATGTGGATACTTTATTGTTTGTTTGAGAAACCCCTATAATTCCTGTACAGGTACAAACACCTAAAAGCTGCATTTAAAGTTAATTTTACTGAACAAGGCAAATTTGCATTGTGGTCAACCGTATATTTTAACGTCTTTGGATGAGACTTTAAACTGAGGTCCCATCTGCATGTTTGGGTGAATTTTAAAGATCCAGGGCACTATTCAAAAAAAGAAGGGATATTCCCTATTTAGTGTCCTGGCCAACAATCCCCCAAATCAAATTGGTCATTCACTCTTTGGTTGTTTGTCGGACATTGCTGTGCGCAAATGGTCCCACATTTGTTGCACGGTAACATCTATGAATTTCTATATGGATTGTTTATGGATGAGCTGCCAAAGATCAGATTACTTTTCTTGTAGTTTAGCTTCAACCTTTTGCTAATTTGATCTTATTATTGTATGGTGGTGAGGGGGCAGCGGAATATAAATTTCAGCTTGGACTAGTTGGGCTAAATGGCCTATTTCATGCTATGTAATTCTATGTAATATATACAAGAATGTGACTCTCGTTGTAATGCATTTTAAAACCATATGTGATGGAGCACAACAGAATACAATCTGCATCAAAATGGCGGTTGTCAATTCTGTAGGTTAACAACCATATACAGTACAAGACTAACTCTCATTGTAATGCACATGTAATGCACAAGGATTATTATTATTTTAAAAACTAATTTGTGTAGAACGCAACACGTGTCCCAGGTTTCTCGCTTGTAAGGCGAGTGCTGTAACCACTGAGCTACAGGACTCCACAAATGCTGCGGTTTAACGTCCATTTGAAACATTTACGATTGTGATATTGAAGATTAGAATATAGACGTTGAATGCTGAGCACCAGATGAATACCTGCATGAGACATTGGCGTAGTCAGTATATGTTTGTCGTTAATCCGATTTATTCTGGTGCTGGCAACCCTTAGCAGTCATATCCATCTCTTGAACTGATTGTAAAATTGAGATTGAATTGCTATACAACAACAACAACTTCGATTTATATAGCGCCCTCCACGCCGGACGGCGTCTCAGAGCACTTAAATTTAGTGTTGTTTAAGACTTAGACTGTGGTCGGTCATTATTACATTGGAATTGAAATTTGCTTATCGTATAAGACTATACATTTAGTGTTACTTAAGACTCACATATAGAGCTGGTGCCCTACGGACTATTAGTGCAGTATACCCAGCTACTGGCAATGACTAGATGATTTCTGGTGCTAAAAAAAAAGGCATGACTTCTGGGTCACTAGATCGTCACTCTGGTCACTTTCTGCACTTTGTGCATGCATTCTATGTAAAGGAAATGCTGCTGATATTGTTTTGTTTAGAAAGTTCCTCTTGTAGATAGCACACAGAGTGTGACATTAGTGTTGACTTGATGACTCAGAAGCCACAAATTTTTTGCGCTTTGCTTGTAGAGTGGTTGGAGTATTGGATTAACAACATACACAGCGGATTTAACATGGGGATAGTTATGAAAAACAGACAGTTCTGTTGGCTTTGAAAGCAAACAATTGTTCAAAAAATGAGGCTTTAACCTTTTCACTAGAATTGTGTTTATTGAATTGACAGGAACTTTAGGGTGATCTATAGTTACCCTGAACTGTGATTGAAAATGCATCTCAAGAGCTCCAAGTATAATTAATGGAATGACTGCTGCACAGATTGTACAAAGCAAAGTGGCACTTTGAATTATGCTCGTCAACTCTGATGACCCATGGTTGAATAGCCTGCAAATATTGTCTTGAATCATCAATGGAGAATAGGTGAATGCTAGGGGGTATTTGACATCTACATAGCTGTAGAAACATGTGAATTGCAAAAGAGGAGGAGCAAATCTTGTGCATCTTTGCTGGGGGATTATGTCAAAACAATAATGTTGAATTGAATATAAGGACCCATTTCTTAATCCGCAGCATTTCGTAGTTAACGTTTTTTTTAAAAAAAGGTAAGTTCTTGCTTTGCTTAGGTTCATATGGACTTTATTCATACAAAATTACAACAAACCGGAATTATTTGGAGTAAAAAGGGAAACAGCGATGTGCTTCTAAGTATAGGCTTATACCCCCTTGAGGTTTAAAATCTATATCTAGGTTTGTTCTGGAGGACAAGCTGAAGAAGGTGATAAATAAAATGAATATGTATGATTTTTTAAAAAATCCTGCAGACATGCAAATTCAATAAAAGTGTAGTTGGATGAAATGGCTTTTTGATTTTTGGTCAATTGAATTTTCACAACTTTTATACATGTGTGGAATGCCAGTCCAAATTTTTCAGATTCTGATGTAACATCTATACGCACAAATATCCATATCTTCTTAATGAACATTGTTCAGGATGGAACAATTATCAAGGCAGCCCAGCAGTTGAGCCTCCAGCAGTGATATTCTTAACGAGACAAAGAAGTAGCACAGTGGACCTAACTGCAGCAGCTGAAAGATAACCGCACAGTGTAATCTGTGTTTAAGTTTGGAAATAAACATTATAAAGATTATACTAAATGACTAAAAGCAAACTGCTTGTTTACTGACCTCCGTTCCACCATTGGTGGCTGCTCTTTCAGCCACTACGCCGCAAAACGTTGCAGCACCCTTCCTCTATTCCTCCATTTTGCCACTTTCTTCCCCTTCTGCAGGTCACATGTGAAGACGTTCCTCTTCGAATATGCCTACGGTCACCTCCCCCCCTGGCCCGGCGTCATGCTCTGCTACTGTCAAGCACTCTGGGGCACTACCCTGTCTGAGGGGTGCTATATAAATACAAGTTGTTGCTGTGGCACTTACACCTAATGTGGAAGAATATTTTAGCTCTTGTGGTAGTGGGTACGGGGGGTGGGGGGGGCGGTGGCTGGGGGGAAGAGTTCATGCAATGTTTTTATCCTTGAGTTGTGATGTTCAGAAACTGTTCTGAAAAACCTTTAATCTGTAATACTAGATAAAAATGATGTGCAGCTTGGTGGCAGTTTACTTCCTTCAGCACTTTAGGGCATAATATTTAAGGTATTGGCCTTTTTCAGTCCTTGCTGCCCTCAATCCTTACTGCTAGTTCCTTATGGTTGCTTAAGCAGCCATTGAAGCTTATCATTATTCAAGGGCAAGAAACTCCATGGGACATCAAATGACATATTAAAGATGCATCATGGAAAGTCCAACTTTCTACTTATATCTAGGTGTAATCTGAAACTCAATTTAACATACGCTTATCTGAACCTCTGGACTTGTGTTGTAATAAATGATTGACTTAGTCATCGCTTTCTCTTATCTATCGCCACATGCAAAGTAAGTGAACTCCAAGTGGCTAATCCACCCTTCTCGACGTGAACGGCACCATACAAATATAATTTCTTGTTGTTGTTGTCCTCCTGACGTGAACAGCACTTTACTAATGTAATTTGTTGTTGTTGTTATGCATTTGTATTCCATTAAGGCAGTTATAAGATCACATTTTTGCCTGCGATTGAGTGGGGGTTTTTTGCCAGAAGAATAAGATGTATGATTTTAACCCCTAACGTAGTGGTGAACTCTCCAGAAACATTTTGTAGAGACAGTGTTTAAATTTCTTACTTTGCCTGCTTTTGCAGCCTGGCATCCAGTCATTTCTTTTTGCAAAGTTCATGCTGCAATACACTGGCTTATCAACTCATAAACCAGACCAAATTTCAAATTATTCACTGACATTAATAGCATGACCATTTACACCCTGATTTATCCTGTATCAAATCGGGCCCTTATCCCCATTTCAACAAAGCAATCTAAATTAGTGCCAGTAAATTAAAATGTTGAAATTAATATTGCTGCCTGATTGAATTGCAAGTTTCCTTAATGTCACGTCGTCTCTCTAGACTTATTCGCTTAAAGTTAATTTATTTCAGAGAGCATATCTGATCATTTGCACGGAGGTCATTTTAAAGAGTACCTACCCTTCAATGCAGAGATTTTCCAACTTGCTGTTTTTTTTATTGTGTTGGTGATTCTGCCTGAACCACGGGACTCTTGACATGAGACTCTTGAGGCAATGGAGGGAGGAACTTGAGTCCAAACCATTGCCCGGCTACTTTTATCCAGTTTCTGTGAGACAAACTAAAGGGATGCTATATCAGATCTTTCTCTCCCTTTTAAGAGAAGCCACACAGTTTCTGTTGAGCTTTTCTATACAATGCTAATTTGACACTTAAGACATTAGTGCTGGTGGAACTGAATGTTGTGGTCCTTTCTTTATTGTGCGTGCTGCTTATGTTCTGAGTTCTGAGTTTAAAGTCTCCGAGAAATAGGCTGCTTTTGGCTTTTATGTTTTATGCTTGAAACCTGCACCTCTTTAAGCAGTGAAGTTGAGTTTTATTTTTAAAACTATTGATTTCCCAGAAGTAGGAAATGCTGAACGTGAATGGCAAATTAGTGGTAGAGTCCGGTTCAAGCTATTAATTTGCAGTCAGAAATGTCTTACACCCCAGAGAGTCCATTAAAAGAACATGTTATTCTGCTGATGTAGAGGAAGCTAGAATCTAAGATATAGGAGCCTGAAGATATTTGGTAGAGAATACCAATGACTGTCACTGGTAAGATGTTCTTTATTATGTGAAAGAATTTTAACTGAAATAACCATTAATAAAAAATAATCTGTGGGAGAGTAGCAAAGCTTAATGTTGCAGTAATTGACACTCCTAGAATATAAATATTTAGTCAGTGGGTAATATTTTCACTTTTTTGGTGATGTGTTGATTCAAGTAAATTAAGACTTAATGATACATGTTAACAATAATCCCTGCATTTGATATAGTGCCTTTTCACATTGTCAAGACATCTCAAAGCTCTTCACAGAATATACCGTGGGATATTTTTAAACACAGTTTCAAATCAATTACTAATTTTGTACAGTATGGATCACTTAACTAGCTGGATTGAAATCTATTGAATTCATAGTTCTTCGACAGTCATGAGGAAACAACAGTTTGCATTTGGTATCATGCGGAGAGGGCCAGCGAGTTGGATTGACTATGAATAGCTCTTTTCAAAGAGCCGGCACAGACTAGATGGGCCGAATGGCCTCCTTCTGTGGTGTAAAATTCTATGATTCCTGATTTTTGGATCAATGTTAGCAATGCCATTAAATAAAGCCTTGTGGGGAGAAAAATATTTGCGAGAGGTTCGCCAAGAGAAATGATCTGCCCCAGCAGCAAAGCAATATAAGGGCAGGGAATTTATACTTTCTGCTCTGGCATCTGGACCATCAGAAAACACACACCTGATTTCTAAGTGCTGAGCATGTGCAGATCGAACACTAATAAAAGTTCTTTAATAACATTTAAAAAAACACATGGAAAGTTTCTGGGTGGTCAGGTGGCTCTCCCGAGAACTCTCAATGGAGCATGGGGGAGTGAGCCCAATTCACATTGTATGGTTCTATCTACTGCAGCAGATTTGGATTCTATCAGGAATGGGCCTCCTGAATAACGTACTATCTCAATCCCACTTAGTACCTCACCACTAAATATGGTGCAAATGGACCATTATGATTTGAACTGAACTATAATGTGCATAAATGTCATCGTGGGTCTCAGAACTGTTTATTTTTTTTAGATTATTTCTGTTTGGTGATTATTTTTAGTTCACATTTTTTTCAGCGAATGATTAGCCCATTTTGTTACCGAGAATGCCTATTCTAAGAAATGGACTTTTGAAATCTGAATGGTTTTTCCATGTACTGCACTCTGGTATAATTGCAAGGCAAAGTTTAAAAGCAGCATATCATTTTAACTGGATTAAATGTCTAATCTGATGCAAGTTATTCCATAGTTAGGGGAATGTCCAATATGTTACTAATGTATGATGCAAATCAGGATTAATTCTGGAAAACTTTCAGCTTTTGAAAGTGAATGATTATGCTATTACAACATATGAAACTGCACTAACAAGTTACCTATGAGACATTAATGATTTTCACCTAATAATCTTACTAGATCCCTTAGCATGTTCACGTTTGCCAATTACCATGCTTTTACTGAGAGAGTCCGTGAATGCCTTACTATAATAAGCGGATTACACAAATAATTAGCTTGCATAAGAGAAAAGAAAGTAAGCATGTGTTACTGAAGTCAGTCATTGATAATACACTGACGATTACTTATGTTGAATATGGGCATCCAGTATATGATCACAAACTGAGCAACAGAGCCATGAATATGTGGAAGACTAAATTAAATTAGCAAAATCGTACAAAATTGCAATTCATCCCAAAACATTTGTTGGTTTGCATTTGATTGGTTGGTTGGTTGGTTGATTGGTTGGTTGATTGATTGATTGATTGATTTCAGTGAAACCAGTACTGATGATGGTATATTTTGTAGCAGCATAATACAACAAATACAAAATAAATTGATTAAAACCCAAAGATCCCAAAGACCTAAAATCCTACCTCAGAATCAAGATTACATTGCTCGCTGCATTGGGCTACCCTCTACTTTCATCAAAGGATCATGTAATATTGAAACAGAATTTTTTTATGAATAATTCACGCAGCATCCTTTCAGCAACAGTGTGTACTTTATCAGGAGTTGAACTCCATAACACACTGACAGCCAGTGAACCTGTTCTGGGAGAATAGCTTCCACTATCATCAATAAAAGTGGGAATCGACACGGAGTCAAGCATAGGATGCCCAATGCTATGATAATGATACAAAGGTTTTGTTTCCAACAAAATAGGATAACAAAACGCACGCTGCTATTCCGCACAGTGGCCAGTCCATTGCTGTAATTATGTAATTTGTTTCTCAGTTTGTTTCTCCATGTTGCCATATAATAGATCTTTATTTAGGAAGAACAGATTTGTTAGGTTATGGGGAGAAAGTGGGGCAGTGAGATTGAGTTGCTCTTTTCAAAGAGCCAGCACAGATTAGATGGGCCAAATGGCCTCCTTTGGTGCTGTAAGATTCTATGATAATGGAGTGCGTCAGGGACAAGAATATGATTCAGAATGTAGGAAAGAATACCTTTCAGCTTGTTCCCCCAGTTCATTTGATCTTGACAAATCTTTTTATCCCAATACTCCCAAAGATCGATGTGACAGTATATGCAGTTGCAAAATTCCTCCAACATAAAGCCGCACAGCAGTGTGGCTTTAAAACATAAAGGGCACAGCAGTGTCCCACAAACAGTCTTGGATTGAAATGACCAATTTTATTATATTTTGTGGGGGGACGGATTATTATTAGGCGTATGGAGTAAAGAACCTTGCCCAAGGTTTCGCCCTGACCTCCCTAGATTCGAATACAGGTTTCACGCTTGTAAGGCGAGTGCTCTAACCATTGAGCTTCAGGATTCAGCCCTCGTTGCTGCAGGCTTTGCTGAGGGCGATTGGGGAGGGGGAAAGAGGATCAATTCATATCGCAATGAATGACATGTGATATACAACGGTTTATTGTTAACTTGCCCTTTCTTTTTAATCTATTGCAGGCAAGGACTGCATGAGTTGCTTCACAAATGGATTCCCACTTGCCATCGGACCCATCTCACTAGCGGTCTGTCCCCGGTTAGTCCTGCTCCACCTCGCTAGTGTTTGCGCTGGGTGATTCTGGTTTCTACGGATAGAAACTCCTTGATTTGTAAGTAAACACAACTATCATTCTGGCTGAGCTGAAATTTGATGTAAAGGATGTTGAAAGGTTGAATTGCTCACTTGTCAATAAGCTGAAATAGCCTTCGAATACTCTTGCCGTGCGAGGCTTTGAAGTCTCCGCCCTGGGCTGGAGGCTAGATGTCTGTGATGTTCCAGATGCTATAAACAAACGCTAACACTAAATCTTAATTGCCTTGAAATGGTGTCACACCTGTACAGTGGCCCAAATGAGGAATGTTGGGGTGGGGTGAGGGGGAGAGGGGGAGGCGTGCGAGGCTATGTTGATTATATGGGGGATGGGGATTTCCTTCAAGAAACATTCTCAAGGCCCTCCTTCAACTTTGCCATCGGTCACTCTCCTCCAGCTACCCCACTCCTACCCTCCACCACCCCCTGAATAATCAGAACCCCTCGCAGAGAGGTCAAAAATCAGTTGCTCTGTGTATTTGGGATGCCTTTTCACTCTGAACGAGTTTCTGACAGCCTGGTAAAGTTAATTCTCTCTTGACAGTGTTTACACATGAGAAGTTGATATCATGTCACTCGGCTAGTTGAAGCGTAGAAGAGAAAATGTTCCAGAGGGCTAGGAGTAGACAGTGAGAGCAATGAAAACATGGTGATTTATTTTTATATCATTTGTGGAGGTACTTACTGATCAAGCAGGTGTCAGCCTGCCTCAGTTGGTAGCAGCCTCACTTTTGAGTTAGAAGGTTGTGTGTTCAAGTCTCACTTTTGATTTTGAATCCTATTTTCCTTATTTGTGGTGCTTACCAGTACACGGAGGGATGCAGAATGCATTGTACAAATAAACAGCTAGCTTGCAGGTCTATTTATTGTGAGATTTTGTGCCTCTTGTATATGCGTTTATTAATAATAATCCTTGTGTTAAATATTGCGTTTTCATCATGTCTTCAATACATCTCAAAACGCTTCACAGAATATACTGTAATGTAAATTGACTATATATTTTGTGGGTGAAACGTTTGCCAATAAGATAGACTGTCCTGGCACTCTACAGTATACCTCTGAGATGTTCTCCCAAATGTGAAAGACGCTCTATGAAATGCAAGGATAATTATTATTTAGTGGCTCTCTGAGTATCATCAGCAACATCTTTAATTGTGTCCATGCGAAACGCACTCAGCAATAATAATCAATGCATTCCATACTTTGATTCCACCTTTGTGACTGGAAAGGAGTTGGGTTTCAGCAAGCAGCTCTTTAATGCCAGTTTGGAGACGCAATTAACTTACACAATAAAGAGCACAGCAGGTGTATATCAAGGGTCCAACCACTCGAGAGAGTTTTGACATGCAGTGAAGCTGAACACCACACGAATTGCTGATGTGGTTGAAAACAAAATTAAATAAAATGAACATGCCTGTAGGTGGGATTATTGCCTGCCAAGGCTGACTACTCGGGTGTCCTATATATCAATAATATATTGCTAAGTGATTTCATATGTGAAGAATATTGAGAGAATTACCATTTTTATGTTCTGGTGTCTTCTGTACTACAAATGTCGGCTGCTCGTGAATATTAATGAGTTTGTGCTTAATTATGTTGGCGAGAGACAGCGTATAAGCTGAGGCTGTTTTTTTTTGAAGTTCACTACTCCCCAATGCATTGAGTATTTATTGCTCTGTAAATTTAAAGCATTTGCAGCAAAGAGATGTAGAGCTGCTTCAGAAAGAATACAGCTTTTAACAGGGCTTTTCCCTGATAAAGCGCAATGCTCGACAGTCGTTATATAAAAAGTTGAAGCTTTGAAGAAATCGTAACAACAACTTGCATTTATATTGTGGTCCTCACACAGGATAGCATCCCAGAGCACTTATATGTTAGAAATGTTCTGCAAAGGAGTTGGTTTTCAACAAGCAGCTCTTTAATGCTAGACAAGTAATCAGAATAAAACATTGCTCACGGCCCTTACTGTATAAACAAAAATTTTAGCTGGGTCAACATAAAAATGACATTTTAGCATCACGAAGGTTGCTTCTGTAACAGCTCTGTTGTGAATCATAGTAGCATGCATTCAATGAGGTGATGCAGACATAGAGAGGAAACAAAACCAGAAGAGAGAAAATAAATAGACACACAAACTGGAAAAAATATGTATCTACCTGTCAAGCCTAATCTCAAAGTGACAGGTAGTTAAAATCTCAAGGGTGAACTTTCATCATAACCGATCCAATCAGGTTGGAGGAGCAAACAGAGGAACTCTGTTTGGTGAAGCATTTGGTGAAGACAAGTCAAGACATCGTCACGAAAACAAACAAGGGAGGCAAAAGCGACAGGCAGAGAGCAAGAAGGCAAATCTACTGACAATCTACAAAGAGGCATCTGATAGCCTGTTAACAAATTTAAAGCGCTAAGACGAGACATACAGCCGTATTCTGTACAAATGTCAAAGATGGGGCATATTTGATGTGTGCATTGACCTTGGCTTGAGCACCGTGGTAGGCTAAAGGTGTAAAGGGCAGGGGAGAGTGTGGGAGCATCAAAGCAATGGACCACAGGGAGCTAAGATCATACTTTGAGTGAGAGAATAGAATTCACAGAGCTGGGCTTTATTGTGGGTTGGTGCTGTGCAGCTTGTTGTACAGGATTTGATCAGTACTGACAATGTAGAAGAATGCTACCATTATACTGAGGTCTCTGACGTTTCACTGGTTATTCACGAATAGTGAATGTTCCCAAAACAGAGTATAAGAAGAGCGCCCTCTATTGTAATAATAAAGAGAAATTCAAGGCTCAGTCCAATCTCAATCACTAATGAATATTTTTATATTTGCCAGATTGTTTTAAGTACCGTAGTTGGTTTCCAAATTGCTAAGATTAAGCCTAGCTGGGTGCAATCTATTTTTGGGGGGGGAAATATATATTTATTTATAAATCTTATATTTTGTATAATAGAAATCCAAAACAAACACATAAGTACAGAATCTACTTTTCCATTTTTCCTTTCGCCCGATACAAAAGAACATTATATTGTTTCCGGTACATTTCTTCCCCACACACAGGTTGTGCACACATTTTTTGGGACGCTCCCTTTAAAACAATCAGGTGTTGCCCTTGTGTGCACTACATCCATGTGCATACCTGCACACACCCTGATAAGGCAGACTTCCCACTCTGAGTACAACCCTTTAACAGATGACAGCCTTTCAATACTATGTCACTAACCTAGAACTTCCACATTCTAGACTAACTATCAGTGTTTAAGTTACATCTATGCCTATGATCATTTCCCTCGTTCCCCTTTCTCTTGTTCATGTGACCGCCCCCCATCATTGTGAAGTGTTTTGAGATGTTATACTATATATGAAGGGCGCAATATGAATAAAAGTTATCGTTTGATGTATTACATCAGTTGCTTTCTCAAGAGGACCCACTTTGTGGCGTGCAGAATGTATCCTTCATCAGCTAAAGTGAAAAATGTTGTTGCCCACTTGATCCTTGTTGAGTTGCCAGTTACTGAGGTTTGTGGTACAATGACAGAATGGGTGCATGACTCTGCAGAAAACATGGCTGTAACTTAAATCTGGAGTGTTGACATGCTGGTTTGGGTCAAAATGCAAAAAGAAAAGGCAGAAATGCTAGAAACACAACAGTTCAGAGTCTTAAGGCGGCTAATATACTGTAGGCATATCTAACTTTAAGGTCTCACCCATGAATATATTTAACAGTGAGTCATCTGAGAAAAGTACCCCTGAAATTAACTTTTGATCACTATGGTTACCCTTTCCTTGGATGAGCAACAGCTTATCCAAAGAGTGTGCATGTTAGCTGAAGATCAGCTCGTGACTTACAGAATGTAGAACTAGTTACCATGTGCCCGAAGACTATTTAGACATCATCTGGTATGATATTGCCTGACGTCAAATTTGGAGAGAAATAGAAAGATAACAACTATGTTTCCTCCGATGCCCAGGGATTCCAGTGCTGTATTTGGGCACATCAATCAAAAACATTGATGTGCCCAAATACAGCACATCAGGTTTGAGTGCAGGTCAGTGCTAGATTAATAAGTCTCAATAGGAGCAGCATGTGGAGAGGTCTAACTGGCCATGGGGCATAAGATAATGCCACACCAGATATATTAAAACATCTGAAGTGTACATTTATAATAAGACTACACCAATACCAGTGGAGTCCTGTAGCTCAGGACTCCACTGGAGCACTCACCTTACAAGCGTGAGACCTGTGTTCGAATCCAGGCAGGTCAGGGCAAAACCTTGGACAAGTTTCCTTACTCCGCATGCCTAATAATAATCCCGCCCAACAAAACACAATAGTAAAATTGATCATTTCAAACCAAGATTGTTTGTGGGACACTGCTGTGCACAATTGGCTGCCACATTTTGCCCACAAATATACAGTCAATTTACTTTACGGTACATTCTGTGAAGCGCTTTGAGACGTCTATCTATGACCAGGGCCCCTTCTGCTTCCTCGTCCTTCTCAACCTATCCTCCGCCTTCAACACCGTCGACCACACAATCCTCCTCCACTGCCTTTCCTCCCTCCTCAACTTTCAAGGCTCTATCCTTGCCTGGTTCCAGTCATATCTCTCCCACCGCCTTCACTTCGTCTCTTCCAATAGCTTTTCCTCCACAGTCACATGCGGTCACAGTCACTTTCCTCCACTGTCCCCGCACAGTCACATGCGGCATTCCTCAGGGCTCTGTCCTTGGCCCCCTGCTCTTCACCCTCTATATACTCCCGCTGGGCGACATCATCTGCAGACACGGGGTAAATTTCCACATGTATGCGGATGACACCGAACTCTACCTTTCCGCATCCACCCTCGACTCCAGGCGTTCTGACTGCATGTCTGTCCGACATTGAGTTCTGGACGAGGGCCAACTTCCTCCAGCTCAACGTCAACAAGACAGAAGCTCTCCTGATTGGCTCGTGTCAGCACCTCCGCACCTCAGGCGCTGACAACATCAGCATTCAAGGCTGCTCTCTCTACCTCTCAAAGCCAATCAGGAATCTGGGCGTCTTGTTGACCCTGAACTGTCCTTCCTCCCCCACATCCGCTCCATGACCGGCACAGCCTTCCATCACCTCCGTAATATTGTCAGACTCCGCCAGTATCTCATTCCCCACTCCGCCAAAACACTTATACACGCCTTCGTCACATTTAAGCTCGACTATGGGAACTCTCTCCTCGTCGGCCTCCCCAGCTCCTCGATTCACAGGCTGCAGAACATTCAGAATTCTGCAGCTCGTGTACTCTCCCGCACCAGGCTTCGCGACCACATCACTCCCACCTTCGCTGGTCTCCACCAGAGGATCGATTTCAAGATCCTGGTCCTCACCTTCAAGGCCATTCACGGTCTTGCACCCGCCTATCTCTCTGACCTGCTGTCTCCCTATCAGCCTGCCTGTCCCCTCCATTCAGCAGACTCATGCCTGCTCCTCGTCCACCGCCTTAACCGCCTAACCATCGGCGGCCTGGCTTTCAGCCTCTCTGCTCCCACACTGTGGAACTCCATCCCGCTTAAAATCCCAAAGACAAAGAAGATATGTAGATGCAGAGACTGCTGGCTGTTTTTCTATGGAATAGTTACTGTTCCTAAAATATTACAGTTGGTGCTAAGAAAAGCATTTGTGTGGAAACAAAATTCTGCAGTTCAGAGTAAATAATGTTCATGTTTCCTGATCACTTTTAGTTTGAATTTTTCCCATTCTAAAAATAGAGAATCACAGGATTTGCTGGGTACACAGCACTTCTCTGTGATGGATATATTCCTCCATTTAAGCCAAAGATTTTCCATGTTTATTCTAGTGTTGAATCAGCACTGCTCTATTTATTTCCTCCCATGTCGTCAGCTTGCTAGTGGTTACATTTTTTTAAAATAGTTCATATCAAATTGTTCCTGTGTATGATGGTACATTCTCGGGATTCACATGAAGGGCGCTATATTAATGTATGTTGTTGTTGTTGTTAGACTATTTGTGTTCATGCGCAAACTTTCTCTTGGGAAGCAACAATAACTTGCATTTATATAGCACCCTTCACACGCAGTAGCATCTCCATTCAGTTGGAATCTATTATAATACGTGCCTCAGTTGTTAATTTTGTTAAACAGAGTGCTTTATGATTTTTTAGACATGTGGAACATTTAATTAACCCCCAACAGATGTGATAATTGACACGAGTCTGGCGACAGCTATTAAATATACATTGTTGATGAATTTCCTAAATAGTAGTTCTCTTTTAGTTAGTTTGATGTATTGATAGCATTCAATGCTAGATTTAATATTACATAGTTAGCTGTAATAACACATAATGGATGAAAGCCTATTATTAAAGCCTAAGGCGTTTTATGCAGAAGGAAGCAATGTAACTGTTCATTCTATGTGAACCCATACAAGTATAAAAGTCTACCATAGGAGTCCTCCTACCCAATCTTAATCACTCCTCATTCTGTACGCTTAAAGCAAGGAGCTACTAGATAATACTACTAGTGGGAATCATATTCCCAGGTTTATATAAAACATGAAGATATTGAGCAAATTGATTTTTTTTAAAAACACAATTGCAATGCCCACCCTGCCCCATCAGATGTCACCCAAGTGCTTCTCAATTCTGCACTGTATTGCTGGAGTCTGATCTATACTTTGGATTAGGACTTCATTTAGAGTAGAAATATGGGCAGGAATTTCAGTGAAATCGTTTTGAGATGCACATTTATTCAATATTGGCAACTTGTCTCTAGCTTTGCCTGGATAAGGCATGACATCTGTTTGTTTTTGTTTTTCACAGATTAAGTGTTGATAGAATGTTCAAAAGCTGCAGATGCAATTTTTTTAATGTTCTGAATAGTTATAGCTATTTTAAATAGTTGTAGCATTACTTCTGTTATCTTGTATGCTTTAGCTGTGTACTTTACAGTTTACTGTATCTTTTTATGTCAGTCAATTAATTGTAAAGCATGATATTTGCCAGTTTATTCTATTAACTTCAAAAGTGGAGTCCTGTAGTTTAGTGGTTAAAACACTGGGTTTGATTCCCGGACAGGGCAAAATGTAGGACAAGTTTCCTTAATCCTTCATTTTTTTTTTAAGTAGTCACTCAATTCACAGATCTTTGTGGAACACTGCTGTGAGCAATTGGCTGCATCGTTTTGCCCATAAAATAGCCAGTCAATTTACAGTACTATAGAAAACAAAAAAATACTATAGATGCTGGGAATCTGAAACATAAACAGAAGTTGCTGGGGAAACTCAGCAGATCAGGTCGCATCCAAATGTTGACTCCCTTTCCTTTCTCCATGGATACTGGCTCACCTGCT
The DNA here is from genome assembly GCA_035084275.1 of Hydrolagus colliei. Lineage (NCBI taxonomy): Eukaryota > Metazoa > Chordata > Chondrichthyes > Chimaeriformes > Chimaeridae > Hydrolagus > Hydrolagus colliei. Next base: position 4,021,603 of record CM068748.1, read on the forward strand.
GAGTTTCCCCAGTTTCATTATACAGTATGTGTTTTGAGATATTTCGAAGACATGATAATAATATAATAAATAATAATAATGCTTGCATGTGATATAGCACCTTATCACATCTTCTAGATGTCTCAAAGCACTTCACAGAATATATTGTAAAGTGAATTGACTGTATATTTTGTGGATGGAACACTGCAATTTTTTTTGAAGAAATAATTAGGGCCTGGATGATGAAGCGTGAGGTGCCAAATACTGTATAATGCAAGGATTATTATTATTATTATTAAAGTATATATTGTCTGTATGAGTGGACAAAATGTCTTATTTGGTTTAATGCATGTTATAATTGGGTTTTGAATACATCTTCAGTTGAAAGCAAAAGTAATATATAATTTTTCCATCTCTTCCACTTGCAGTCCCATGATGAGTAATAAATCCAGCAATGATTCAACTCCTACAAGATATACAACCTCGAGCATTCCCACTACCAGCTCTGTTAAGGGTAGGTAATATGTATCTGATCTCCATTTATTGCACATTTATTGGAAGTGGCGTTATGTTCAAACGTCAGTTAAAATCTGTTTGATGTGTTATGAAAATGTGGGGCAACCCCTATTTTACTTCACCGATTTGGGGCTATAAAATGCAGGAAAACGATAGCCTCTGATCCCTCTCGCATTAGTTCGCCACAAAATAAATATTCAATTAATTTTACAGTATATTTTGTGAAGCGCTTTGATACGTCTCAAAGATGTGATAAGGTGCTGTATCCAATGTAAATATTATTATTATTATCAGGCGTCGCCTCTGGTGTTGCTTTCTGCTTCTGGGATAAAAAGGCTGGTTTATGAGTGCAAGTGTCCTGCCCTGTGGTGATGACAGAGCCACAAGAACATACGTTAAAAGCAAATTAGTGCTCCATTCAAGCATTTCTTGATAGAGCATCCTGTAATGGGCTATTAAAGGCACTTTTGCCTTCTTGAGATCTTTTAAACGCCTTGGGATGTCCTCCCGATGTGAAAGGCACAATACAAATATATATTGTTGAGATCTTTTCATTCTTAACCAGACCCACAATTATCGACTGTCTAAAATACAAATATATAAAATACTCAAGCATGCTTTCCTCATGGATGCATGAAATTTAATAATTACTTATTTCCTTCTGTTATCTGTGAAGAAATACTGCAAAATATACCTTTTTGTAGGTTGAGCGCAATAAGTGTTTAACTTGTAGAATTGACTTCTGAAATCGTAACTCATGTTGTTGCATTGTGTTTTTAAACCCACTTTTTTTTAAAAGAGTCATTATATGAACGCAGCATCCCTTTAACATAAACCTTTAACATTTAACATGCTGCAGTATATAAATTCAGTGGCTTGCTTCTCTTGAACATCAAATCATTCAGCACCTAGGGCTTTGTGAAGCATGATTTGACTTTTAAAGGAAAAATACCAATTCGGCTGATGGCCTCTGCAGAAATGCATTTCAGCGAGCCAGACTTCCAATTTACTTTGAGTAAAACACTTACTGTTCTGCAGTCTATCTTATATGATTAGCAACGGCTGGATGGGCAAAACAGAGAACATCCAACTGTCGAATAAAGATTTCCTCTCAGTAACCTGACCCCACAAATCACCCTGATCAGATTGTTATAAAAGTTGAATCATGAGTGACTGGTGAAAACCATCCCTGCAATTGGAATATATCACAATGTTGGGAAAAAAAATACTTTTTCCTCATCTCGCTCTCCAATTTTTTCTGGTTCCATAGTTCTTGGGTACCCTCCAATACTGTGGTGCTTGTCCACTGACCTCAACCTGTTTATCAACACATTATGATGCTTGTCACAGGTGATAAGTAATCACAGAATAATCCTGCAAATAATAAAAGTTAACATCACACATCACCATTTTATTCCCGTTAGGATGAATTGATAAATTTAAATTAAAATGATCGATTAAAATGGTAAACGCTTATCTGGAAAAGCACAATAGGTACTCTTTTCTACACCTTATGCCTTGCAAAGTTACATTAATATTGCGTTAAATCCATTCAACCCAGTTCAAATATCAATACTGTAATTGTATTGTATCCCTTAATGATCCGCTTACCATCCTAAAAGCATATTCAGGGGGATGAGAAATGCTCTTCACCATCAAAATGCCATGGGATGTCCTCCCAATGTCAAAGGTCCTATACAAATTTTATCGATTAGAATATTGCACACTCTCAAAACATTCACATCGATAACAAGAATCCTTGCATTTGATATAGTGCCTTATCATATCTTCGGGGCGTCTTAAAGCACTTCACAGAATATACTGTAAAGTGATTTGACTTTATATTTAGGGTGAAAATTGGTATAATTAATTCTTCTAATTGTTCCTCAGTTAGAACACTGTTAAGCATTTGTACCTTGTTCTTATTGTGTGCAGAGCACACACGATGCAGTCTGTGAGGTTGGAAGTGACGTATTGACTTGTGGCCGGATCTGGTGACTCATTCTAGTGCCAGATATATTTCTGTCTTTCCTGTTATGGCAATGTCTGTATAACATTTTGTATTGAAGAAAAAAAACAGTGCTTCAATGTTCAGATGATTTTTGACCCCAAGCTTTCATACCTTTCAACTGTAAAGTTGAAAGCAGCTGCATTTTGCACAATTGGAATATTTCGTTTTACCCTTTATTACGAAGCAGATATATATTTGGACCACAGAATATACAGTCAATTCACTTTACAGTATATTCTGTGAAGGGCTTTGAGATATCTCGAAGACGTGAGACAGATGCAAGGATTACTATATGCAAGTCAAAATGTTTTTCATTTAAAACTCAACTTGAAGGAGGCTGAAATCAATTGCTTGTCAAGATGCTGCACTCTATCGTTAGGTAGAGGTGTGACTGCTATATGCATCCGGAAATGTCATGTGTGCTAAGTGTAGGGTATAGTGAGGGAAGGATTCACAAATTCCTCTATAAGTGTTAAGTAAAGTAATTCAACATTTTATAAATTGCAAGAAGACATCTTATAGGTATCTGAATCTATAAAGGTGAATGTGTTGTACTCACTCACAACCTTTGCCCACACAATATACATTCTGTCAAGTGCTTTGAGATGTCTTGAAGAACTGATAATGTGCCATATCAAATGCCAGGATTATTAATAACCTTTTAAAAATGTTATTTTACAATTCTAGCTAATCTGACTGTGGAGACTTTGTGTGAAACTCTTTTGATGTTGTTACTGCAGAATAATTGGGTTTTAGGACTTGGGGGAGGATTTAGTTGGGTTTCTGCTGTTCCTTTGACGCAAATGTTAGAATTTAAGAGTCTGGTATATCGTAATATGCCTTTGTTCAAACCACTAAAGCACTAAACCACAACCTTTTCTAGAGGGAATGGAGTTGAAATAAAAAAAGTGCCTTTCCTAAAGAATTGCCCTGAATCCATTTTCTCTGAAAACTAATTATGAAAATTCCTGCACATATCTTTTTATTTTAATAGTCAAATTGGAGAGTTTGCTTAATATTCAGCCCATGGGAATTTTAACAAAATTGGCAATAAAATGTTCCTTATTGAAAATAATTTTCCCTCCAAAAAAACCCACTATGTATGAAAGGAGAAAAGGAAAGCAAACAATTAAAGAAAAAATCTTCTGTATCTAAATACTATTCTTATTCTTCCCTACGGAACTGAGCCACTGGTTTGAGTCCATTATAATCTCAGACATGAATGTAATCCTTGCTTTTGATATTGCGCCTTTATTGTCAGTCAGGAGGATGTTTCAAAATGCTTTGTAGGGATTTACTATAAAGTGTAGTGACTATTTTGTAGGTGAATGTGTCAGCATGCAAGTGGAACTATGGTTTGTTGTCTCATCCAAAGAACGCCATCGCCAACCATGCGGCGCTTCCCCCAGTACTGGATTGGAGTGTCATTCTAGATTGGGAGTCCAAAGTCTCAGTGTGGAGCTTGAACCTACAATCTTCTGATTAAGTCAAGAGTGCTGCTAACTGAGGCCTTTTGATGTTCCCTGCTACTGTTGGACCATAAAATAACCTGGATAAATAAATTGATCATTGACTGAAAATCTGAAAATCATCACTTGTAGATCTTTGAGAAGCAAGTGACACCAGTAAATGGCTGAAAAGCTTTTGATTTATTTATTTGGGGGGGTCAAAAAGGACAAGGAATGGATAACGCGTAAAGTTATAATTATTATCCCTGTAGATCTTAAATTCTTAATGAAAATAAAAGAAGCTGCACTGCTATGACAATAATAAACCTTGCATTTGATATCGCACCTTATCACATCTTCAAGACTTCTCAAAGCGCTTCACAGAATATACTGTAAAGTGAAATGACTGTACTCTAACTTTAACCACTGGTATAACACAGGTGCCCTCTTGATGTCAATGTACACCGGGAGTTTATAATGTGTAAACACATTCCCCAGACTCTCAGTCCTTCACGTGGAGCTTCAGAATTGAAGCACTTTGCTTGGCATGTATTCCTATATCACTCAATCTGAATGCTCAACTGGCGTGTCTTAGCATAATACCTAATTTTCTATTAAGCAGATATATGTAGGTGGGCTGCGGGTTATTTAATCTCAGCAATGCTGTTTACCATAAGACACGACAGCCAAAACATTTGACTTACTCTTGCATTCTGGAGTCCTGTAGCTCAGTGGTTAGAGACCTCGCCTTACAAACAAGAGACCTGGGTTTGATTCCTAGCAGATCGTAACCTTGGGCAAGTTTCCTTACTCCACACGCCTGATAATAATCCCTCCAAAAAAATTATTAGGTCACTGAATCCATGCTGTGCGCAATTGGCTGCTGTGTTTCGCCCACAAATATACAGTCAGTTCACTTTACAGTATATTCTGTGACGTGCTTTGAGATGTCTAGAAGACTTGAAAAGTTCTATATCAAATGCAAGGTTTATTATTATTGTTGCAGAAAAATTGAGCAATCTATCCCATTTGTACTAACTACTAATGACAAAGAGAGGACATAGCGAACAGAGATTTTATGAAGTAACTTGCAAAAATTTCAACCTAAAGTGGAAATGAAATATTAAGTATAATTTCCCCCATTTCAAATTATTTAACATTTTTTTAATACAGATCCAACAAAGACGGATCCATATATTCCCGTATACATAATCTTGCCATTCCTGATCGGGATTTGTATTGCGATTGCTGTTTACTTCGGGTAAGTTTTCAGTCTATCTTACTATTTTATGGCATTTAAAGTTGTATTGGTGATCCCTTCGATCAGGCCTCTGGTCACTTCTTCTCTCCTTTCCTGATCAGCATCCGGCTCTTGTTTTTGTAACCCACTTGGACCTTATCCTACAAAAAATACGTACTTGAAACAAAATAACTTACAAGGATATGGGGAAAGAGCAGGAAGTGGGACTGATCTTTGGGTAGATCTTCCAAAGTACCAGCACAGGCATGATGGACCGAATGACTTCCTTCTGTGCTGTTATATTCAATGATTCTTTGAAAAGGTGCTATGTAAATACAAGCGCTTGTTATAATAAATACTCAAAACTGTTCGCATGATTTCACTTCACTGAAGGGCACTAACAAGCTGCCGTCAAGGCAAATATTTATTTGCAGTCTTCTGGAAATTATTTCCTGAGACACCCTATAAATGACTAAGGATTTTAATACCTCTCTCTGGACATCGTTTGACACAGAGGATCTTCAGTGTTTGCAGATTGAGTTCAAGCCGTGGAAGATTTCTCAAATTACAATATAATACAATTTACATTTATATTAGCGCCTTTCATGTCAGGAGGGCATCTCAAATTGCTTTTCATAGCTGGCTGGGCACCTGAGATGAAATTATGGAAAATTATAACTACATAACTGAACACTGAATTAGATTAAGGTATTGTAACTCCAAGGCCCATTGGTCTAGTCATTGCAAGTAAATTTCACTCCTTAGCTGCAGTATCATTTAAAGGGCTTGAGCAAAAATCATATTTTTGCTGTAATAGTAACACATTCTGACTGCATCAGAGAAAAATCAATGAGTTGGAAGTGTACATATATTTTAAGCATTTTGCATTAATTTTGAAGTTTTATTAATTTGCTACAAATTCTAGTACCGTGCACTCCTGGTAACTCATCAGTCTGAAGGAAAAGGGCTCATTGACTATCCAGAGTGGTGAATTAGGCATATTGTATAAATACTTCTAGATTTATATTTACTGTATTTAATGTGTTGGATTTTATTGATTTTTTTTGCCCCATCCTTGACTTTTTTTTTCCCCCCCGCTTGAAATTCTTGATTTTTTTTCTTACCAATCCTATGTGCAAGAAAGTGGGTGATGTTCTCTGATGAGCTGCCTCCACCCTGAGATAGGCACTACGGGAACAGGAAGGACTCTCTTCCCCTTTTCCAAGCCCCCCACCCCTCCCCAACCCCCACTCTGCCCTCCCCATTGCCTCACGGTCTCAGTACAAAAAAAAGAGTCTGAAATTGACAATCCAGTACAGGATGATTGCTTCACCTAGTGGGTGCTACAGTGTAATTTGTCATTCCACCCGCCAGATGTTTATTTGTGGCTTTGTGACTGGGCTCACGACACATTTGAGATGAGCCATCGACCTTTTCCACTTGAATCAAGACCAATTATGTATTTCTCTTTCTTTGCATTCTTGTTGTGATGCAAATCCCTCATGTATTGTGATGTTCCTTCTGTTTTTTTCTCTCTCTCTCTCTCTCTCCATACCCCTCCCTCCATTTACCCTCACCCACACTGTTGGTCGTCCTGGGAAGCAGGATTAGTCGTGCTACCCAGAGGAAGTTCACAGAACAAACCCTGAAAATTATCAGAGACCAGATCAAAACTTTAACCAATAGATGGAGCAGTTCATGAAGGAAGGTAGTTACAGATCAGTGAAAGCTCCTCCCCCACTCAGTTTCCAGCTTAAGTGTTTTCAATACTGATTCGCTTAATAAGGACGAAGGACATCGAAACTTGAAGAAATCGGCATAAACGTGACAAGTTTTTGCAGGCAGGAAGATTTTGAAATTGTTTTGATAAGGCACAAGTATAGAGTTGGTCTTGTTTCGCTGTGGGAGCTGGAATGGTTACGCAGTTGATACAAGATTACATGCTGGGGCTTGCTGTCTAGCTCACTTCAAATGCTTTCATTTCCTTTCCTGCAGGTAGTGGCTCACCAAGGCCTCTGGCCGCCAAAATTAACCTTTCGAACCTTTTTCCATTTTAAACAATGCTTGTATCCTGGAATAAACTGTTTTCTACAGATCTATCTCTGTAAGTAGCTACTACATCAGTTAGTTAAGTTGATTATTATAGAAAGGGCATTTAATTACTTCCTGAAAGAAATGTTTCTGTTTGTAGCCTTGCTTCAAAAACGTGTTGCTGTATTGACACTGTATTGAATTTTAACTTTTTTGTTGTGGAATTTAAAGCCTGTCAAAGAAAGTAATTTATTGCCTCGTATGGTCACAATTTACAGTAAAATGTTTGTGAAAGCAAATGTTTGATATGAAACTGTTTACGAATGGGAATATTTGGTCATTTGTGACTGCCACTATGTTTATATCTCCCAATTATTTTTTAAAAATAGGTTGAGAAGAAAGAAAAAGGACTCAGCCAATATTAATGAGAAGAAGATGCCAAATGGTATCATAGAAGAACAAGGTAATTTGAGTCTATCTATAGCAGTTCCCAGCAATGTTGTGAGATCTTTATACTTTACGTCTATCTTTAATCCGATGTGAATATAGCGTTGAGAAACTCTAACCTGAATCTCAATGGCCTAAAGGCTAAAAGCTCCAACTGCCAATTGATAAATTCTATAGATTGCAGGAGCAAATCCCCATTTATGTGCTCAGCTAGCTAATTTCAAGCAGCACTAGAAGTTGTCTCAGTCCCTCTGAGCTTGGAAGGGAAAAATCAGATAAGACACGGAATAAAAACTGTTTTGGACCCAAATTTGTGGACACATTTGAGAGACGAGTTGAGAGGAAATTAATTTCAGGTGCCAGCAGTATAAAATCAAACAGTGCAGTAACGATTCTGAAGGTTGTTTAGATTTTAAACCAAAATGCTTTCCCAACACGTAGAGCACTATTAAAGTATTTAATTTGTTTTAACCTTGATAACAAAAGCTAACACTGAACATCCCTAACTATCTTGATTAAAAAAAAATGTAATGAGGAAACAATTTATATCTGGACATAAAGGCTAGAGTCTAAACTCACCGTCTTGAATCCATGATCACAAACACGAGCCACTGGAACAACTTTATACTGAACCTTATGAGCACCAGCAACAAATTACTTATTGTCAGCATTATAAATATGAGTATAACTTTCATCATGCCCCGCTACCCTGCCACTCAGCTCCTCGTGTATTCTTTGATACAAAATTTTGTTACAGGAGTTAGAGGCATATATCTTCACTTCACAAGCAAAATTATGTGAATTACACCCGAGCGTTAAGCATGCCCCTTAGACATTTTTTTCACCAACAAGGTATCCATGGAAATACGGAATACATTATTTATAATTCTGATTTTACACTGTGGTATTCCAGCATCCAGGAACTTTTTACTACTCTGTTACATTCGAGGCTTGTGTCAAAAGCAAATCTTTTCAATGGAAAAAGGTTTTTAAATCATATCTTAACTAATCAAAACTCCTTTCTTTTTCCTTCTTTGTTCCACCTCCTGGGAGAGATAATGGAAGACTTATTTTCACCACCCGAAGTACAGATTAATTCTTTATGTTCTTCAAAAGTAATGATCTTATTAAATTATAAATTCTATGAAGGTCTGCAGATTTAATATCAATTAGACATTGCTTGGAAGAAACTCTGTAGGCATTTGGAGACTCCATTTGACTCTGCCTCTGATTGTTGCTCAATGGCATTTGTTCAGGTGCAGTCAGACAGAGCGATTGGCTGCAACAATTATATTTTCAAGGAAACTTTCCACCCTTTTCAAATTTTATTATGTAGTTTCTTTCCCAAGTTATGATCTGCTCAGGCCAGCTTCTAGCTAGACATCAATTGTATTTGTAAAGCGCCTTTCACGTCGGGAGGATTTACAAAGGGGGTTTGGAATCGAGCGCAGACAGGGTAGGAAGGCGGCCAAAGACGTGGTCAATGTTACTGCTGCCAGTGAAACCTAAGGGTAAGAGGTGCTTACAAACCGCTTTAGATAGTTTGTTGAGCTTTTTAAATTGTTCCTATTCTGTCCATGCTCAGCCTCTACTTCACTCCTCCTTTCTTTGTCCCCCTTCCCTCCCACTCCTTTTCACCAGCTGGATAATCAACACTGAGAAGTGTGCAAGCGCAACTGAAAGAAAGATACCACAATTTAGAGACAGTCGTACACGCAAGTAAACAGGGCAGATTCGAGGCAACGGCAGTGTCAGGCTTGTTAGAAAAACAGTTCTTACACAGTTTGTAGGTAAATCCTCTTCAACCTTGTTAGAGCTACCTCTCCGCGACCCCTCGCCTTGGAGTCAGTCTCCGCCACTGTTAAGCACTCTGAGACACTATCCGGTGTGGAGGGCACTATATAAGTGCAAGTTGTTGTTTCAAATGGAACGTGAGTCTTGTGCACGCTGTATAGTAATAGGAATCCACTATTGACAATAGTTACACCAATCATTGCCCTATTTCTTTTGGCTGTGCTTTTTCTTGGAAGCTGTATTTTTCTTAAAATGTTTGCTATCAAACTGCGGTTCCATAAATGATTAGGCTTGTCTGCTAAGACCGAGCATGAAATCAACAAGATCAAACATGTGGCAAACAGATAAAAATCTCTGGCTGAGGATCGTGCCTTTTAAGCATTACAATTTTGGGATGAAAAATGTATCTATTTAGCAGGAATTGATGTAAAGTAATCTGGAATCCTAACTTTATAACAGTTGTTTCTGTTTCTTCAGTAACACTGTGTGTGTGTGTGTGTGTGATTAATTGTATTAATTATCTTGTATTCAGCTTATGGCGAAAGATAAAATAACACAGTATTGGGTCTTCTTAATGTGTTTTGTCTGTTGGCTTTCACTAAATTCTTAGTTGAATGTTTTTTTGGTTAAACAGAGCAGCAGACAGTGATGCTTCTCAGTAGATCCCCTACAGTTTCGAAGAAATATACTCCCATTCCAGTACCAAGTTTGGAACATGAAGTCAGGAAACGGTCAGCTGATGAGGGCAAGCTATTTCGGGAGGAGTTCAATGTAAGTTTTTGATTTTTCTTTGCAATGAGTCAATGGTTGGATTGTTGGTTACGGTATAGAAGGGGCTGCCCTTTTCTGTTCAAAGATTATGCGGCAGCAGTAAAGAGAACAAACAAGATTCTTGGAACAAAACGATAGATCCTTACACAGAAATTGATACTGAACTTGTACTGAGCACTCATCCAGCCCCCTGTGACACACTCTACACAATTCTGGTTGTTTTATTACAACAGAGATATCTTGTCATTGGAAAGAGCAGAAGAGAGGGAAACTAAATTGACAGGTGGAATTTGGTACCTGCGTTATCGAAGACCAGGATATCAGAAATGCTGAATCCAAACAATTATTTGTCAAATAAATCAATTTAGGTTTGGGAAAAATGGAGAAGTTATTTTTAATCTCTGTCAGATTGTGTATTTTTAATCCTGTACATTTATAAATTCTTAGATGAATTTAATTAGAATTATATACATTTCTGTCTGGGTCAATCTTACCTCCTATAGTCATTTTTTTAATGTATATTTTATGAATCATGTATAGTCTTTAAATATAGACTTAAACCAATTGAGGTTAGCTTTTCCTTAAGACTGATTGGACTTACAAAATATTATTAGGTAGATGAAGGGTACTCGTTGAGTATTTGGCAACTTTTAAACCGTGTGTGGGTTCTCTTTCTCACTGTAACAAGTGTGTGTCTGAGGTTTAAGAAAGATCTCAATAACCGATTGATGTAGAGACATGGTTTATATCTCATCAAAAATGTCTTACATCTTGGAGTCTCATAGGCATATTTGTTTTCGCGTATCGTATATTCTTCATGAGCTATTTTCAGTTTTGCGTTTTACACCTGGTGGCCACTGAGCGGCAGGAACAAAATAAAGAACAGACAAAACTGAACCATTGCAAAAACAAAATTAGATTGTTAACAGCGCCGAGTCCCCCCCAATGAGTCTTCCCAAAAGGAATCGTCTCACAGGAATCCTCCCAGATGAATATGAACAAAGATGAAATATCTATCCGTGTGTTAATCTACATTCCATATTGGATCCTTTGGTTGCAAGTATAGCTGCAACTGGTTCAGCTAGTGTCTGATAAAATACAACTTACTCGTTGTTGTACAAATCTGCCTTATTTCTGTTCTGCAACAGTCTTTACCCACTGGAATTCCTGAAGCATGTTGTGAAGCAGCAAACAGGGAAGAAAACAAAGTTAAAAATCGCTATCCCAATATCCTGCCAGGTCAGTATTCTTTAAATCATCCATTCACAATTTTCATCTCCATTGTTATAATTTAGTGTAATTTGACAATCTGACTTCACCAAATGATCTTCAAAATGTTCAGTGAGTGGAAGCTTGTGGAATAAACACCCTGGTGGTAAAGTTATGTAATAAATGTATTTGCATTGTATTAGAGTGGGTTGATCGTATTATTTTAATGGTGCGTTACAATGTTTTACAATGCAAATACATGTCGTGTAGATATAGACTGCAGACATGAAGCTGTACTGAGGAGCAGGGCAGATCATTACCATTCACTTATTCTGTTTGATCTGTTTGACGCCTGTTGTCGCCATTCCTCACACTGCTAATTAGCGTTTATTGCACCACAGTATGTCTAGAGCCCAACAAAATGACTTGAATGTGTTACCATATTTTCATTGCTGAGGCACTAACATTGTAGTCTTTTCCAACTCACTTGCGCTTGTCAAAATATTTGAATACAAGGTCCTTGCTTGCAGCGCATATTAGCAGCAGATAGAACTCACGGCAACCGTGGCTTGTCCTTTCAAGCTAAACCTTTCCACATCCATTGGTTTGAAGGAGAGGTATATCGGCTGCACTTAAATCAAACGTCTGATATACTGGGGTCACAACCAGATTGCTGTGTAAGAAATTCCTTTTTCAGCCACTCTGACGATCTGCAGGAATCATGCTCTGAAAGTAGATAATGTTGTGTAATCATAATATTTTGCATAACTTAAGGAATCCTATTACGGTTCTACGTTTTAGCTTCTTGTATCGGGAAACTATAGTACTGTAATAGGTTTATGTTGGTATGTATTTCGCTAATTAATTCCAGTTGAGTTTGGTGACATCTAAACTTTCTTGCAGGTGATAATTCCAGAGTGACTTTGACATCTGTGGATGGGGTAGCAGGGTCTGATTACATCAATGCCTCGTATGTTGATGTAGGTGCTCATTAATTTTACTGAACTACTTACAATTCATGTCATCAGCATTTTGGCTAACACATTTAAAGATTTATGTAATGTGGTCAGCCTGTAGATTGAATGCTGATTTTTTTTTCCTTCCTCAGGGTTATAAAGTGAAGAATAAATTCATAGCAGCTCAAGGCAAGTCATTTTCATATTTAAGATCCAATTTTGCGGTAATATTCAACTTTTGAAAACTGTAATCGAAAACTAAGACCCTTTTGAAATTCGTTTTAATTCTTCATTAAATTGGATTTTATGGTTCCGATTAATATAATTTATGTGAGTTTTACTATGGTTAAAAAATAATATACAGAACAAGGATTTGTTTTGCTTAAACTTTATCGTATCTTCTGAGCAGGACACTCATATCTTCATCTCTAATAGGCCCCAAACAAGAGACTGTTTCAGACTTCTGGAGAATGATCTGGGAACAGAAATCGGCGACCATTGTTATGCTAACAAATTTGAAAGAAAAAAAGGAGGTGAATATATCAATCATAGAAAAAATGAGTTCTCCAAAATACGACAACTATCTGCTTGTTTTATACCTTGTTGTTGAGAATTTTTTAAAGTCAAGTTCATTTCCCTGGATAACAATTTTAAAAAGTTTAAAACAGTTATTTCTGATGTACCAACTTGTCTGATTTCGGGAACTGACCCAGTAAATCTCAGCAGAAGTAGATTTGTGATTCTGTTTCAGTTATGGAATAGTTGGAAGTTTAGTGCAGTTGTGTTTTGAACATTATAAAACCGTAAAAGAGGCCAATATAATTTCCAGTACAGCGTATTATCTTGCGAATCACTTAACACATTTCAGTAATAAGCAATTTAACTAAAAGTTCAGAATGTTTCCAAAGAAAACCGGTTTACGCAATGGACTTCTTTATAGACCTATACTAAATAGTAATTTATCTTTGGAAATAGAGCTATTCACATACTGATAAATCAATATTTTATTTTCATACAGTCACAGGGGAAGATACAGTGAAAGAACATTTAAATGACAACTGCCAGTCAAGATGAATAAGCCAGAAAAATTACCTTAGTCCAGCAACTAGAAAGAACAATAATGGTAGTCATAAAGCAAGCAAGCGATCCTTCTGCATGTTTTAATTCTATATTAATTGAACATTGAGCATGTTTTGCTTCCAAAGAAACATTATAAAGTGGTGCTGCTCCTTTTAAGAGTCTGGCCTCTCAATTAAATGTGTGCCTATTCCCACAGGAAAAGTGTTTTAAATACTGGCCTGACCAGGGTTTATGGACGTATGGAACAATTCGTGTTTCAGTGGAGGATGTCACAGTGCTTGTGGATTATACCATCCGTAAATTCAGCATACAGAATGTAAGTACTGTATTATCTTGTTTTTACTACCGTTTTGGAAACCAAAATCATTTCAAATGGATAAGCATTCAGTTATAACTTGATGCAAATAATTCTACTTTTCTCAATGATCTTTATTTGTTGGGAATTTAAAACAAACATTATTTTCTGCATGTGGCAGTGTTACGATCTTCAGAAAAAATCTAATTGCCTTATTACAGATAGATAGTGCGATCAGACCTGTGTCCATTAGAACAAATGATTTCTTCCTTGGTTTGGAATAGAATATTTTTAAAGTACTGTATTGAGCCTCTTTGGTGGCTTAGACATAGTAAAGAGCAAACTATTAATCTTATTCGCAGTTGCGTTTTAAGTGCTCATTTCTTTAGAAATGATGACTACAATATTGACATTAGGGGCAATTGATTTCAACCCAGATATGCCACAACATTTTACCAAAGTAACATTTTAATAACAGCAAAAAAAAACTTGATGTGCCATTAGGCATACTGCTAGTTTGACATTGCTGATGGAGAGAGAGAGAGTAATGTGATGTTTTAGTTATGTTTATGCTGCTGTGATTTCATTGCATTAGTTACAGCAAACGGGTGGCCCCAAGGCTCCAAGATTCATCACACAACTGCATTTCACAAGCTGGCCTGATTTTGGTGTGCCATTCGCACCAGTCGGTATGCTCAAATTTCTTAAGAAGGTCAAAACAGTCAATCCTTCCTTTTCGGGACCCATTATTGTTCACTGCAGGTAATTATTCACTTCAATTATTGCCTTTACATAATCTAGCAATAACACACTTCACAATTATAATATGCATTATAATTCCTGGATTGCCCACCTTTTTTGACTCACCATTGTTGAGCAACAACATGTAATTTCACAATAGGTAGTGCATTGAATGATAGAAAGACTGTCTTAGATATAAATTTGAATAGAGGGAGGGAGGGATTTCGGAAGAGAGCTCCACAGAATGGAGGCAAAGTGGTTGAAAGCTCACCCACCCACCCACTCAGTGAAACGGCAGTAAATGGGCTGGAATTTGGAATGACCAAAGAGAATGACCAGGAGTACAGAGTCGCAAAGGTAGGGTGAGGCAAGGCCGTGAAGGTGTTTGAAGATGGGAGTAAGGATATTACAGATAATCTTCTGATGGGTAGACAATCAGGCTAAGATACGGGTTTGCTGTGCTTGTTACTGGAGAGAATATAGGCTGCAAGTTCTAGATGATATGGATCTTGTGTAGAGTGGTGGTGGGGAGGCTGGCGAGCGGGGCTTCAGAAAAGTCGATTTTGCTGGAGATAATGCTTTGTTTTTAACATGTAGAAAATAATCTCAAGTATGTGTAAGTTTCTTTTATAGTCACTTATGAGTCACTTATCAATTAACCTATAAACATCCCTCAGTCATTCAGGTTAGTTTCAAAATCTTTTCCACATCTCCAAAACATGTTCCAATAGTTTTTCTGAAATGTTTATCATGTCCAGAAATTAATTAAAATAACGAAACAATACCCTTATAAATGCAGAAAAGTTCATGTAGCGCTGCAGACATTAAAAAAAAACTCTATGAACCCATGGTTGGTTAGTGCAGTGCATTTGTGTATCAGTTTGCTGAAAAATGAGGGTATTGGATATGGTTGAGCATCTCTGATTCCCATACACATTAAATCACAACTGCAGGATTGAGGTTGTGGTGAGTAGAGAGAAGGCATTATCTCCCAGACAACAACATCAAAACATTCCATTTAAACAGCACCTTTCATGTCAGGAAGTCGTCTCAAAGCACTTCATGATGCTGTACATTTGTTTACTAACCAGAGACTGGTTTGGGGGGGGTTTACAAATCCTGTAGCAGTAGATTAAGAAAAGTAATGCTGTATGTTCTCAATTTCGCCCTTGTTTCACCCACAAAATACAATGTCAATCTATTTTACAATATACCCTGTGAAGCACTTTGAGACGTCGAGATGATATGATAAGGCAGAACGTAAGGATTATAATTTTGGCTCCTGCATTTACGAAACCCGCCGATGCTTCAATCTTAATCTCCTGTCTCCTAACTCTGGATCGACAATGATCTGGGACTATACACCTTATGTGAGAAAACTAGATATTATCGTGTACCGTCAACAAATATGTTCGCAAAGAGGTGTTCTTGCCTGTGAAGGCCTCTAGGAAGGAGGGGGCAAGGCTGCTCTGGAACCAGCACTTTAGGAGTTCTCCCAACGTGAAAGGCACTCTATAAATCTAATTTGGTTTGTTTGTGAACAAACATGAGACGAGAATGAGGTGAAAAATGATTTTAATGTATTTTTAAATTACATATATGAACATATAGATACCCAATTCTCTTTTAACATCACAGTGCTGGAGTCGGCAGAACGGGAACATTTATAGTTATAGATGCCATGATTGATATGATGCAAGAAGAACAAAAAGTGGATGTCTTTAGTTTTGTGTCAAGAATTCGCAAACAACGCTCACACCTGGTGCAGACCGATGTAAGTAATATCTTGTTTATAACTTACAGAGGTTTTCTACGTAACTAATAGTGCTTCTCGACAGAAATCATTGTAAATGTGTCAGATTTGCGGTTGACATACTACACGGGTTTTCACTCTTAAAATCGGAGGCTAATACCATCACTGGTATGTCAACAGCATGTCTGACACAGTTACCATGATTTCCGTGGGGGTTACTACAAATGCAAGTTTAAAAATAATAATCCTTCCATTTGATTAGCGCCTTATCACGTCTTTAAGGTGTCTCAAAGCACTTCACAAAATATACTGTAAAATGAATTGACTGTATATTTTGTGGGCGAAACACAGCAGCCAGTTCAGCAACAGTGTCCCGCAAACAGTCGTGGATTGATTCAGATTAATTCTCAACCTCACTTGGTTTTCTTCTCTGCAATACTTCTCTGGTTTCATAATGGAGACTGTGTAAAGTGCTGGTATATCACCTGACATTTCATGTATAGGAACTCACGTGGTTTTATTTACATTGTTTTATCTTGCAGATACAGTACTCCTTCATTTACCAAGCTTTGCTTGAACATTTCTTATACGGTGATACAGAGCTGGATGTAAGTTCTTTGGAGAAGCACATACAGAAACTGCACAGTAAAAGTGATAACAGTGATATCACAGGCCTAGAGGAAGAGTTTAATGTAAGTACCTTAAGTTTACAATGCCAAAGCTGGCACATCAATATGCCTTCAACCACAAAAGTGATTGTTTGCACCATAATTTAGGACTGCAAAATTGCCACTGACAAAAACGCTATGCTCAGATTTCTTTTAGAATATCCTGTGCCAAATTTGAGGCTTTGAGTGCAATGACGAACAGGTTAAGTAAATAAATCCAATGTTTTGCTTAGAAGAAACTTTCCTTCCTTTGGTAAACTGCAGAGCAGTATTTTATTCTGCAGTTGTACAGCTACACAGAATCCAGCTAAAGATCAAGGATTTGCTTAAGTGAACAGCGTGAAATAGTATAAAATAAATGAATTAGTGATTCTTTGTGCACAGAAGTGTAAAAAGTAAACGTAGGCTATAGATTTTGTGGAGGAAATGCTTGAAACACACAAATGCGGGGAATTTGTGAGTTTAACCTCAACCCAAACTCAGGCTATGTGATTGCATATGCATTTCTGAGAATATCAGAAAACGTGGTCCAAACAGTGTGTGTATGTGTGTGTGTATGTATACAGTGTGTGTATTTTCATATATATATATAAATACATATATATATATATGTGTGTATGTTTAGTGGCAGAATGTAAATCAAAAGCGAAAATATGCACCTTCCACTCGGTACTTGCTTAACTGAAATCCTTGGCTAAGTTTCCCAAAATAGGCTGAGGTTTTTACATTAACCTTTAAAACTGTTAAGCACTCAGAGATTCAACCCATATAAAGGGTGCTATATACATGCAAGTTTTCGTTCCATTAACATACATTATTGCAATATTCAGGGGAGAAATAACAGTCTTGAGTCTCACCTTCTTATCCCCAGTTAGCTTTGTTTCAGTTTGTGCATAGCTGAACAAAGTGGGGGAGAATACAAAAAAAAACTTCCATTCAGTTTTGAGGTATTGAAAACAAAGATGTATTGTTTATTTCACTTCATTTGAACGTCATTTATATAGAGCTGAACTACTGTCCTTCAAGAACCGCCCCAAGGCCCTCCTCTTTGACCATGGTTTCGATCAGCCTCCTTTCCCCTCCATCCTCCCCAAACTCTACCCCAGCTCGAGTCCAGAATACTGTCTGACCAACACCTTGGGACATCTTCCCGACATGAAAGGCGCTATACAAATGTAATTTTGTTATTGTCGTATATCAAAGGTTGTCTTTTTTTAAAAAAAACTTTTAATTTTCCCAAACAATTTTCTTCTGTGTTATTACCTACAGAAACTTACTACTGTGCGAATAAGAAAGGATCACATGAGAACGGGGAATAAGCCAGTAAATCTGAAAAAGGCCCGAGTTCTTCAGATCATTCCTTGTAAGAGATAGATAGATATATATATAAGCTGCTATGTTTGTTCATTCAGACTCCACATACATTGCACCACCTAAACCCAATATACAATTATGTATTGATTGTAATTATTTTATTCTTTTAAAGATGATTTTAACAGAGTCGTTCTTCCCAGGAAAAGAGGGCAAGAATACTCAGATTATGTCAATGCGTCATACATAGATGTGAGTATATGTTTACTATGCTTTTAGTTTTGCTACTTGAACATGATATTGTAGTTATAAGGGATAACCAACTCATAGCTTGAAAAAAAATTATGGGGCAGGAATTTCATAAACTATGTTTTTGTATTACTGTTAATTAACTAACCCATTGGAAATTCAATTAGAACAACAATAACCTAAATAGTTAACAAACCCTATATTGAAAGAATAGTGATCAGACATCTAAAACATTCAACTGTCTTCATAAGGAATTAGTCAGGGAAAATGTGTTCACTATGTTTATGTACTGAGCTGAGAATTTGATGGAGCATCCTGGCTCTTTTTATTCCTTTAGAATTAAATTTTTTAGATCTGAGCCAAGATTTCTAAACATTTGGCAGGAATGAGAGATGACTTTGTGTTTTATACTTCTGTGGCTGAATCAGGATTTATTACGATTGTTGTTTAATAAAGAATTATTTACAGATGTGGGGAGAGGGGTGAAATTAAATTACTTTCTGACCATTTTAGGGATTGCCTCAGTACTTATTTAAATGTTGCTGTCATTATTGCTGAACAATACTGCCCTTAATAATTTTAATGGCAGAGAATTAAAGGAAACATTTATTCAGATGCTAAACATTATGTAACAGCATGGTTAGAATTATATAAACTAATACTGTATTTCTGTAATTCATTTATGCATCTTTGATAAATCAGTATGCTTTTTACTGCAGGGTTATCGGCAGAAGCATTATTTTATTGCCACGCAAGGCCCTCTTTCTATTACAGTGGAGGACTTCTGGAAAATGATTTGGGACAACAAATCACACACCATTGTAATGCTCACAGAGCTGCGTGAAAGAGAACAGGTATAGTTCACCTTCATCACCAATCCTGACTGTATGTCTGTCTGCCTTTACAACACTGTAGTCCTGGAATTAAGAAAGTTATTGCAGAAGATAAAATCAAATGTTCAGATTTCCCTTATACAGTAAATGGAGACCAAATTATGTATCCTAGTTTTACAGTTTGTGAGTAAGGGCCATTGATCACTTGATGAATCATTTGCTTTCATGTGATAATGAAGATCAAGCAAACATCGATTGTGTTTTGTGCAAAACAGGCCTGAAAATGCAGTTATTTTGCTACAATTGCTAAGCCAATGCGACATATTGCCAACAGTGCTATTGCTCATCCTCACAATCAAAGCGATTCAAATTGTGTTCTTTGAAATGCGTTACTCTTTCATATCTGAGTGTAGGATGTTCCCCCTGCTGTATGAAAACTTACTGTAACTGGGAATGGAATTTTTTTCGCTAGGAGAAGTGTTTCCAGTACTGGCCATCAGAGAACACAGTGACCTTTGAAAACTACACGATCGAACTGAAGACTGACAACCTCTCTGATGCTTTCAGCGTGAGAGACTTCTTGCTCACAAACATTTCTGTGTGTATTCTTTCAATTTAAAATATATATATTGTTATCTAAGAGTACGTACTGTGTTATGAATGTAGAGTTGCGGAGGTGCTGTTTGGGGGACAGACTATTCCTTTAAGATTTAGATACGAAGTAAAGTTATAGATTCAAAAAACTTTAAACTCAGAAACAAAGTACAGGATTTGTCTAAGGGAAAAAGTTTGACATCTGATTGTTGCAACGAGAAAACTTCCTCCCAACCGTAATAACCTTAATACCTAGGTGAAATACTGGCATACAGGGATAAAATACAAGGATAAAAAATTGTTTAAAATCACTTAAGATTTTTATTAATGGTGCAAATTCAGATCAGTGCCGCGTCACTTGCTATTATTTGCTTTCATATTATGTCAGTGAATGTCACCGATGTCCATTCAATTCCACCACAACAATGGTTTCTTTATATCTACCTAAATTCCACATTGTGGGACCTCTTGGGAATCTTATTAGAAAACAGCTGTTTTAACATTTTATATAATTGGATCAGAATTAAATATAAGCCAAACTTTATACTGGTAAGATAATTATTTGTTGCCAAACAGTATTTAAAAAAAACTAATTAATGGTATCACTTATGCTGTTTTATACTGTTCTATAATTAGTTATATCAGTTGTGTGTAAATTTAATTAATTTCACTCTATTGCCCATGCTTTGTAGAAGCAACTTTAAAGAGAGTACATGGATTTTGAATACTGAGATTGCTTGTCGAAAGATCGTTTGCTGGTCTGATGAATGATTGTTACAGTTTACATTGTTATTGAAATGAAAATGCAGGAAGGCAGGAAGAATCGGCTCATTCGGCAATTCCACTTTCATGACTGGCCTGAGATTGGCATTCCGGCTGAAGGAAGAGGAATGATCGACTTGATAGCAGCCGTCCAAAAACAACAGCAGCAGACAGGCAATCAACCGATTATCGTGCACTGCAGGTAACGAGGGCAAAATACCCTAATGGTGCAAAAGTTCAAATCAGCCCATTTATGAATGGCACTGAGCCAAGGTAACCCCAGGCAGCCAATCTCACTTGAGATGGCAGTGGAAATTGTAAAGTCATCCTCAGCAGAGCTCTGCTACAACAATAACAACAATTTGCATTTATATAGTGCCCTTCATGCAGGGTAACGTCTCCGGGCACTTTCCAGAATGGAGAAATAACAGAGATCTTAGTTTTGCTCAAATATCAGGTAAAGGGAAACCTGGGTTTGGCAATGAAACTCCCACACAGTTGAATAACCTATGATACTTGTGCTATTTGCCAAATTGCTAAGAGTGGTTACTTTAAATGAGGTTTCAAAGGACTTCCATCACCAGTACAATACTACAACAACAACAACAACTTTGATTTATATAGCACTCGCCACGCTGGACAGCGTCTCAGAGAGCTTGAAATCATATCACAGCACACATTTGAGCCATTTAAGACAAGATGGAGTGGAGGGGGTATACGGGAAGGGATAAAGAGCCATTATCATGAATATTGATTCTGAAATTTGCAGATACCTGTCAGTGGGAACAAAAACACATGGAATATGTAGTGGATATATGACAGATGAATGAAATCAACCAACAATTGAGCTACAAGGTCCAGGGCTGTGAACAGTTCACTTTTCAGTCTTTTTTTCCGTTTATTTTTTGAAGTTGTAAAAACACTTGTGTGCCCTGAAGTAAATGTTTAAACAACCAGGGCGAGGCGGGGGGCCCTTATTAAGACTTTAGACTTTGCAGTGGTTTCATGACGTTTTGGTAACCCTGCACAATTAGTCATGAAGACCACAGGAAACACTCCCACATTTACTCTTGGTATTTCTTGAGATAATAATATCATTCAGATTATGTCCCCTGTATCTCCAGCCTTATTAGACTGTATACAGGTACAAGAGTAATTTTGTTGTTGTTGTTTAGTATATATCCTCCATAAGCAGGTCTATTTTGTGCCAGGGTGGTTTAATGCGTAGAAATCGCATCCTTTACACTGTTATTGAATTGGAAATGTTCAATCTGTTCTGACTGGGAGCACAAACGAGATACTGGAGTAGGCCTCTGTCAATTTGCTATGGAGTTTGTGTCCCAGGGGATTAATTTAGTGGATGCTGAGAACTAGAATAAATTAGTACAAGGTAAATGTGGACTTTAATGTTGTGGAAAGCTGTCTTTAATCTGTTAAATCCATATTTTCCACTGGGTCAGCAGCTGGAAATAACACTATTAACACCTTGACTTATTCGCTCTAGAGAATCAAGTGGCCTTTAACGTGTCAGCATGTCTGCTGGGAACCCCCTTTGGTTTTTTTCAGTTTTAAAAGCATTTTGATTTTGAGACTTTTTTTTTCTGTATCACTTTAATGCAAGGTGAAGTATTTCGCAAGAAGCATTGCTGGTGGTGCCAGTTTGTTTCATTTCCGGATGTAAATTATAGCCGTTTTACAGATTAACCGGGAACTACATTGTGAAACATGTGTTTGAATCCATTCAAGTAAAGTCAGTGAAGGTATATGAAATTTGAATCTGTTTATTTTACAGTGCTGGAGCTGGCAGAACGGGTACCTTTATTGCACTGAGTAACATTCTGGAGCGAGTGAAAGCTGAAGGCCTTCTAGATGTTTTCCAGACTGTTAAGAGTTTACGAATGCAACGACCCCATATGGTGCAAACAGTGGTATGGCATTTTCTATTTTAGTTGGCATTGAAAGAATTGTAAACCAATATAAAATCTCTATTTGTATATTATTACATTCTCAATTCTTTGCAGAAATGACTGTTGCGTTTGTCTTTTTCTTTGCAGGAACAGTATGATTTCTGCTACAAGGTGGTGCAAGATTACCTTGACATACACTCTGATTATGCCAACTTCAAATAAAACGTTTGCCTTACCTTTTTTTAACCTTTTAAATTGCTAGCTGACAGGCCAGTAAAGCATCTTTTGTACATTAAATTATCTCAAGAATTTATTTTATATTTTGCTATGCACTTGTTGTCTTGAAGAATATTACTAATAAGTCGAAGGTCTTTTTATTGTCTTGTGACTACGCTTTTGAAATACCTTGGATACAGTAATAAGGGAGTAGTGTGACTGTTCAGTCAGTCAACATTTGGACGAAAGTAATTTTTTAGTACCTTATCGCCTCTCTTGCACTCCTAAGTGAATATTATTTAAACCATCTTATATGTCATTATCAGTTAACATTTTAATTCTTGAATGTACAGAAAGTTTAATTGGTTCTACTGAAGAAAAAAAAGATTTGCTTTGTGGAGTACCAACAATGCTTGATTTTCCCCACGTGTTACATAATGTGAATACAGTATATACTGTGCATTGGAGTTTGCATTATTTTCAAAAGGTTTAGTGTGATACATAATATATATTTTTATATGAAAGGTTTACAGTATTATAATAGTTTAATGTCATGCATTATTGACATTATCTTGGCCTACGTGAAAAGTGTGTATATTTAGAATGTCAAAACACTGTTCCAAGAGTTTCAAACAGCTTAGTTTAAAAATATATAACTTTTCTTCAGGTTTTACCCCCATCAAGTACCACTTTTCTATAGTTAGCAACTCATATTTGGATGTGATTTCTGTAGCTGGCTTGAATCACCCACATAATACTTCCTCATGCGTGAACCTGGACTGTGACTATTGCTGAACTATTCAATGGAGGGCATGATCGGATCAAACCTGACATCCACTCACTGGATAACAATCAAGAACTGGAGTGATTTCCCCCTCTATAACCAGAAAATGTCAAAGCCTAATTGTAGCAAACATCGAAGATTAAACGCTGGCCTTTCTTAGGCCAGTGTCATACAATGTGGTACATTTACCCACTGGATAAAGAGGATTTCTACGCCCGTTACTTGCAAACATACAACTTTTAGAGCATATTTAAACAAAACAAAACCTGTCTGTAACTCATAAATCTTTGAAAGTTAATTTATCGTGGTACTGATGTTTTCCTTTCCTGACCTGCTGTAATCTTATGCTTTGAAAGAAACCAAAAATGAGCACTTTTAATAGTTATTTTTCTATTTTGGTACAGTACCAATGTCCTGCTGCAGCTTATTGGCTGTGGCGCAGCTGACTTAGTTGCATTTAAATTAGAGATCCCCACAGAGGAAGTTTTCATTGAAGCGGTGAAGACTTCTGAAATCAGTAGATAATGGGTGGAAAAACATAAGGAAAAATAAAAAATATATCAAAATTTTTAAATATAAATGGAGGCAGAATCATAGAAAAAAAACGTGAAATCTATTTTTGTTTAAAAAAATTGGAGCAAGAAAACCGGTATTGATTTGTTTAAATTTTGTGGGGGGAAATGAACTGTCTATTATTAGTGTGCTTAGAAAACAAGCTTTGTATGTCGCAATACAAAAATGTGGCAGAAGTTTGGGCATAGTTTGTCTTTTAAATTTTGTTGCATTCTTAAACTGTCTTATTATTCCTATTGTTGTGACCCATCAGCATGCCTTCAAGGTGAATTAGATGTCCACCATTTGTATTTTCTTAAGCACCTGAGTATTTCTGTTATTGAGTACCTGAGAAATCTTTTGAGAATGTTTCTTTTTGACATTTGTGCTCTTGCCAAATATGCCAATATTCATATTTTAGAATATGAATTCTAAATATAGAATGGAAAATATACAGTGATGCTTATTTTTTTAAAAAAGAAAAGCATTCAGCACACACATCAAGTCTGTTTCTTCTTACAAACAATGTGCACTTTGCACTCTCACGCACGCTCTCTTAATTTGTGTTAGCTCTTTGCAGAAGTGAATAAACACAGATGGAAATAACACAGAGTGACATTTCTGCTTGATCCCTGAATGCATCCAGAAAATGAAAAAACTTCAAGCATGATATTCCTACTTTATGGAAGCAATTACATCACCCGCATGTCTTTTATGATTCTATTTAGATTAAATAAGATTTATAAATCACATGGTGAAAGGATGTGAATGTACCCTGTGCATGTAGTATACAATATCGCAGTCAGAGTTAGATTTGTAGGTTATAGGCTTTGCAGCATAAATTGTCTCATTGTGGTTTCCCTAGCCAAATTCTGACCACTCTATAAACCCTTCCACAATGCTGAATACCACAGCATTTTCCACATCGCTGCTGAGGAATACTACAACTAATCAATACTTTTGTGCTTGCGAGTTGTAAACTTGAGTGAATAGATGTCCACCAATTGACGAAAAACACTTTAAAGGAGCGCGTATTTGTATTGAATAGTTAACTGTAATATATATACACAGTCTATTGGCATAACAATCATAATTTTCCACAATCATTTCTTACTGCTAAAGTTGGCAATTTACCAATTTATAGTGAATAATTTACTCTAGTTTGTATTAAACAGGAAAACACGAGAACATTTCCTTTTGGGTTCCTTTGTTTTCTTCAGTCGCAAGTTCTCAATCATTCCTCTAGCACTGGTCAAATTACTTTACACAAGGCCAGTGTTACTCTCATACTGTAATAAGTGAATAGTGTGAATCAGATCTATAGCACGTGCTTTTATGATCCCTGTTGTTGGAAAGAATTGTACAGAAACTTGCTATAAATCCACAGTTCCAGTGAATTATGTAATACAAAGTGTCTAACAGATTTCTGATTGGGTTTTGGTAATTTGTAGTCTAATGCCAAAAGCTGGAGAGGGAATTGGGAATTCTGCCTCTAACCACCCATGAACCAGATGATAGTTAATGGATCGATTGGTCACTTTCTCCAGTGATGTACCGATTAGTACTGTAGGTTTTAATTAGCACATCACACATCCCACTCTAATGAACCAATAGTATTTATGTTGTGTAATATAAATAAAGCAAAGATAAATGAGATATAGAGTTCACCTTTGATGCATTCAGATCGAATAATCCATTCTGTCGGATAGCTTGTCTAAAAAATTAATTATCAACTGCAGCTTTTATATAATCCGACTCTGCTGATCATTTTCAGGGTACTTTAAATAATGTACATTTTATTCTTATTTGCTACATTAAAAAAAATACTGTTCAATCAATTTGCTTAGCCTATAACTTTAATGATCGTATTCTCCTTCATCACGTTTTGCAAATTACAATCCATAGTAATCTAAAATATTCTTATGAAGGAATTGAAAGTTTGCAACTCCAGTCTCTTAATAGATAAGCACATGTTACTGATCAAAATAATCTATTTTTCTAAAATGCTTTCCAGAGTGGAGAGGATCAAAAATTCATATCAGCTTAATAAAGCCTTTAATATTCTGATCTCTTTATTGTACTTTGCTTGCTCCAAACAACCTTAAGTTTTTTTTTTCTTTTGCAGAATCTTTAATAATAATATATATCATATGGGACATTTACACTTGTACCATTCTCTCCCCCCCCCCCCCCCCCCCCCCCCGCATTTAGTATAAAACTCTTGTAATCATTCAATAGGTGATGCAATCTGTGGGTAAGCTCTAATCTTCCTTTTAAAATGATTTTCAACGTTTTGTTTATTTATGTTGGTCGTTGCCTGTGAATGGCTCATTGCAATTTAAAATACCCATTGTCTGCTGTGCCACAATTACAGAGAAGGGAGCTTGTATATAAAGCATGGACTGTATCAAGCATGAATGTGTTTTAATAATCAAAACATACTGCTTTTTAAAAATAAACTGTGGGTAACACTGCATCCAAACTTTACTAGAACCTGCAGGCAAACAGGCTAATGAATCTGAAAGCACACAACTGTGTACACTGCCATTTAGTACAGTACTTAGCCTTCCCTGTAAAGTGCTTGTCTTTCTGTGCCATATATAACTGAATCATTTGTATGTATGTGGTGTACTATCATTAACAATAACCAGGGCAACCTAATGTGGAATGCTTTGTTGCGCTCATGGATTTTGTTCTGTGTCTGTAAAACGCTGATGTATTTGTTTTTAAAAGACAGCTTGTTTTTTACTTAAATTATTTTTCTTTTTCTTTACTATGGTGCATGCAGCAGTGCTTATAAAAGGCCAAATTATGATGAGAAGAAACTTCTGATCGATTCATATAGTCACTGAGTGACAACAACCATATTCAAGGAGGTAACGCCTCATTCTATGTCCCATTTATGCCCCAGGTTTTGTTCCAGGGTCAAATTGCTTTGCTTTGATAGTGTCCTCTGCTGTAGCTAATGAAATACCAAACTTACCTGGGATACATTTTGAAGCTGGTGGGTAAGATGAAAATGAACTGCTCTCCACCCTCTTGCAGCCAGTTTATACCCCTCCACAACAATTATCCCTTAATTATCTAGGATGCTACAAGTAACTTGGCAAGGGGAAAAAGCACAGCAAATAAAGGGGAAAGTATACAGGACATATCAGATGCTTGAGGATGGATAGCATTTTCTCTCTATTTTTCTGTTATGCTTGTGATTACTTCATTGAGAGAAACAAACCATGGAGTGTATGGAGTTGGTTATAAGAGGGCAGTAGATAGGTGAGAAGGAGTGGCATTTTTTCCAGGCAGATGTAAATCAAAGGGGGAATCCCATGTGCTTTTTGGCTAATACTCATTAAAGTTCAGTCACAGACAAAGGTCTGAAATGGATCGGTGTCAAATCAGCAGTCAAGCAGGATGGGAGCTCAACTATTGTAATGTGTTTCTGATTAGCATGGAAAAAACCTATATCAAGTCTGAACCATGTTTAAATAGGTTATGCAGTAATATTGGCATTTGATATCATTCATCAGCACTTGCTAGATCTGAAAACAGACCATTATGTAACTTTGTGGCTGTTCCACTGTAAATTACATAATATGGATCATTATCAACTCACCTACTCAGTGGAGTGTTTCTATCCACCAATATAAATTATTAAAATAATCATCATCCTTGCAGTTCATATTGCATGTCTGTAGGATTCCCCAAAGCGCTTCACGGGATGTACTGTCAAGTGTGTAGTGACTGTGTTTTGTAGGCAAACAAATTTAACATAAAGTATTGCAACAATGTGTTAAGAAACTACAAATATAATAATATTCCTTACATTTGATATAGCATCTTGGCACATCTTCAAGACATATCAAATTTACTCTAATGTGAATTGACTATGTATTTTGCGACCAAAATGCGGCAGCCAATTGTGCACAGCAGTGTCGCAGAACCAGTCATTGATTGAGTGACCAAATTATTATTTTTGAAGGAATTATTACCTCCGGAAAAGCGATCCACCGATTGATTTAACAACTGGATTCTTACTTATTGCTAGATGAACAGAGGCGCGTGGAGTAAGGAAACTTTCTCAATGTTTCACCCTGCCCGGGAACCAAACCCAGGTCTTCTCGCTTGTGAGACGAGTGACCAATGAGCTACATAATTCCACTTGAGCCTCACTAACGTTTGGTCAAGTGAGCGCATACTCCCAACGCATTAAGTGACCAATAATTTTCATATGTTGACCTTGCAATGAACTGGTAAAACGTTGCAAGGAAGCCAAAGTCATTCAGCCAAACTGAGCAGTGAGTGTTCCCTACAGTTTCCCACATGATACATGTTAATGTTTTCCCATATAAAGTATAACATTTTGGAGAGTACCAAAAGATGCACAATTGAACAAATATTTTGTATCGTTCCATCTTAAATATTGCTTTGCCTTTATAAATAAGATGCTCATTTTTAAGTTGCACAATTCCTTTACTTCTTTGCCTTTTATAAAACTTTCATTGTTCTTTCTTGGTTGAAACAATGTAAATAACTATTTGGTCCTGAGACTTTTTTGATTGCACTAATCTACTGACTGCTATGCTACAGAACTGAGCAACGTACACACCAATTTGAGTTTGGTTTTGAATAAATTAGCCTGAGGTTGAAGAATAATCTATACATATTGTATTTGCAAAAAGGGATACTGTAGCTTTAATTTATAACAAATGTACAGTGGTGTCATATTCTTTTTATCGGTATGATAATTATTTTTAAATTATCCATGTGTGGATGATATTTTGGAATGCAATTAATCCAGTCATTTGTTTCTGGAAATGTAATCGCTTTTGTTTTGTTTTAAAAAAATAAAAAAAACTTTGTCATGGTTATCTTAAGTGTTTTAGTTGATCGTTATCATGATTATAACAATTATCATGTTTAGTAATAATTAGCCGGAAAATTAATTGTCACGGATTTTCATATATTAATATATTCCCAATAATGAGATCCCTCAAGTGGTGTATCAATATTACACATTGTTTTCACTATTTCCTTTTGTTATCGTATCAATATTTCCTAGACAGTTATTAATGTACTCTATTGCAAATTCTGTGTTAAGTTACAATTTATGCCTCCTAACAAATCTAGCATGCTCATGTTTTGTTCATGGTAGTTTATTGCCAACTCCAAATTGTTAATCAGGTTTTGGTAAATGAGTTTTGCAGTTCTAATCGATTAATAAATGGCAAACAGAACCATAAGAAGCAATCCTTGTGCCTCTGTGTTTTATTTTGGTGAGGGCTCCTTAGTCTTGAGAGGTGTCTCAAACGAATCCTTATAGAGGTGTATACAATGTTAAATTGGATTGAAAAGTAATCACAGCACAATACTTTAGCATGCACTAAGATAGTAGAAGAGAACACAGGTTTAGAATGGTAAAGGGCAATTTCAGGTCACACCTCAGGACATTTTCCTTTACCCAGAGAATAATTAATGGTTGGAACAGGACGCCACCAAGCTTAGTTGAAGCCAGGACACTGGACTCATTATTGCTGTGATGGGAGAGACTGGTATTCTGGAAGAATGAGATCAAGTTAGTCGAAGGAACTGATCTTGTGATTTTCATTGTGCATATTTAACCAGTTTAGAAGGCTCAAGTAATTTTGCAGCAACTGCTCCATCATTTCAATGGTATGGATTTTCAACATTTTAACTTTTCAACATTTCAAATTTTATATCTGTTAGCTAATTATTTTTGTAATGTCTTAATGATTTGGAAACTATTATGGATGTATCTAAAATACAGCATTTACTGCAATTACTTGGTTTAATTACACCAACACACAAATCTAATTGCTATACAAGTGTCAGGTTAAGCAATTACATTGCATCTTCCCATTATCTTTAATCGTGTTTCACGCAATATATAATTGAACAGCTATTTCTGCCTTTACATAATCTAATTCTGTGTTCTTGTTGAATTAGGGCCTTCCTTTATAGTACTGTACATGACAATGTACAGCCCAATTTGGAGCTTGGAAATATTTTGGCTCCAGAAAAATAGGATTTAAATTATGGTATTGCTTTCTCCCACTTGGGGTGCTCTATATGAATTAGTGGCGAAATTCAACTTCAAAATAAAAAAACCTGGCTACAAAAAAAAACAATATCATGCATGAAAATATTCCACACCAAAACTCAATACAGTATTTTGCAAAACAAATAAGCAGGTCTGCATGACAATTAATGTACCAAATACAGGGAATACAGTTGTCTGACCCAATTGACACAGGATAGAATAATACAAATAATTGTAAAAGCAATCACATTAATTTCCTATTTCTGTTGATTATGTATATTGTATGAATTCACTTTTATGCAATGGTTTTGCCCATTACTTTGTCCATTTACCCCACAAAATATGCAGTCATTTACCTTCACAGTAAATTAGAGACCTCTCGAAGATGTGTTAAGGCTCTACATCAAATGCAAGGATTATTTTTTGCTGTGTTGTCCCCACCTCCAGGTATCACTGGCTCCTGCCAGTGACAGTGCTCGGCAGCTGAGAGAATATGTACTTCTTCAACAGTTTGATAGACATAAAGTAAATGCTGTTTTAAATACACGGATTGTTTCCACTTTAGGCGGCCATTCAATCATGTCTATAATGGTGCTAATTTCTCTACTGGAACCATCTAATCTCATTGCCCTGCTCTTTCCCCAAAACATATGAATATTTTTCTTTAAACATTTATCCAATTCAATCTGAAATGTTGTTATAGCCAACAGCCAAAACTGTTTTAATAACCTCAATGTAAAATATTTTTTTCTTAACTCTTTTTTAGTACAGCGCAGCTCTTAATTGATTCTTTGATCGGTAGAAATTTTTTTCTGATAATGATAATGATGAGTGTGTAATATTAAAAGACATGATACAATACGAAAATATTTTTATAGGAACAACAATCCCTTGTGATTCCCAATTAGATTGCCCATCAAATATGGGAAGTAATTTAATTTCAGTAATGAAGAATGGAAAATCTAAAAATGAATAATCTACATTTCCCATGGGTGTGACCTTATCATCATTCTGTTGAAATATTTAGTGCAAAATAAGACAGTCTCTGATTTTGGTTGCTTGGTTCTCAATGGATGCTGAAAACCTCCACTGTATTATGCAAACTCTTCTATGTAGTGCACATCCTTTGCTTAGTGTGATGTGACATTTTTGATATTATAAATACAGTGCTGTATTATAAAATATTAGATTTTTCAGTACCTTGGGACATCCTCCAACATGAAAGATGCTATACAAATGTAATTTTGTTATTGTTGGTTGTTGTTATAACTTATGCTAAACCGACGAATACAGGAAATGGGGAAAAAGGAGGCCATTCAACCTACTGAGCCTGTTCTACCAATTCATTGTACAGTATCTTGGCAGAACGGTTAATCCTTGGACATTCATGGTGTATTTTTTTCAATAAAACCATAACAAGAATGGATTGCAAAATGGTAGTTGCTTCCATTATTGATTGAAAGTCAGGTGCAATCATTTGGGGGCTTTTAGGTGCAGAAATTACATTTTTAAAACCACAGTTTTTATTCCACTTTCTGTTGCATTGTAAAACAAATGGAATGTTGGCAATATATAGTACTGTGCAGAGGTGTGTTATGTACACAGTTCTGCACTGTTGTAAATGAGCATAAAACTATTCAGTGGTTTGTAGGAATGTCATGAAGGCACTCTTGAGCTTTTAAGCAATTGTTCCAGCTCTTTGTCACAATTAAATGCTATGCCAGGAAAATATAGTTGCTACAAATATGTCACGTAGTCAACACTCAACAATATTAAGATTGCTTGTTGAATTATGGAAGATCTAAAAAAAATATATTATTGTTTTGTTAGCATGTATGAATCCTGGGAGCTAATTTGTTGCTATCTTGGACTAAGGCTTCAGCATTCCATCAGTTTATTCTTCTGTATGCTCCCACTAAATGGAATTCATCACTTGATTTGATAAAATCAACCAATGTGTTGATTTGTGTACATAAAACCTAATCTTATTATACTGTACTCTGGAATGAGGCTGCTTAAAAAAAAATTGTAAGATGTGACCTTAATTTACAAAAAAAACTAATGCTATTATTTTATGTATGTGACTGGGGATTTCATTACCCACTCGATCATTGCTTCACATAAAAATCCCAAGTGATAATTCATACCTGTCATAGAACACTTCGCGTTAAGCCTAAACATATTTTAAAGGTGTAGGAGTGGATTTAATGCAATGACA
Source organism: Hydrolagus colliei (assembly GCA_035084275.1). NCBI lineage: Eukaryota > Metazoa > Chordata > Chondrichthyes > Chimaeriformes > Chimaeridae > Hydrolagus > Hydrolagus colliei. Next base: position 4,054,026 of record CM068748.1, read on the forward strand.
CAAATCCTATTTCTGAATACATGCAGTACTTAGATTGTACATCAAAGGGATCCTACAATAAATCAAATGGTAATGTTATTGCCATCATTGGTAGAATCAAGCCACACATGCCTGAGAGGGCCAAGATTCGTTCATTGGTCTGGGTTACGTTTACTGAATTCAGCTTGGACAACAACGCAAGTGCTACAAATGGCTTTGGTGTTCCTGGACAGGATTCTCATAGTTGAATGCTTTCCAATGACCTGCTGCTGTAAAGGAAAGCAAACTAGTCTTGACCATTGTGTGGACATGAGGACAGGGACAGGCTAATCTGTGTTGTTCCCCATGAAAACATCAATGTTGGCCCAGAATGAATAACCTTACGCATGAATGCCACTGGTCAAATTACTGCCCATTGAACTAACCCAAAGTATACATCAACATGAATTGTCAATACAGTATTTTGTGTGTGAATCATGACAGCCAATTGTGCACAGCAGTGTTCCATAAACAATCGTGGATTGAGTGACCAAACTATTATTTTTTAAAGGGATTATTACTCCTGTAAAAGTGATCCACCAATTGACTAACAACTAGCTTCCTACTTACTGCTAGGTAAACTGAGGCATATGAAGTAATGAAATGTTTCGCCCTGCCTGGGAATTGAACCCAGGTCTCTCGCTTGTGAGACAAATGTTCTAACCAACAACAAACTCAACCACTGAGCTACAAACCTCCAATAGCTGGTATTGGAAGTTTGCTCCTCCTTATTGCTGTCTAAACTGTTTGTCTTTTTTTTAACCTCAGATTAAAGACATTTATACACAATACAGTATAATGATCCATAAAGCTGGTTCTGATGTATTGTGGAGTCTTGCAGTGTACTAGTTAGAGCAATCGCCTTGAAAGGATGATCGCCTTGTGAGGATCTGGGTACAATTTGTGGCGAGAAACCTTCGGCAAATTTCCTTACTTCACATAGCTCTGCAAATAAGAGCCTGTTTACCACAGATAATCTGGAAGCAAACACAAGCAGCACCATGATGTTTAAAACATTTTTGGTCTACAATATCCTTAGGGGAAAAGCTACAAATTTGAAGGTAAGGCTTTATCAACAATAATGTCAGATGGCTGAGCTAGGAGAGCTTTGGACAATGGTCTCGTACTGTAAAACGCTATAATTACTATTGGGAATAGGTGCTTCAGCTAATTATGGTGTTCCAATTTAACAAAATATCAGTAACTGTATGACCCAAGTGGTGAAGTCAATTTGTTAGCCTTTGTCTCATTTAAATGCCTGAATTGAAGTATAATTCATTACTCTTGTGGACTTAAATTTATTGGTAAAAAGAATGTTGTGCTTTCCAATTTAATACTCTTTGTGGAATATATACGATATTTAGGGTTGGGATTAACCCAAACCCTACCTTTAGTTTTTGACTTTTAAAGTAAAAATAAATGCTGACCATCAGTGAGGGATCCATTATAAATCTGCTATATTATTGTACCGCAACGGTTGAGAATTCTACTTTCAGACATAATAGATTAAGAACCCTGGCAAGTCAGTTCACAAAGTAAGCTTTACTAGTCATTTCTATTTGTAATATTCATTTGGCATAAGAGGTATGATACATAACATCATTCTATTTCACAGATAATTTTTTTTCACTCCGTGATACAGATTTGTTTCTTTTTTGTTCTGAAGTCTTTGCTTCTTTATTCCAATGGAATCGACACAAATAATTTTCATCCATCTTCATATTACTGTGTTCTTCATGGCTCAGAGCTGTGCTTCTCAGCATTGTTCTTATGGGTGGCTGCCTGGGGGAAAATGCGATACAGAAAATATATAGACATTTACATTGGGGTAGGGAATAGTGATTGTTTCATCAAGATGGTTACTCTAAACATGGGAATATTTGTAAATGTTTTGGATTAGATTAGGCAAGGTTTCAGATTCAATCTATGTTGTTCAAAATTTTTATCCAGCGTTGCAAATGTCCCTGATATAATTGACTTGAGTACCCCCTGCGCAGGGGAGGGGAAAGCAAGAGAACTCGGGATTCTACTTTTGGTTGCTGAAAAGAAATGTGTGTGTGCGTGAATATCAAGTGAAGGCAGGATGAGGATCGACTGCAACGCATTGTTTTTTCCCACCAACCCCCCTCCACCATCCCCATTGAATAATCTACTGTCACTCATTGCCAATCCTTGTACATAAAGAAAGTACATTCGGAGGAGATGCTGGAGGCTTGCTGGCTCCTATACACACTCTCAACAAAGAGTCAGTGCCTTCAGAAGACGAGAAATTTGGCAACATTTTGTTTCAAGCCAGCTGGAGTCTTGCTGGCTTTGGTCTCCTGGTTTGCTTGCATGATAAAACCACCCCATTGCCTGGCTGGGTTCCATTACAATTAGCAGAGATTATGTAGATTTCAGGCCTGGATCTTGATGCTGATGGTGATGCAGCAAGTTGCATACCACATGGCCTCCAGTTTTATGTGTTTGACCAATGAAGGAATAAAAGCTTGCCAAATGCTGGTTCTATAAAGGCCTTTAAACATTTGCAGAGCTACCGAGTGATTTATTTTTCTTAGCTTTGATTATCTGTTTCCTTTCTAGGTGTTAAAGTTAATTGTCCTACTCGGTCATCCCATCTCAGATCATTCAAAATTCAAGAGACCAGAGGCCAAACCTGGGACCATGGGACCATCTTGATCTGGATGGCTTAGCTCCATATCACACATTAAACTCTTAAGTAGCTGCAAAACCTCTTATCAGATTTAGCTGATTTCCTACCTTTGATAATGTGTGCTAATCATGGTCAACAATTGTGACTCCTAGCTTCATTAAGAGGCTTAAAAAAAATTGCTGTGTTAAGGTTGATTGTTTTGAACATTTAGACATTGCCTACCCTAAAATATTTGCAATATATGTTGATATTGTATTATTGTAGTGGTGTGAAAAGTATTAAACGGCTGAAAGAGCTATAGGAGGTGATTTCTTTTACCTAAATTTAGATCTTTAAAAACATTCTCATCTTTTCTTAGGACCCTAATTATTTCATATATAAGTATAAGGTGGGAACAGTGATCAAGCCATCCTGAGCTGGCCTGTTGGATATATGAAAGAGCTACTGAAATTGATTAATTATTTGATTTATCACTCTGGCAAATTAGTGCAACAGTAGGTGAAGCCAGAGATCTGTGTATTGCATTCCTGTAAATTATTTTTGACTTACCACTTTTTTTCAACCTAAAGTGTATTGGGATCACTAAATTATCTATAAATTGGCTATTGGAGAATGTGTCATTCAACCATTAAAACATGTTCTAGCCTGTATATTCTTTGCATGTGTTTCCTACATATTGCAGATTTGTGGTAGAATTGAAAGTGACTTAACTCCTAAAATAAATCTATAAAATAGAATAATGTTATTACTCAAATATTGCTCAACTGGTATATGAAACTGAAAAAATACTGTTTGTTAAAAAAGAATGCTAAACTCCTGCCTTTTGAAATCTAGTAATTGCTACATTTATATAAATCAGAAGTGATTTTTCTATTTTGAAGATTATCAGTTGCTTTCAGATTTGTTATTAAATGCCATTTGCATGTTTTCAGCTGTTTGTATTAGGATTTTATTGATTGTGGGATTTTCACGTTAATGTTTTGCCATGAAAATACCATGCATATAATTTAGGCGCTCTGGGACACTGCCCCACATGAGGGTCCTTGTATAAATGCAAGTTGTTATTGTCATCAGCTACAACTGATCAATACTAGAACAACATACAGAAGTACTGGTGCTTCCATATCCTTCCTGTACCACTTTGTAAGTTGAAAACAGTTAGTTTGAAGCACAAAGTTTAAAAGTGGTTTACCCTTGCGGAGAAACAGGAAGTCAATAGATGTTGATCTCAATTACTTAAATTAAAAGCTACAAAAGTTGCAGATTTTAAAAATAATAAAGTGCACATTGTAAAAATTTGCTGCAAAGTGAATTTGACACAAATGATGGCCCGGCATAACGTTTTCACTGCAGGCTGCTCTAAATTCCAGCAGATTACATATTTTAACTAGAAATATTGATGTTTCAACAAAAAATTTACGTTGTCACTTGAATCCACAATTATTTGTGGGACACTGCTGTGCGCAATTGGCTGCTGTGTTTCGACCACTAAACACGCGGTTTATGGTATATTCTGTGAAGCACTTCAAGACGTCTCGACGACGCTACATCAAATGCAAGGAATATTATTATTGCTGTACAGTACAATCACTCCAACTGTTGGTCCACAAAAATAATTGAACGCTTAAACATTGTTTATTGATTTCTAAACACTTCATTTAATTATTGTATTTGAGTCTAGATTAGGGAGGAAATGACTAATTGTTTTTAACATCTTCCCCATTTAAAAAAAAGACACGTGGCAACAATTGCAAAAGCTTATACTGTCCAGCACCTTGGGAACGTCCTCCCGACGTGAAAGGTGCTGTACAAATGTAATTTTGTTGTTGTTGTTTGTAGTTGTAACTTCTGAGCTGACATAGGAGAGGTTACAGTGCTCTGTACTGAAACTCAAGAACACTGTAACTGTATTGCAGTCCACCAAACTTTCTATGGTACTGTTTTTACACCCTGGGACGGTGTCAGCAAAACACAGACATTTTGGATGGTGGGGGAGGCTCGGGTCGGGGTGGCAGCCAAAGTGCGCACGGAGGGAGCCGAGAGTAAGGGATCAGCGGGGCGGCATCATCCCAGAGGATGTGTGGCCATGGCTAGGGGGTGACTAGCCAAGTCAGCCCTGCCATTGTCACCTATCCTGAGGGGAGGGGTTAATGATCTGTTGTTAGAGGTGGTAGTAATCTAATTGTTAATGCGCTGTTAGTCTATTGTTTGGAGGTGATGCGCTGTTAATGGTGAAGGGGGGGTTGCGCAGGTTAATTCTTTTTGTTTGTGACGCCGCACCGACGTCACTTTTTTTTAGTATTTGCGAGTTTTAGTTTAAAATGCTGTGGAGCCTGCACATTATTTTTCTTTACATTCTATGTGCACATTCTCTATCAAAACATAGGCTGTATACACCTTGTCAATATGGTTCAAAATGGTCAGCAGTTACATCACCTTGACACTGTGCACAAATTTGCATAGGAAATGGATGCGTTTTAAACTTGCATGATCGAATGAATGGTCATGATAATAGCGTTACATCAAAAATTCTAGAGCATTTTGTTGTGCAGTTTTTTTCCAGTATTTTCATTCTGAACTCTTTACTACCAAACAATGTATCCCAATATCTTAAAAGAATACACTTGCTTTTGAAAATGTGCTGGAAATTGGTTTCACTTTCACCACAATTACTTGAAGGACGCATTATGTGAAATGCATTTCATAAAATCAAAGACTACAGCACAAACAATGGCCGCACAATGATGGCACCATTCATTTTCTTCATATAAACCATTTAATCTAATCCTGCTCACTCCCCCATAGCATTTATTATACTGTATATGTGATTTCTGTTATGTGCTGTAGACAAATAAGGAAAGGAAAATTCTTTTTATGAAGCCAATGTCTACTTTTAGTTCATTTCTCCTTTAGTTCCTTTCCATGGCCCAATGTTTAAAAAACAATAGACTTTATTCGACAATGGAAAGATTAAATGTTTGATCTCCTTTTAGTTGCTTCTTTTCTGCTTAATTGGTAATCTTGAACCATTTCCCAGATTCTGTTAGTATCATTCAAATACCCTTGGAGACAAACAATGAGCTGAAGATAACCAAAAGAAGATTATTTTGCTTTATGCTTAAATGTGGTGGCAGGTACAAACACTTATGCAAATACAGTAGTAAACATTATAACTGTGAGGTTCTGAACCTTCAACATTCTGCTGCTGCCACCTAGTGTGCTTCCTGAATATGTTAGCACTAAGAGATTTAAACAACAAAATCAAATAACTTTTAATGCATATGAGTATTAAGTGTTGGCTTCTGTCAAGGCTTGAGCTCTGGAGTGTGAGTGCAGGTACTGTTGGGAGTCTAACCAGTTGAAACCGCATAACTTTCCATTGAGAGCAAGGTGCTGGCGAGCTTTCCTGCTGCTTGTCCAGATAGAACTACCTCACCCCTTAGGGTTTGGGTTTACAGAGTTAACAACAACAAAATCGCACTTATATAGCGCTTTTCACATCAGGAGTGTAGCGGTAGCTGAGTGTGAAGAATCCCTGCCCCCAGTACCTATTTTGTATCAAAATCCAAGGATTATCATTATCATTAATATCATCATTATTATTATTATCTTGCTTCTCTTTTTTTGGTCAACAAAAAACATTGAATCCTGTGAAACTACACCAAATGCAAAGATGATAACTATAATTACCATGCAGTTAAACAAACACTTCCACGTAGCTGACACTGCTGGTTTAAAAAAGAGCTGGGCATCTCTGGTGAAAATCCTGCATCCTGCATGTTGATAATAAAACAAAACAAAAACAACAAAATTACATTTATAGAGCGCCTTTTACGTCGGGAGGTCATCCTACCTGTGGGTGGATACTGCTGTATGCAATTGGCTGCTGCGTTTCGCCCATAAATATCCAGTCAATTCACTTTGCGGTGTATTCTGTGAAGCGCTTTGAGACGTTTAGAAAATGTAATAATAATAATCCTTGCATTTGATATAGCGCCTTTCATGTCAAGACCTCTCAAAGTGCTTCACAGAATATACTGTAAAGCGAACTGACTGTACATTTAAGGCGTGATTATTATAATGGTCAATGTTTATTATAATCATTATTATTATTTTAATGCCATTATACATGTGAAGGGAATAATAATTATTATAATATATTCACTCCGCTCAGCTGCTCAGGTGTTGTAATTATACCTCCTGATTCCCTCCCTCTCTCCATTATTATTATAATTGGAGACCTGCAGTCGTGGAGTCCTCAGCTCAACAACAACAACAACAACAACAAATTACATTTATAGAGCGCCTTTCACGTCGGGAGGACGTCCCAAGGCGCTGCACAGGAGGCGTGTGGGAGGGGAGTGTTTGGGAAAGGGTGAAACACGAAGGAGAGGTAAGAGTTCGGGGTGGAACAAAAGGCACGATCGAAGAGGAAAGTCTTCAAACCGGCCTTGAAAGAGGAAAGGGAAGAGACGAAACGGAGGGATTGAGGGATGGCATTCCATAGGGTGGGAGCGGAGAAACTGAAGGCCCGGCCTCCGATGGTGGGGCGGTTCGGGTGGGGGGCTTGGAGCAGGTCAAGTCCTGTTGAACGGAGGGTGGGCGTGTAGGGGGAAGAGTAGATTGGTTAAATAGGGCGGGGCAAGGCTGTGTAAGGCCTTGTAGGTGAGGACGAGGATCTTGAACTCGATCCTCTGGAGGATGGGGAGTGGAGACGGGCGAGGGTGGGGGTTATGTGGTCGCGGAGGCGGGTGCGGGATAGTACACGGGCTGCAGAGTTTTGGATGACCTGCAGCCTGTGAATGGAGGAACTGGGGAGGCCGACGAGGAGAGAATTTCCGTAGTCCAGCCGTGAGGTGATGTATGCGTGCACAAGTGTTTCGGCAGCGCGGGGGGTAAGATAGTTGCGGAGCCTGGCAATGTTACGCAGGTGGAAATAAACGGTGCCGGTCAAGGCGCGGATGTGGGGGAGGAAGGAAAGTTTTTGATCGAACATGATGCCGAGGTTCCTGATTGGCTTTGTGAGGTGGAGAGTACGCCTTGGATGTTGAGGCTGGCAGCGCCCAATGTGCGGAGGCGCTGGCTTGAGCCAATCAGGAGGGCCTCGGTCTTACTCACGTTCAATTGCAAAAAGTTGTCCCTCGTCCACGACTCGATGTCGGACAGACATGCTGTCAGAACATCAATCGTCTGGGGGTTGAGGGATGAGGCAGAAAGGTACAACTGGGTGTCGTCCGCATACATGTGGAAATTTACCCCATGTTTGCGGATGACGTCGCCCAGAGGGAGCGTGTAAAGGGTGAAAAGGAGGGGGCCGAGGACAGAGCCCTGAGGGACGCCGTGAGAAACTGTGCGGGGGTTTGAAGAAAAACCATTGGAAGAAACAAAATGTAAACGGTGGGTCAAATAAGAGTGGAACCATTCAAGGACTGTGCCTTGAAGGTTGAGGTGGGAGGAAAGACGTTGAAGGAGGATGGTGTGATCGACTGTGTCGAACGCAGCAGACAGGTCAAGGAGGACGAGGAGGCAGAGGGAGCCCTGGTCACAGGCGGTTAGGATGTCATTTGTGACCTTGACCAGGGCAGTTTCTGTGCTGTGGATAAGGCGGAAACCTGATTGGAGGGGTTCAAGAAGTGAGTGAGTTGAGAGGAAAGAGCGGAGCTGGGAGGCAACCACTCTTTCAAGGACCTTGGATAAAAACGGGAGGTTGGAGATGGGTCGATAACTTGATGGTTGCGACGCATCAAGGGAGGGTTTCTTCAGGATAGGGGTGATGGTTGCTGTTTTAAGGGAGGTGGGGACGGTACCTGAGGAGAGGGTGTTAATGGTGTCAGAAATGAGCAGGGCTAACAAATGGAGCTGGGTGCGGAAGAGGGGGTTGGGAATGGGGTCCAATGAGCACGTGGTGGGTTTCATGGAGGTGATTGTTTTTGTGACTGAAAGCGGGGTGGTGGGGTTGAAAGTGTGAAATGGGGGGTGAGTAGGGGTTGAGGTAGCTGATGAGGGCGCGGAGGTGGAGGAGTGGTGGGGGGAGGAAACCGCAGAGCGGATTTTCTCAATTTTGGACTCGAGGAAGTCCAGCATCTCCTCACAACGAACGTTTGAGCTCAGTGGTTAGAGCACTTGCCTTACAAGCGAGACCTGGGTTCGATTCCAGACAGGTCAGGGCGAAACCTTGGGCAAGTTTCCATTACTCCACACGCCTAATAATAATAATCCCTAAAAAAAACTATTAGTAAATTGGTGACTTCAATCCACGACTGTTTGTGGGACACTGTTGTGCGCAATTGGCCGCCGCGTTTCAACCACAAAAATAGTCAATTGACTTTACAGTAAATTTTGTGATGCACTTTGGGACGTCTAGAAGACTGAAAAGCTGCTATATCAAATGCAAGTATAATAAAATTAAATGGTGGTTCTCTCCTAATTCGACTCGTGCACCAGCCCCCACCTCGCCGCTGACGTCACCACTGGATCGCAGCCTATCGGAATCCTGCCTTTAAAGGCGCCAAACCCATTTGAACATTTGAAATGAAACCGTTTTCATTCGAACGACGCGCCGATTGGCGCGCGGGCTGAGGCATTGGGTTGTATTACCACCCCCCACAACCGGAATCATTTTTTTTTCTCTCGAAACGTTTCATTTGGTAGGGACTTTATATATAATAATAGTCCTTTAAAAAATATAGTCACAAAATAGTATGTAGGGTACGTGGATGGCTGTCTCATTCATTCACTCACTCACTGGCTCCATTCCCTACTCACTGGCTCCCTCCCTCCTTCCTTCGCTCAATGGCTCCCTTCCACTTTCCTTCCCTCACTGGTTCCCTACTTACTTCCCTCCCTCCTTCACTCACTGGTTCCCTGACCCTCTTCCCAGCTGCAGTGAGGATGAGCGCGCGCAGGTTTGACGGTTGGTCCCCGGTGGGCGGGTAGTACTAGATGGGGCGCGCCTGCGCATGAGTGAGTGACTGACTGATTGGGTCTCTGCGCCGCCCGCCCTTGTCTTTTCCATTTGAACACCAACGGTTAGTCAATCCCCAAATGGAGCCGAACCAAGTTTAAGAAGATTTTGCAAGGCAAGAGATTTTCTTATTATTAATTTTATTTTATAGCATATATATATAAAAATGAAAAAGTACCGGGGTTTTGGTATGAAAGGCTCGTTGGTAGATTTACAATCGCCAGAGGGAACGAAGGCGGCGGGGGGTTCGTAAACTTTAAATTGACATGTGTGTGTGTGTGAGATGGGGAAGAGAGTGAGAGAGAAATATCCCGCCAATTCTTTGCTGCGAGTTTTGTAGTTTTTTTTGGTCTATTTTCTTACACATTTTTTTGTCGGGGGCTGGGGGATTTCTTTTCAAGAATTTTTTTCGTATATTAGATATATATATTTTATATAAAAAATCTATTTTGTTTGTTTCTTTTGGGAATGCCTTACTTAAAAAGCGCGTGAATTTGAGGGGAACGATGTGGAGGCAGGAGGCTTGAAAGTCGATTGAATTTTTGTTATCGTATTTTAATTCTTTTTGGAAAAGTGTGATGTCCACGGCTTGATCTTTTCACGTCTTTATTTGGTTTTTTTTGGAAAGGAGGAGACTGGGTGGAGGGGTGGGCGGAAAGAGCATGCAATTTATCCGTTTTTAAAGGATGGCGATTTCAGAAAAACATCTGCTTTTGTTTTGTACATAGTCCACCTTCCTGCCATGAGTTGTCTTTGACTTGCTCTGAACTGTCTGTCCTTTTGGCTCGTAAGTTATTTGTTGCACTTCTCGCTTTCCCCCCCAAACGTCCTCCACGTTTTCTCATTGCAACGCTGCAGTTTACCTGTTTTTTTTGGTGGCACTTTCCTTAAACATTTCAAGATGTCAGTTAGCTCCTTAACTTAAAGGACCCTCCGACAGTATTTGACATGTTTACGTTGGGTGTTCGCCATATTTCGATGGGTAATTTAAATCGATTTGTTTTTAATTGTTAAAGGGCTCCAGGGTGTAACAGGTTTAGCCGCACACTACTTGACGTTTGTAAGAATGATTTCTATTTATAATCATACCATTCACGTTTTACATGTCCTATGGGTTCGATGATGAACTCGTGTCAAAGAACAAGAACAATCGGATACAAACTATTAAGTGCATTTTCCAGTGGCCAAGATGACAGCACCTGACAATACAGTATTTATATCTCGGTTTTAAATGGGCAAAATGCACAGCAAGTGCCTGGGCTTTCTGAAGGCTTCCGCTACCTAATATCAACGGAGACGTATCTTGTTTCTAGTTGGGTGCAAATGTCGGTGCTCCAGGAAGAAGCTCTTCAGCTAAGAATTGTTCAGTGTTTTAAGTCTACACAGATAGCTGGATGGGGGAAATTAGTAACGTTACATTTGATAAAGTGTCTTTCACGTTGGGAGGTCCTCTCAAAGAGTTTTACTGTAAAGTGTAATGACCTGGGACAGTAACCCACTCCACATAGTCTTATTTAATTTTTCATTGAAGTATGTGCAGCAATTTAATTTAACTTAAGGTAAAGTTGATTTCTTGCTCTTATGTTCCATACCATACAGTGTATCAAGTTAATTTCTACTCCCTCCAAAGCATTCCAAGTTTACCAATTTCCAAAATATAGCTGGACCTTTCACTGTATAATTAGTGAGGATCAGTGCTTTGTTACTGTTACTAATGAATTTGCCACCTGCATTTTCCAACTATCATTGCTTGAACTGTTATTAAGTGTCAGGGATTTGCTATTCTGATGTTCAGAACCTTTAAAGCTCACTATAGGGAATGTTTTCATGTTTTATGTGGAATTTTGTTTGATTGAGCCTTCATTTTTAATCATTTACTTCTGAGAGTGAGCCATCTCTCAATCTGATTAATTAGGATTAATTTGCAAGACATCTGAGTTAATTATCCATTCACTGTGTGTTTATTTCATAACTTGCAATATGTATTCAGATTCATTACATCTGCACTTATTGCTATTGACGTTTTGTACAAGAATGTTTTTTTAATCTTAAGATATATGAGAAAGATGTCTGTTTCATCGTACAGAATTGGACTGTTGTAGCCCTTGGATTTGGCAGGCATCGGAGGGGGAAAAAATTCAGAGGAAAACTAGTGTATTTTTACATGGGTAAATTTAAGTTGCATCTTTTAACACTGCAGCATTTTTTCTGAAGAGGTAAATACATTTTGCTACATGCTTTTGAAGTGATGCATTAGATAACTCATCAGTTCATATCATATGAATGTTATAGAATTGTAGCCAAAGATAATACCTGAAGTAATTGAATTGGCTCCCAAAATAGAATATCTAAGAAGTTGTGTGTTTAAATTCTATTTTTATATTCAGATTAGGATAAATGTATTTAGATCCCTTTAAGAGTGTTACAAATGTTGCATTGTACTGCTTTTAATATGAAAATACTTGATTTATTTTAGGTAAGAAAACATTGTGAAAATATTCAGAAAACATGCCGCGGTATGGTCAAGTTATTATTATAAAGCGTACTGGAGCAGATGGGAACCATTTTCCTTTGACAGGACCTTCCTGCTTGTTTGGCAGGTAATAGTCAGCATGTGTTTACAAGCAATATTTTGTCTTCCAAGTTAATTTAAGAGTTTGTGTGTCATGTTAATCATTTGTGCTTTTATTTTTTAGGAAAATAGACTGTGACATCCGTATCCAACTGCCTCATGTTTCTAAAGAACACTGTAAGCTTGAAGTAAATGAAAATAACGAGGTAACTTTTTGGGTATAATGATTTTGTTTACAGAATAATGGAAGGGTACAAACAAAACTTGTTTGGTAATCTTCACTTTGCTTTGGTTAATTCTGCAGGTTATTCTATCTAACTTGAGTGATGTGAATCCGACTTCTTTGAATGGTAAAGTTATACTTCATTCTGAGCGTCTAAAGCATGGCGATGTATTCACTATCATTGATCGCTCTTTCAGGTAAATGTGGAACATTTATATAAAACAACACGGAATTTTTTAGTTACAATACAATTTATATTTCTATAACTTTTTATATTGGCTGCAGTGATGAAGTACTGCATGTGCATTACTGGCTGCATTGAACTACGCATATGCAGTGTAGTTTATAAAATCTGAGTTTATCCCATGTATATAAGTTTGCCTGTAACTCGGACTTTGCGTAAGTTGTGTGAGTTTTACTGTTGTGCTTTATCACTTTGAAATGACTTGAAGCACATCACAGTTATTACTGTAAAGTGTAGTAAACAAATTATTACAGCTTTTCTGAGTTTACAATATACAGGCACACTATCTATTTGGAGCATTTAGTGGACATTTCACAATTTATTTTTCCTTTATGGTAGATTTGAATACCCCTTGGATTCGGGGCATTTCACCGACACAAGAATAAAGCGCAATTCATCAAGTCTGAAAAATGAAACTCTACAGGTACTATATTTAAATTTGTATTGGCAATAACAATGTTTTCCTCACCTACTGGGTTAAAGCATCAATAAGTATTTTTGTGGCAGGCATGAGTTATCTTGTCTATTAGATATGCTACCTAAATGTTAGATTGAAATAAAATACTGATCCTTACACTTGATATAATGTCTGATTAAGTCGGAATTGTCAAAGTGTGTTGAATTTACCCATCTGTTTCAAATTGCCATTACCCACATCTTATTCAGGTAGAGTAGGGTCGTCCAACCTTTTTGCTGTTGAGGGCTAGTTGCCAGATTTGAGAAACATCCATGGACCACATAAACAATAGTTTTTGTGTTTCCTCTCCAGAAACAATCTTAAGAATTATATAGCAATGTTTTAAATTGTGTAACCGCACTACTTAATTTTACTATTTTAGTTGCATTGCAAAGTTTTGAATAGACAAATGAAAATTCATACAAATGTTAAAACAATAATACACTTATGTACGTATACGCCAGAATAATCATTAATTCCAGACTAAACCATGAAAGTAAAAGAAAATGCACATAATTTACTAGCCCTAACAATGAGCAAAATAATGATAATATCAATTGGAAATAATAACACATCAAGTTAATTTTGGTGTATTTAAATCAAAACCTATGATATAACTCATCACATGGATGCCCCTACAGAGATTACTCAACAAAACTAAAACAGATTAATCCATTCTTGTAAAACTAACAAAGGGGCAAAGTAATGATGCACTGAATATAGAAAGACTTTTTTAACAAAAATCAAGAGTAAACAAAACTGAGTTTGAAGTAGAGTGTATGTAAATTGGACATACTGTAATCAGAATCTTCTACTTGGCGAATATTTCCTGTCCACTTAGAGACACATGAGAAAATTATTCCCAAAACTTTTTGAGCATAGTGATAAGTCTGAATCACCTCCTGTGACTGGCCTCTGGTTGGCTAGTCCTGTATTCAGGCAGGGAATTACATCACCCTCAGGCTGCATACCGGTCGCCATTTGGACCACCTTGTTGTAGAGCATATTTTACCATTAAAATTTCGTAAAGAACCCTCTGAAGGTGTAAACGTTTCGTAGCACATTACTGTAATCCTCTCAGTCCTAGTTTGGATATGAATTTTCAAAAATGAATAAACTGTTTCTCAGTTAACATGGTAATGTTTGAATTAACAGGTTCTTCATGTTCAACAGGGAGGAGAGCATGGTGTGCAGCCTGCAAAGAATCGTCATTCTATAAGTGGACAAACTTCTGGTTGGTTGTGTTTTTTGTTTTGGGAAACTTACAGTACAGTACTAATCAAAGATTTTCATCAGTAGTGGTAACCATAAACTTAAATATTGTGAGTCCTTCTCTCTTTCCTAAAGCGTACTGGATTCTCAGACTGTTAAACCATACATCATGTTGCTGCAAGGATCCATCCTTGGCCCCCTTTCTCATTTACATACTTCCTAGTGATGTCATCTGTAGACACGGGGTTAACTTCCACATGTATGTGGAATGACAGCCAACTCTACCTTTCCACCTCCAGGAGCGACTTCCAATCCCCTAATGTTCTGTCAGCTTGCGCAACTTTGACTCTCACCTCCTCTCTCCACCTAGCAGTACCCGCTCCCTCCGCTCTACTGAGTCAGGCCTCGTCCTTGTCCCCTAAAACCTCTGCTCCACACCATCGGTGGCCGTGCTTTCAGCCGCCACTCCCCAAAACTTTGGAACTCGCTCCCTCAACCCCTTCGTCTGCACCCCCTCCTTTCCCATCTTCAGGTCACACCTGAAGATTCTTCTCTTCAATCATGTTTATGGTCACATTCCCACTCCTTCCTGGCTTGGCATCGGGCTCCGCCACTTTGAAGCGCTCTGAGAAGTTACCCGGTGTGGAAAGCGCTATATAAATGTAAGTTGTTGTTCCTCAATTACTGATTACAGCATAAAGTGGCAGCGTGGATTTTGTGACACTATTTTGCAATCTCACATATGCTGATCAATCGTATTGATTTTCAAAGTATTGCCAAAATTTTGCACGGTGTACATTAAGCAAGGAGTAGGAAGAATGCTTTAAATTGGCAGAAGGTCATGGTTGTGAAGAAGGGCTCATTGTGCAGTTTTCAGTTATCACGAGTTTGTTACAGGATTTAATTCATACAACCAATAATTATTCCTTTTTATATAGTGCCTTGTCACGTTGTCGAGATGTCTCACAGGATATACTGCAAAGTGCATTTGAATTGATTCAGTAATTAAAAAGATATGTAATTGTGGATTATCGTCCTTTTCTTAAAAATAAAAAGCTTGCATTTTGTGGTTTTCTTCAGATTCGGTGTGTGTGGATAGAGTCTTCAATGAGCCAATTAAACCTACAAAAGCTAAATCGGATAACTGGGAAGATGAAGCTCCAAAGAAACAGCAAGGATGGAGCTCCGCAGATATCAAAGATGATCGACCAGCAGATAAGGAAGTCTCTCCTTTTTCTCATCTTTATGAAATGTGCAAGAACCAAGCTCTACACATGCATCAGAAAAAAACAAACCAAGCAAATATTGAATTGGCAACCCCCAAAAACACCAAGACAACAGAGAAACTTCTTGTATTGCCAGCAGAAGAATCTACAACCAATACTTTTCAAGGCAGAAAGAGTTCGAGGACACCATTAAGATCAAAGAGTATGGGCCAGGCTCCAGTGGAAGAAAGTAAACTGCCAAAAGAAGATGATTCTGATAAGGAAGTAATGAAGAATTTAGAGGCTTCATTAGTTCAGGATATTCCAAGTAAAGGTTTAGGAAAAACAGCTATTAATAAAAATACAACCCAAAAAAGGTGCAATTCTGTGGGATTAGGAGGATTTACAGAAAATCTCTCTTCAGAAAAAAACAGTGTGTTGCTTGAATCTTCAAATGCAGGTGATGTTCATGATAAAGCACAAAACGACCACCAAATCAATAAAGATACACCAAAATCTAAGAGAAAGAGTCATCTATTTACTACTCGAAAATCCTTAGATGCTGATGAAGTCCTGAAGGAAATTCATGATGGACTTGAGTCTTCAATGGGAAAAGAGCAAAGTATTGTTGAGGAAGGGAAATTAGCTGAAAATGATAATACATCAGTTCATGTTGCAGAGAAAAAAATATCTGAAACACCCAAGCGGCGTGGCAGACCATCGTTGCGATTCAGTCAAATAAAGGTTACAGAAATGCAAACAGATCAACCTCAGTTTGAAACTTCAGAGCCAATAACAGGTGTAAAATCACCTGCAGTTGCAAAAGGAAAAGGGAATTCTTTCTCTTCGCCACCTCTGCTGAATGGAAAAGGAGAAGATGGTGCCCCTGAAAATATGATTGAAGTTGAGAGCTTAAAGAAAATGAGTCGGGGATCTAAAAACCCACATAAATTCTTGACTAATGAAGAGACTGAAGAAGTACCGTTCTTTGGGAAACAAATGAATAAGTCTTTGGTTGGTGGTGTAGAACCTGATGATTCTTTGACCAGTAATAAACTATCACCTTCGCTCCAAGGTAAGGTCAAGTTCTATGGGAACTAGAGATCACAGTGTGGTTGATATGTAGCAAACTGATGCAGGATATCCTTGAAGCTGAGCTGGCTCCAAAGTGTATGGCAATGGAATGTCCGAATTAAGCCAACCTTCTGCGGTAGTCTTGTTAGTCCAGTTCCTGAGCCAGGCTGGCTCGTTGGCAGGACTTGGAAGGGCAGACTTGTCACTGGGGAAAGAGGATTCTTCCCACTCTGTTAACCCTGCAAGCGAAAACCCCAATGAGTAGGGTGGTCTTAACTGAAAGTTTGCCAGATCTTGCTGGCAAACTAAGTGGTTTTGGCTGGTTAAACTCTACTATTACCCAAATGTACATTCTTAAGGTATCCAAAGCTTGAATTCTTATCATCCTGCGTCTAAACTTTCTGAAATTAGGTAAACAGGATGTGTCCCTCCAGGAAGAGAGTGCACATTCTATTCCATTAAATATCTGGAAGTTGAGCTTTTCGTTTGGAATTTCTATGTATCTGGGATACATGGAACTTATTTGGTTTGGATACTCTAGCACAAAGATGGGTTTCTGCATGTGAAAAAACATTGTTTCAGTAAATTCACTCTAAAATATTTTTTTCTTTTAAGTTTTATTAACTCAATTGTTTAAATTTAATTACCATACAGCCATACTCTTTTATTGTGAATCAAGTTGTATTATTTAATTATCTCCTGTTAGGTGCGGTATCGGGTTCATCCAGAAAACGCAGAAGTGAAAACCTAGAAAAAAAGGTCTATGAACCAGCTTCTAAGCAAAAGCGAGTTTCTTTTGGTGTAAACCTGTGTCCTGAAGTATTTGACAAACACATGCCACCAAATTCTCCACTTCGAAAAGGAGGCACTCCAAGAAGATTCGGCACTCCATTTAGAGTTTCTGCAAATACAGCATTGAAGCATGCTTTGAATATCGGACTACAATGTTGTGAGGTTAGTGTGCATGTCAGTCAAACTTTGGCACCCCATGGTATAATAATGAATAGCTATCATGCAACAACTAACTAGCATGATAAAGTGCTGTATCAAATGCAAGGATTATTATTATTGTAAGTAGTATATCTGAGCCTTTATAGGGTTGCCAGTTTTACCTTTAGCAGTAAATTACTAAATATATGGTGTTATCTACTGTGACAAATTTCTGTTGTGGATGCCACATGGTAATGTTTGCATAGCACCATCCTATGGTTCGAATTGGATACTACAATATAAAAATCAATAATATGGTTTGCTAACAGTGTCACCTGGTGGAAACAATCCAATACTGCGGATTGTTTTGGAAGTGGAAGCACGTTCCATAGCATCCTTCCAGAATACTCTCGCTAATGTCCTTCCATCAATGCATAAAGTTATTCTTTGAATGTGTCCATCTTTCTGTTGACCTGTTCCAATTGTTAATTACCCACTGATAAAATAAGCACTTCCTAGTGTTCATTCTGAAATTGCCTTTTGCAACTCTACAACAACAACAACATTGCACTTATATAGCACTTTTCACATCAGGAGGACGTGCCAAAGTGCTGAACAGTTAGGTCAGGACCCAAGCGGATCGGGATAGGGGGAAGGAGATGGGAGAGAGGGAAGAGTTAGTGGGGCAGCTGAAGGCACGGTCAAAGAGGAAGGTCTTGAGACCAGCCTTGAAGGAGGAAGGGGACAGGCGGGCTGATAGGGAAACAGTAGGTCAGAGAGATAGGTGGGGGCAACTCTAAACCTATATCCGCTTGTAATGCTATATTGATGCATTCCTAAATTACTCTGGGTTTAGTTTTTAATTTCATGTAAAGTTTTATGTACCTCTTCATCCCCTCTGAGATGTTTTCTTTGTCCAATAAGTTAAACAAGGTACAATAGCTTTTAGCCTGTAGTCCTGAAGATTTTACCTTAGTTACTCACATATAATTTGTAGGCAGAATATATGGTTTGAGTGGGAAAAGGAACTTTACTTCAATTTTAAGTGAATTTTACATAATTCATAGAGTTCACAGAAAATGTTGCTTGACTTAACAATTATTTTCTTGTTTTTAAAAAGGAATTAACTGAACCATGCAAAAGAAGCTCAAAGTTATCTAGTGCCTCTCCAGCCAGATCACCAACTGCAAGAAGCCCTGCACTGGGCAGAGTGTCTCTAGGTGCCAAGATCTCCTCCCCAGGCAGGAAGTCACTGGCAGCTCAGAGTCCCTCACCGGAAAGGAATTCACTGGTTGCCAAGACCCCCTCACCGAGCAGGAAATCACTGGCTGCCAAGAGTCCCTCCCCAGGTAGGAAGTCACTGGCAGCTCAGAGTCCCTCACCGGAAAGGAATTCACTGGTTGCCAAGACCCCCTCACCGAGCAGGAAGTCACTGGTTGCCAAGACCCCCTCACTGAGCAGGAAATCACTGGCTGCCAAGAGTCCCTCCCCAGGTAGGAAGTCACTGGCAGCTCAGAGTCCCTCTCCAGAAAGGAAGTCACTGGCAGCTCAGGGTCCCTCCCCAGAAAGGAATTCACTTGTTGCTAAGACCCCCTCCCCGGGCAAGAACTCACTGGCTGCCAAGAGTTGCTCCCTGGGCAGGAAGTCACTGGCTGTCAAGACCCCCCCCCCAGGCAGGAAATCACTGGGTGCCAAGACCCCCTCCCCAGGCAGGAAATCACTGGGTGCCAAGACTCCCTCCCCAGGCAGGAACTCACTGGGTGCCAAGACCCCCTCCCTGGGCAGGAAGTCACTGACTGCCAAGACCCCCTCCCCGGGCAGGAAATCACTGGGTGACAAGACCCCCTCCCCGGGCAGGAAGTCACTGGTTGCCAAGAGCCCCTCCCCGGGCAGGAAGTCACTGGGTGTCAAGAGCCCCTCGCCGGGCAGGAAGTCACTGACTGCCAAGAGCCTCTCACCAGACAGGAAGTCATTTACTTCACCAGTCATCAAAAAATCACGTGCAAGCGGACCATTCTCGATCAAGGTATCAGCTACCTTATCAGCTAAGAGCCCACGTTCTGCCAAAATGCCCTCTTTATCAGATACCAAGAAGTCTCCTGCAAATAAATTATCTTCTACAAAGAAATCCTCTCCATCTGCTGCCAAGCAGTTGCCTCGGTCAGCTTCCTTGGGATCCTTTGATCGTTCATCTTCTGTTCGTGGACGATTCTCTGTCTCTCGTATTAAAACACCTCCTATTCTGTTGATTAAATCGGATTCTCCCCAAGTTTTGCTAGCTTCTGCATCATCCGAGTTGAAGCAACATCAGCAGACAACAAACAAACCATCAAATTTCAAAAAGACTCCTTCCCGAAAAAGTGCAAGAAGGAGTTCTTCTCTTGCAGCAGGATTATATTCCAGGAGGCAAAGTGGAGCTTCAGTTGCTAACTTATTAGGTAGGATCATTTCTGGATATTTCATTAAATATGTATCCATCTATTTATAACCATATCTATGACCATGGATAAAAAGAGTAGCAAATAAGACAAGCAATAACTCAGTGGTTAGAGCAGTCGCATTGCAAGCGAGAGGACCGATTCCTGGGCATGGTGAAATGTTGGGCAAGTTTCCTTACTCAAAACACCTCTTCAACTAGCAGAAAGTAGGAACCTGGATGTTAGTTGATTGGCAGATTGCTTTTCCGGCGGTAATCCCTCCAAAATGATGATGAGAATTTGGTCACTCAATCCACGACTGTGGGATGTGGCTGTGCAATTGGTTGCAGGGTTTCGCCCACCAAATATACAGTCAATTCAATTTACAGTATATTCTGCGAAGCGCACTGAGACATCTTGACAATGTGAAACAGCAGTATATCAAACGCAAGGATTATTATTTATTATTGTAGAAGAGTGATGGGATATGTGTTGTGGATAGATTGATTAATTATATGGTGAATTGTTCTCTTGTGTTCTTGAGTTATTGATTTAAACTTAGCTATTTTTATTTTAGTGAAAAAATCATGGGCACAGGTGGTGAAGGAGGGAGTGGCAAAGTCTGAATTCCGATCTGCTCCAAAGAAGCATGGTATGATGCAAAGACGGATTAAGAAGAATTTGTCTTCAAACATTCCAAAGGTTTGTGTAGTATTTAATGGATCATATTGCATAAAATACTATTTAAAGGGGAAGAATACTTCTAAATACTTAAAAATACTAATATTTCACTTTCATGTATAATATTATCGTGGGTAAGAAATATTTGGTAAGGCAGATGTATTTTGGACTGAAGCTGGATCAGGACAAGTCATTAAGGTTTTCAAATGGGTCTCAAGCCCCAAAAGGTTGAGGACCACTGCTCTAAATCCTTTTTCCCCCTTTTGATATGTGCTGGAAGGTGCTAAAATAAATTATTTATATGTTTCAAACTAAAAGCTTGTTTGTTTGAAAATCTAGACTTAGCCAAGTGGTATAGGAATAACTAACTATTTGTAAAGTTTACTTCTATAAATCTGATTACAAACTTATAACGATTATTGAATATGACGTTTTATGTTCCACTTTTCATTGCAATTGAAATGGAGGTCTCAGCAACTTGGGACATACTCCTGACATGAAAGACGCCACACAGATGTAATGTTGTTTTGTATTGCAATGGTTTTAGTATCACTTTCATGTAATGTTTATATCTTAACAGACACCCATTAGATCAATGAAAGACCATTATAGTACTGGGCATGCTGCTTCCCCAGCAACAATCATCATTGGCAAAGCACAGGCTACTATTGTTAAAACAACTGGAATACCTCCACGCATAGTGACAAATGTTTCACTCAGACGTAAAAGCCTAGCAATGGATCAAAGTTTTACAGGTAATCTAGAGATTTATACATCTTGACATTCATCTGTTTTAGATATCCATTTTCAAGTTTAAGCTGTTGAAAGTTTACCCACATATTTATATTTATAACTGAGTTGTGATTGTACATGAAATTGATACACTTGTTATTGATACTGCTTGTTATTCATAAACACATATCATATTCGATAGGTGTGGCTGAATTGTTCATGACTCCCATGAAGAAAAATCAAAGAGCAAGTACAAGACCATGTATCTCAAATGATGTTGGAAGTTCTCAAGATATCACACACACTCAAGTATCCCAGAATTCATTTGAAGGCTCAGTTATCAAAACGCTTGAAGAAACTGGTTGGTGTAAAATCACTTTCCATTGTATTGTTTGGTTTGCCATTTATTCTTTTTTGCAGTTACAAATATAGCCTTAAATGCCACTGCTGTCCTGACAGAATGTCTATCAGACATCAAGTCCTGGATGAGAGCTAACTCTCCAGTTGAACGTCAATGAGACTGAAGCCCCGTCAGCGCCTCAGGCACTGACAGCATCACCATCCAAGAATGCACATTCCACCTATTAAGCCTGCCTCACTTCCCCCACTTTGCCCGCCACATCATTGGCGGGTGAGTCTTCTGCTACCCTGTGCCCACCCTCGAGCTCCATCTTGCCTCCCTTGCCTCCTCCAAGCCCTGACTCAAGATCCTCATGTTCGACCATGCCCCTGGGTCACCCTGCTTCCTGACCCCCAGCTTGGGTTGATTGTCCAGCGCTTTGGGACGTCCTCCCGACATGAAAGGCAACATACAAATGTAATTTTGTTGTAGTTCTCTCGCCTTTAAAGCCCATGAAAACATTCATGAAGGTGTAATATCTACACTTGAATTTGTAATTTGCATTTTTAGATTGTAGAGCACTAGATGACCGTTCTAGTTTTGGCACAATATTTAGACCTGAATCACAGGTCACATAGAATACCATCAATTTCCTTTCTTAATAGTTTGAATTGAACTGTCTTATTTTTTTGTAGGAGAAAACACAAGAGATTTATTCTCTTAACTTGTTTTGTAGCTGCATAAAATTCCCAAATAGTGCTTGAGTATTGATAAAAAAAATTCTAAGGAATTAAATATTTCCATGCCTCAGTCATTTCTTGCTTTTTTTTTTGTTCTGTTAATATTCTGATCATTTATGATTTTGCAATTTGTTTTAGGTGAACTGGTCATCTCACCATTAACTGCTCCTGGGAGAGCAAGAAGGAGAACATCTACAGGTTTACCAATGTGCAGAGCTGATTTGTCTTCTAACCCAAAAGAGCTGCATGCAAAACAAGCAAATATTCCAAAAGCAGTAGAGGAACCAACTGATGATCTAGCGAGTGGATGTACATTATTAACAACCCCCAAAGAAAAGACCAAACCAGTGGTAGAGTTGAACAGACCATTGAAAACTCCCAAAGTAAAAGGGATACCAGTGGTTGATATAAAAGAAATTATGAAAACTCCAAAAATAAAGAGGGGCCAAGTGGAAGATTTTGCAGGACAACAAAAAGTGATGGCTGAATTGAAACAAAAAGCTAAAAGTCCTGAGGTTAATTATGTAGGAGTTAAAGAAATGTTTCATACAACAAAAGAGATAGAAACTGCTGATTACAGTGGCTTGGGTGAAATGTTCTCTAGTCCTAAAAGAACTAATGAGGCTGTTGAGTCTGAGCTGCTGCAAAGCTCAAACAGGA
This sequence comes from Hydrolagus colliei, assembly GCA_035084275.1. Taxonomy (NCBI): domain Eukaryota; kingdom Metazoa; phylum Chordata; class Chondrichthyes; order Chimaeriformes; family Chimaeridae; genus Hydrolagus; species Hydrolagus colliei. The sequence continues at coordinate 4,077,148 of CM068748.1, forward strand.
GTGGGAGGAAGAGAGCAACAGGCTCATCATTCACATTTGAAAATGCCGAGTGTGAGGATGGACAGAGAGTTGATTCAAAGAAATCTGAAACCAAATTGATCAATAAAATGGAGCAGCATGAAAAGGAACAATCAGTAACAAAAGCAGCCCCCAGACGAAGTGGCAGAAACTCGTTTTCGACACTTGGAATTAAGGTAAAACAAGCTTGCAGAAACGCTGATTGAAAAGTTAGACTTAGTGACATGGTGTAAGAATAACTTCATAACTGTAAATGAAATGCTTATAAGGTCTATGCTTATAAGGTCTACCGCATGCCAGGAATTTGAACAGACCCCAAAGTGAGAATTTAAATTTTTATGTATCCTTATCTATTTCCTCCTTCACCTTGTACTATGTCTGTGTTGTCTTTGTATTGCTATTGTTAGACTGTATGACCTGATGGCAAAGTCCCAAGAGTCCAATTGTCTGAACTTTTCCCTACTATTTGACCTTTCTGAGATAGTATAGATGAGATCAGATGGGCTGCAGGGCCTTCGTCATGTGAATCTTTTGTAAGCTTATGTTGAGAAGGCCAGGGGCATGCTCACTTTCTGAAATTCACTAATTTTGCTATTGTCTACTACTTTCATAGGCTGCCCACATTTCCAATTGTTTGTCTTTAGCTGGGGACCAATTTATTTCTAGTTACAGCTGCAATTTGGATGGGATTGAAGAATTGACTGCAAAAAACAATGGTGAACAAAACTTGCACTGATTTTTTTTTTAAAAAGTGCTTTCATGCCATGATCCCACGCATATTACATGTTATTTAAGTGATCAATCAAAATGCTAAGACTTATTAGATCAAAATTCATTTTTTTCTAAATGCTGTCCTTTGCAGTTTGATGTTTTAACAATTTAATTGTATTTATTTCGGTTTTAATATCTTCCTTGAATCCTTCAAATGGGCCTCTGTTTCTAGTTTTACTGCAAATCTTTATTTCTGAATATTTTTGTTTTATTAGCTAACTACAATGCAAGATCAAGATAAGAATACAATGTCGCCTCCATTTTCCAATAAAGAATGTGCACAGCCGTCAAATCAGCTTGAAACTACACATGCATTTTCCAAGCATGATGATGTTGGTATGTTTTTTCAGCCAGTTTAGATTGTGAATTACTATAAATTTTTCATCAAGTGATCTGTTGGTATATTTATGAAATTAAAACGATATCCAGATTTCTCCTTTCTCCAGCTTCTTCCTCGAAGGTTTATCCAGTTCATTAGATGACCTTTCACAATCTAATGACATTTCATTAGATTGTCCTTTGCAAGATGATTCCTGTGCAAAAACAAATGCAGCACAACTCCCTCTCCAGCTACAGACCATTTCTCCATGAGAAAATTACTCATAAGAACTGAAAACAGTTTGTTGATATTAAAGTCTTTTGTTTCTTCCGCAAAGCTAGTCACAACCAGCTCTTATCATGTGCAATTGATTACATATGTCTCATATGTGTATATCGCTAATATAATTTGAGATATTATTTAACACATTCATTACGGAATACTACACCTGTATTCAATCCAACTAAAGTCTTAGTGTCCCCAATGATGTTTTGTCGTCAAGTCTAGTTTAGCTGAACAAAGGCAGGAATGGGTCAAATTTAATTTGACATGTTCCTTAACCACAAACTGGCCTGTTCTCAAGTATTGCAAAGGTTGCTACCTGAAATCTTTTATGAAACTATGCTGTTTGGAACTGTCTTTTTAAAAAAGTTTAGTCTGAAGTCCTTTTCACTAGAATAAGATATTGTTTAAAAGCTAACTACTGTAGTTATGTACCAGTAAAAACAATTAACTTATAACGTGCACTTTTTTTATTTCCTTCTAGTTGAGCTTATGGATTCTGGTGTATCTACACAAGAAGGCTCTGACATGCTTGAGAAATCTCAAAACATCAGTAGAGTGCCAATTATCGGTACACCAACAAAAGTGTTTCTACAAAGGAAAGACGAACTAAAACAGCCAGAAGTAAAGAAGGATGAGAAATATGTCCAAATATTACTGGAGAATTATGAAAAGAATGCGAAATGTAGTGTAGTCGAGAGATTCGAATCTAAAAATGTGCAGACTGAAGTAAACAAGTTGACATCACCAACACAGAAATTGTTAAAAGAGAAGAATGAGCCTGAAAATGTTCAAGGAAGTGCCGTGGAAGCATTGCCATTGTCACATGAGAGCATTGCAACAGATGTGGGTATAGTTGGTTATAGTGAAGTAAATAAATTAGATTCACCAACCAGGAGATCATTGAAAGTGCAAAATGTTATCCAAAATTCTCAAACAACTGCATTAAAGGAATTGTCTGCCACAATAAAAAATGCCATACCAGACACGAAAGAGCCTCAAGGGAGACACATTAAAGAAGTCAAATTGACTACACCAAAAAGGAGATCATTAAGGAACAAGAATGAATATGAGAGTGATCGAGAAGTTAAAGTGGAAGAATTACTAGCCCCCAAAAAGACCGTCACTCCAGATAAGAAGGGGTCTTGGGATCAACAAATTGAAGAAATAAGTCAGTTAGTTTCACCGTCATTAAAATTTAGGGAAAAGAGCAAATTCCAAATCCTGGAAGATACTGAAGTGGAAGAATTGCTAATTCCCAACAAGGCTATTACACCAAACAAGAAAGAGTCTCAAGATGGAGAAACTGAGGATATAAATGATTTGGTGCCACAAACCCGAAAAACACTGAGAGGAAAGGATGAAAATCTGTATACATGGAAAAGAGGGACTCAAGATGCACCAGTTGAGTTAACAGAGTTTCCTGTAGCTGTAACTAGAGCACAAAGAGGAAGACCTGCCAAAAAGGCAGTGAATTCTCCAATTTCCCTTGTGTTGAAAGAATCTGGAAAGATAGAGGGTGAAAATAGTGATGAAATTTCTAATACAAATGATGCATTAATAAAGCAGGAAAAGGGGAAAGACAACATATTTTGTGAGCCAGAGGAGTTGTCTGAAAAGGACAAACCAGATGAAAATGTCAATGAAGGTGTACTGACAATGAATGAGTATGAAAAGGTTACTCAAGACATTCAATCTGATTCAAATCTTCCACCCAAAACTAAAATGCCCAGAGGGAAGGCTGCACAGAAAGAAATTGAAAATAAGGGGGAAAATCTAAAAGAAGTTAAAGTGCAAGAATTGCTGCCTTCGGGTCAACAAACTGAAGAAATTAGTCAATTAATTTCACCATCAATAAAATTGAGGGGAAAGAGCAAACTCCCAAACCTTCAAGACACTGAAGTGAAAGAATTGCTAATACCCAACAAGACTGATACGCCTGACAAGAAGGCGTCTCAAGCTGGACAACCTGAAGATATAATTGATTTGATGCCACAAACCCGAAGAACACTGAGAGGGAAGAATGCTAATGTTGTGGATCTACAAGAATATTATGCTGCAACAAAGAGTACCTCACCAAGAAATGATCCCCATGCTGGACAAATTGAAGAAGTGAATAAATCATTTATGCTAGAATCCAAATTAATAATGGGGGGTAATGAAGCACAGAATCCCCCAGAATTTGAAGTAGTAAAAAGTCTAGTTGCTTCAGCACTAAACACAAAAGATGAAAGCGAAGCCCAAGCTCCACAGGTTGATGAATTAGTGGATTTAACTTCAAGGAAGAAGGAAACTCACAATGTCCAAGTGGAAGTGACAGATTCACCTGCTGCAGCAAAAACCTCCATACGAGGCAAGAGAAATCAAGTTCCACAAGTCAAGAAAACATCAAATTTAACTTCACGGAAGAGATTGCAAAGAGGAAAGAACAAAATTGACAATGGTGAGGTATCCGAGGTAGAGAAAAATCAGTGTGTCTCATTCGAGATGTCCATACAAGGCACAGAAACTAAACATTCACCAGGACCAGACATACACAAATCCAATACAACAGCAAAAAAATCAAGAGGAAAAAATGCAAATGTCGACAAGGCCAAAGAAAAAAATATGACTAGCCAAGGAAACATGTATACATGGAAAAGAGGGACTCAGGATGCACCAGTTGAGGATGTTCAGGAATTGTTTAGCTCAGAAAATGAATTAAAGGATCGGCAAGAAGATGATTGCAAAGTTGAAGTCTCTTCTAGTCAAAAGCAATGCACAAAAGAAGATTCAGCCACTTCCAAATCTAGGTCTGTACGAGGAAAGAGAACAAATAAAGAACCCCCTAATGGAGAACTAAAACCCTCTCCTGATTTAGCAAAAAAATCACAAAAAGGAAGAATCCAAAAAGTGGAAGAAATATGCTTGAAGAGAATTGTACACTGGGATCCCAAATTAGAACCAGTCTGTGCATTAGAATCAGTACAAGGGGCAAGTGACGTGACTGAGTTTTCTGTAGCTGTAACTAGAGCGCGAAGCAGAAGACCTGCACGGAAGGCAGTGAATTCTACAATTTCACCTGTGTTGAAAGAATGTGGAAAAACCGAGAGTGTAAATGGTGACGGAATTTGTAATACAAACAATGCTTTTGTTTTAATAAAGCAGGAAAAGGGAAAATCCGAAGAGAAAGACCACATATTTTGTGAGCCAGAGTTGTCTGAAAATGACAAAAATGCTGAAAATGTCAATGAAGGTGTACTGGCAATGGATGAGCATGAAAAAGTTACTCAATGCATTCAATCTGATTTAAATCTTCCACCTAATAAGAAAGTGCCCAGAGAGAGGGCTGTGCTGAAAAAAGTTCAAAATAAGGGGAAAAATCTGAAAGAGATGAATTTAAGAAAATCACAAAAAAACAAACCTGAAGAGAACATGAGTGCAACTGCAGGAAAAGTACTGCATATGACTGCTGAAGAGAAAGAAGAATCTCCGTTGCCAGAAAGGAGGTTGACAAAAGGAAATGGTTCGGTAGTTATGAATAAGAGGGGTAAACGATCAAAGGAATCCCCGGTTGAAACATCAGGGCAAACTGAACCCCAAGTAGATTTAACTGCAGTTGATGTTGAATTATGTGCTGTGACTGAAGAGCTGTCTACACATGCAGAAATACATAAAGAACTAGGAAAATCTAAGAAAATGAAAATGCTGCCATCACAGGGGGATGATGAAATCAAAGTCATTCAACCGAGGCGAAACACAAGAACAGCGAAATCTACAATGGCGATTGCAAAGGAATGTGTGGTGGAAGATGATTGTGCTGCCGATCCTGTTGTGCAAATTATAGAAGAGTCTTTTGAGGTGATTTTAAATGAATCTGTTCCAGCTAAGAAAGAAAAGGCAGAGAAAACCAAATCTTATAATAAACGCGGTAAAAGAAAAATGGAGGATGCTGCAATAGTTCTGCAAGAGGTGAACGAGGGAGGTCTAAAAGATCCTATTTCAAAGGATGAAGAACTTGATATCCCTGTCAAGACCTCCAGAAGAGGTGGCCGTGGAACAGTTAAAAATAATCCGGTGATTGCAATCAAGGCTGAAAATGTCAATGAAGGTGTACTGGCAATGGATGAGCATGAAAAAGTTACTCAATGCATTCAATCTGATTTAAATCTTCCACCTAATAAGAAAGTGCCCAGAGAGAGGGCTGTGCTGAAAAAAGTTCAAAATAAGGGGAAAAATCTGAAAGAGATGAATTTAAGAAAATCACAAAAAAACAAACCTGAAGAGAACATGAGTGCAACTGCAGGAAAAGTACTGCATATGACTGCTGAAGAGAAAGAAGAATCTCCGTTGCCAGAAAGGAGGTTGACAAAAGGAAATGGTTCAGTAGTTATGAATAAGAGGGGTAAACGATCAAAGGAATCCCCGGTTGAAACATCAGGGCAAACTGAACCCCAAGTAGATTTAACTGCAGTTGATGTTGAATTATGTGCTGTGACTGAAGAGCTGTCTACACATGCAGAAATACATAAAGAACTAGGAAAATCTAAGAAAATGAAAATGCTGCCATCACAGGGGGATGATGAAATCAAAGTCATTCAACCGAGGCGAAACACAAGAACAGCGAAATCAGTGAATATAACTGAAAATGAGCGCAACGTACAGAATTTGGCTAATGCAGCAGAAATCTACAAAGGAACCAGAAGAGGAAATGCTTCCAAAAAGGCAGCTATTGTTCCAGTTGTTCAAGTAGAAGAAGCTGAGCCAATTAAAAGGATGGGAAAGAAATCCAAACTTGAAATACAAATGAGTGGTTACCAGAATATCCAACTGAAGACCAGTGGGGCAGAGGATAAATGTGAAGATCATCAAGTTGACCTTTCCTCAGATAAAGTTTCAAAACCAGCCAAGAGGATGACAAGAGCTAATAAAGCACGTGGTGTTCCTGATATGGTAGAGGAATCTCTTCAATTGGCAGCTGAAACATCACTGACATCGGCATCCCAAAGCAGTTCAAAAAGTAATCTGAAAGGAAAGTGTGCTGCTACAGAAACTGAAGATACTGTAGCTTTTAAAAAGGCCAAAACAAAAGGTAAGGAAACACTCATGTGGCCCTAGAATGTTCGTTGCAGATTTCAAAATAAATCAATAATAGTAATTGGCTTACAATTCGCAATTAGATTTTTTTGTCAAAGCTGGATTTTGATTTTATCGTTGGTCACTAAAGTACGCAGATGTTTGTGTTTGACTTATTGTGTACAGTTGGAATAAAAATTATTTAAAAATTTTAAACCATTGATTTACAATTTGGACATTCATAATATAATATGCATTTGGTATCGCGCCTTATCACTTCTTCGAGATATCTCAAAGCACTTCACAGAATACACTGTAAGGTGAATTGACTATATTTTGTAGGTAAAACACTGCAGCCACATGTGTACAAGCCGTGAATTGAGTCACCAAATTATTGTTATTTTGATCTGAAATCCTATTGGTGTTTCTTTAACTTTATAGAAGCAGTCGTTGGGAAGATAACTACCCGTACTAGAAAAATGAAGACTGCGATGAGTACTAAAGAAAGGAGTCCTGAAGCCACAAAACCTCAAGCCAGACGAACTAGATATACAACTAGATCACAAAAATAGACAGTATCTTTACAACCCATCTATTGTGAGACTCCAGTAAATTTTTTTAACATATTTGCCTATCTTCTGTTTTTCCATCTTGTGTTCTAAATAGATGGGTAATGGCAAATTTAATATCCAGCACGTTGTGTTTTGTTCTATAAATTGCTTGTGGCTGTCTGCAAAAAAAAAAGTTACATTGGTATCTGTTGTAAAATGATCAATGACCTATTCAAATTTATTTTTACATTTACTGTTGGGGAAAGGGTAAAAAACATCAGGTTGTATAATTTGATTAGCAATTGTTTAATGTTAAAGATGTAAACTCTTCTGACTACACAAGTCTTTCATTTTCTGCCTTTAGGATTAGATCTAGGATTAGAATTGCATATCGATACAAATAGCTTTGCGAGATTTTATTTTTACACTGAAGTGTGACATTTTTTTCTAATCTTGATTATCTTAATTCTATTCTTTTTAAAGATACAATTGGAATTCTATATCTGTAAGTGCTTCAAATTTGTATGCAACAAGAAGTTTAATTTTGAAATTAAATAATCTGTACATTAAATCCTAGCTCTTCTACTTTTATTTTACTGATGAAGATTGCATTTTTACATTTTCAATAGAGTGAACTGCTTTTTATGTGGCATTGCAGGAGGGCTGCTGATCATCTTGGGCATAGCCTGCTACAGACAAATATGTAAGCCATAGTGGTTAGTTAGCACTATAAACAGTGAATGTTTGCTGAGGTCAGACAAAAGATAATACCTTTTTAAAGTTTGTTCACATGCTGATACTGAACTTGCAGGATTCTCTGATCTAAATGCAGATGTATGCATCATTCAAGCTATTTCACAATTAGGCAGTTTCTCAGCTACATCACATGAATGCTTTGCAGCATAGCTGCTTTTAAGATACAAATTCAGTCATAAACTATATGTTTGTGGGATTCTGTTTAGAGGTGATAGGGGAATTTGAAAAATCTCAACCAAAGAATAATTCCATGCTGTGTTCTCTTTCTTCCCACACCCCACCACACATACTTAATCAGAATTAAAATATGTGAATTAATTTTAGTTACTAATACCTTGCATATGGTATAGCACCTTATGTCTTCGAGGTGTCTCAAAGCACTTCACAGAATACACTGTAAAGTGAATTGACTATATATTTATAGATATTCTTTAGCAAGGTACCTAGCAAATTTGCATCTCTACCCTCCTGAATTTGGAATTCATGTTATATAGTACATCCCAAACATTTGCATTTAATGCCTTCAACCAGAGAAATGTCTTAAAGAGCCTCACAGAAATGGTGCCAGATGCTGGACAAGGAGTTGAGAAGGACAGATATGGGTAGGTGTGCTCAAACACTAAGGTTTTGAGGTTTTTGAAAACGATGAGGCAGGGATTTGGCATAACGGCTGAGGTAGGCGATGCAGAAAATATGTAGTTTTGGTTAGGGACTGGATGTAAGGATCAGAGGTGGAAGTGGGCAATGCTGCTGAGGTGCGGAGTTGGGGGAAGGCAGAATGGGTCATGGTCTGGGTACTAATAATACTTGCATTTGATATAGCGCTTTTCATGTCTCAAAGCGCTTCACAGAATATACTGTAAAGTGAATTGACTATTTGTGGGCGAAGATTAGCTGTATATTAACATGTGGGGGACTGCAGCATGCACACCTTGCGTTATCTTGTTCTTTTAAGTTTTTAATCTTCAAAATTTATAATTTGAAATATCTCACCCAAAATGTGAAATTATATCTTAATGAACGGTGAGCAGTTGTATTACATTAAAAAAAAATGAAATGCTGCTCAGCCATTCAAATATATGTACTTTATATGGTGTAATCTCTTGGGTAGGGGATCTTACAACTTTAATCCAATTTCATGATTTTGATGATGATTCGACAACTCCTTGTTTCACTCTTGTGGTTCAGTGTATCATTAAAACCTAAAATTACATTCCAGCCACATAATTCAATATTTACATACATATACCAGTAAATATATAATTTAGACACAGATATTTATTAGAAATAGTGTTTCCTGTCAAGTGAGACGGTTGCTCATTTTGTTTTCATATACAAAATCCTGGTATAATTTTTTTTAAAACCTGGTTGTTAGTCGATTGGCGAATCACTTTTCCGGGAGTAAAAATCCCTTCAAAAAAAATAGTTTGGTCACTCAATTAGGGCCCGTCGATATGGGAAATTTCCGATATGGATATATCGGTTGGCTCATATCGATATATACCGATATATCGATATTTTCGGGTTTTTTATACTGTGCCCCCCCCCCTCCCGTCTCTCCCTCCCTCTCCCCGCTGTCTTCCCTCCCTCTCCCCCCCCCCCAGTCTCTCCCTCCCTCCCCCCCCCCCCCCCCACCCGTCTCTCCCTCCCTCTCCCCCTCCCCCCACCCCTTGTATACCTGTATACTACGACTACAATATGGCGGCTTGCACCTTGGTCTGTGCATTCTGTAGAGATGAGCATTCTAGGTCTTGTAGTTCAGTGCGCGCGCATTCGTATGTACGCGCGCATTCCATGCTCTATGCCCAGGAGGTTGCAATGCTGACGACAAGGTACCGATATTTTTTTTATCGAACTTTTCGATATATCGATATATTTTAAATTCCGATATCGGCATATTGATATGAAAATTATATCGGATATAACCGATATATCGATATATCGACGGGCCCTACACTCAATCTACGACTGTGTGTTGGACAAACTGCAATTGGCTGACACATTTCATCCACAAAATATACGGTTACAGTATATTCTGTGAAGCGGTTTGAGATTTCTCGAAGACGTGACAAGGCGCAATATCAAATGTAAAGATTGCAATTATTATTCTTATATTGTCTTTAATTTGGTACGAATTGAAAGACAGTTTTAATTTTTTTTAAAGTTCCCACTAAAAATGTTTTCTAAATTTAGATGTCTTTAATACAGATATTACAGAAGGCAATGAAAAGAAAGTATGAGAACATAAAATAACTAGGTATAATCCATTCAAATCCTGCATAATTGTTTGGGTTGTAATACTATTGCAATTTTCATAATGTTATCTACATATTGAATCCAAAGTTAAATAATTAAATACTTCAGTATTTATCTTCCAATCTGTGACCTAAAGTAACCTCAGCCTTAACCCTGAAAATAATTTCCAGCCTTGAGTGCAATATACATATATACTTTTTTTTTCCAATTAGTAACTGGATCTTTAAGTTAATTTTTAGCTTGACATTGATATGCTGTTTTTCATAAAAGCCTAATTACACAATATGTACACTTTGGCATTCAATTCTGTCCTAGTGGCTTTCTCAAATGATGTTTGTGAAATTTGCAATTTCATATTACAGTTTAAAAATTAAAAACTGCAGGAGGCTAGCATTAAAATGAGAATTCATTTCAGGGAAAGCCCCACAGACAAAATTCACCCTAATAGAATTGTGCATAAGGGGCTGCAAATCATGATCTATTGTTACACAGGGGAGGGCTTGTCAAAACCAGTATTGTTGGCCTGTAGTTGTATTCACAGTATTAAAACCATCAGCGGAGTCACTGTGGGGAAAAATGTGAACATTATCAAAGAACAGTAAATTAGCAAGAAATTAAAGCATATATTTTTGCATTTCCAAAACAAAAGGTCCCTTCATTAGAAACCTTTCTTCAGTGACTTAATATTCATAGCAGTAATTTGCATAACTAAATCAATTTCCACTGGTGAGAAAAAGAACAAAGTTTTCGTTAATTTTTTTTCCCTTTGAATGAGCTCTATCATTTTTGATTAAAATTTTGCACCAGTACTTTAACAGTATAAGTAGTTTAACCTCATTATTTAGCGAGAAGACCTATTGCAAAAATAATATATTTTGGAAGATTGCTAACTGATCCTTAACAGATCCATACTGAATGATGTTTTAAGCTTGTTTAAAACATTGGCTGTAACAACACTGTATAAGGCATTCATTTACAGACCTATTGCTATTTATGGTATGGTAGATTTTAACTTCTGTAACAAAGCTATAAATGTCTTTCAGTAAAAATGAAGACAATCTTTTTTAAAAAAAATATTGGTATTCAAAGGAATAAAGCCAAATATATATACATATATATTATAATATGACATTATTATAAAACCAGTGTTTTATTCACATTTGTGCAAAATGCATTAGGGGCAAAATTACCTTCAGAAGAAATCAGATTCTTTATCAAAAAACGTGATCTTATCAGTAATTCACATTTCCGTTAATATCAGACCCTGACACATAATCTGCTGAACATCTCTTGTGCCTCTTGTTTTTACTAAGAGTAACCTGTGGAATATATAACCCGCTGAAAATAGTTTTGTGGAGTAAAGGTAGCACCACATCTTAATGTTCCTTTAGCTTAAACAAAAATAAAATTCAGCGGATGGATCCTGATATTGCATTCTTTCCGAAGAATAACCTTTCAAATTTTTCATGGGAGCTTCATCTGTTATTATCTGGTATTATCAACATTTTTAAAACACAATTCAGTACTGTAGTTTAATTTACTGCAGTCATCTTTACGTGGATTACATTTATACATAATCTTTTCATTTGATATAGTGCTTTTCACACCCTGACAAAATTAATATGATAAAATCTAATTTGTTACATAACAGCACATTTTCACCCTTAGATTGCCAGAATACAAACTGAATTATCTGAGTAATTCGGGGAATATCAACAGGTTCGTTCACTGTAATATCAGATTTTTTAATGATACCAAGGGAACCTATCAGGAATTGTTCGACTAAATGCTGATCTTGGACACTTGTGTGTGTGAAGGAAATTAATGTCCATGGGCAGAGCTTGCTTTTTCTTTCTTTTGCTTTTCTTTTGTCTCTACGAAATTTATTTTTTTCAACCCACAGAAAAATGACTTGTATCTTTTCCCATTTTTAACAATAATTCTTTCTATTAATAATCCATAAATAATACATGTTATAGCAGAAACATCCTGAAGCCAAGAAAGCTCAGTATATTCACTGGTTAAACACTCTATTACTGTACTTCCTTGTGTGTAATCTACCTGAAGTATAATCTCAGAGGGGTTAACTTGAATTGCTCACTTCTGAACATGCAATTATGTCCATAAGGCTTCAGTGTATAATTCATAGGAGATGTGCTAATTAATCCATGTAATAATAATCTAAGTAAATTTAGGGAATATACACATGTGTGGGAGCTTTATAATGGTTCACCAACTCTCCAATATAGTATTCAATGCTATCTTGCAATTTTTAGCTTCTGGACCTTTCTTTTTTAAGTCATTAAGTACAGCAAATGATTTGATCAACAGACAAGGTAAAGCAGATTGTGACCCAATCTGCTGCTCCAGTGACACTGCTATTGTGTAGGTTAAACACAAACACATGTTCCAGTGAATAATACTAACTAGACAATCATTTTCAGAAGAAAAGCATTGCAATCAACTGTAAAATAGTAAAGGTCATTACATAAGAAAACAAACAGAAATGGACCATTTGACCCATCAAGTCTGTTTGACCAGTTTATTAGATTTGGGCAGATCTTTTATTCCCAATGACCTGCCCTTTAGAACATACAAATGGCAAAAATAGACCAGCATCAACTCTAAGAATAGCTGGAGTATAAATCAGCATTTATATTGGAAAACAACAGGTCCATCTATTTACTGTACTTATTTTAACTTTAAAACATTGCAGCGGAAAGAACAGTAAAGCTCCACACAAAAATTAAATCTGTTTTTCATGAACAGTGAAACTTCCACCAACAATAATGATAAATTTCATGTCAGGGGGAAATCCCAGTCAACAGTGTTGAAATATACAACTATTTTACCTCTCAAATCTGTTCTGGTAGGCCCATTGTCTCGGTTTACACTAGTTGTACCAACTGTCCTATCTCCCTCCAAATCTAATTCCAAACAGGGATCCAAGTTTTTCGAGTCTGTTCTTATGCTATTCTACAATATTCTACCATATGTTCTACAATATTTTTGTCAGGCTTTCATTTAGGCAGTGTCAAGAGATGGCTGTTAAGAAATACAAGACAAGGTAAATGAACAAATATAACACTCCATAAAATTGATTAAATAACCTTGGAAAAAATAGATTCTTAGAGAATCTTCAACAAACGTTTCCAAGATTATCTTTCTCAGGGTCACAACAGATTAAATACAATATAGAATTAACTGGTGTAGGTTATTTGTACCTGTAATTCAATATTATGGCTAGAATGGCTTTTGTCTTTTGCAGAAGGCTGTTTCCTCCAATTTATTAGACAGACAGACAACTGAAAATCATTGAGGATTCAGACTTGATACATTCCTTTCCATTTCTGCCTCCCATTCCATAGAATCCTAGGTAGATTTCAGGCACGATTACTGGCAATTTTCAGGAGGATTTTGAGTGAAGGCCTGTTATCAATTCCAGCTGTTAATCAAGAAGATAGAAATGAGTTTCAATATTCAATCGCATCTCCACCACAAGAAGCATTCCGACAATATCACTGGTTTCTAGGTGATGCAAAAGACCACTACCAGTTGATGATGTGCCGTTAGGGGTCAATGGTAAGTGTTTGCCAGTAATCAGTAGCCAAGTATGTGGATTGCCTTTAACAGAACCTTTCAGCTCAGTTTGAAATGCTGAACATGTTCCTGTCAGGCATGTCTATGGCAGTGACATCAATCCTCTTGTTATGGGTGAATACCTTGTCTCCTGACAGGTAACTGTCAAAGGTAAGCTCTGATCAGCTGGACATTCTTCCGATCAAATGGTCAGGCATGTCTTGTTAAACCTTTCTTCTCTTACACCTGTATTTTATGTGCTTCCCAGGAAAAGGGGAAACATGTCTTCTATATGTATCTAAAACATTTTTTTACAAATGCTAATATTTGTATAGCTGTTGCATCTGATTTTGGACCTAAATTCACATAAGTTGACGATTCTATAAAACAAGTTTCCCAGTGATTGCTGTATTAACGAGACAGGCAAATACCAGGTCCAACATCCCTGATTGTATATAACTGCAATTATAATAACCCCAGTATTGATCTGGGGTGAAGTTGATTGTGTACATATACTACTGCAAATATAACTGATGTTCAATGTTACAGTCTTTTCTTATATCAATAATACAAAAGTATATTTTTTTACAAAACTGTTTTAGCATTGTGAGAAAGTGTTAGATTCTGCCTTGTGGATTTTTTTTCTACACAATTGCTTCCCTTTCCATGCTTTTTTTTTTTGTTCTACGATACAGACAATTGATGTGTTTTGTCCAAAATATTTCAATAAGGGCCAGAATTTACAAACGTACTGAGCACAACCTACAAAGTTGCTTCTAAGAACACCAGTGACGTTATTCGAATTAATATAAGCTTACAAGTCTTTTAACCAGGATAGAATTTAACATTACTGACCATCAATCTCCCTTTGCAGATTTGGAAACCCCTTTTTTTCCAAACCTGCCAATTTCCCAGACTGATAGGAACAGAAAAGCCGGATTCAAATGAAGAATCAATATCTGAGCAATGTTGAATGTTTCACTGACTGTTTCACTATCCTCTCACATCAGGAATTGCCATGAGTTTTGTTGTGAGTGCATTCCATTTGCTATTTTTTTCTCTCAGATTTCATTTTGAAGATATTGTGTATATCCCGAGTGCCTGAGACCTAAAGCTTTTTTTTGGATCCGCTTCCTTAGCAATACATTAAACTGATGGAATTGCAACTGTTGTCAAAACTGTTTTTTTTTAAATATGCTTTGACTACAAAACACACTACAGAATTCTATCAATCATAAATACAGGTTGAGTGTTTTGTTGACACATTATCAACAACACTTGTATTCATATTCTACATTCACAGCAATCCAGGTATGTCAGGCTAATGTTACTTTTTTTTTAAAAAAAGCATCCCAGTTTCTTTTCATGCCAAACTAAGAAAAAGGAAACTTCCTTAGAAAAAGGGAAACTTAAGATCTCGGCTCTTGATGTAGCTTGTGATATTATGAATGAAACTAGAAACATCAGTCAGAGGAAACAAAGTCACATGGAAAAAAAAGGAACACTTATAAAACATTACTGGCAACATTCTTGGAAATTCTTCTGAGTTCTTTGATCTATAAACAGCATGTTAAGTGTCACAAATTAATAATGTTTTGAGATCAAGAAACAAGAACCAGTTAGAGTACTCATTTACAACTCATTCGCAGCCATTGTAAGTCTACACTAATCTATTGAATTACAGTCAACTCACTGATAAATCACCGAATCTGTGGCAAGTGCCGTCAATTGGTGAAGCTCACCTAGTAAATTGTCCAGTTCCTCAGGATCAGTGACAAAGCAATGCCCACAGTAAAACAAAGTCTAAATGCCAGTAGCCTTTATAATGTTACTGAAGAGGAAGTGTTAGATTCTAACAGTATTCATAGGGTGTCACGTACATTGTCCCCTGATGTGAAAGACACTCTACAATTATAATTTTGTTATTTATCTTCTTCTTCTTAATCGTTCCCCCTTATTAGGTAACACACATTCAATTGTCAAGGTGGGAGCACCTGGTTGTGTTCAACACAGTGGTTTTCAAAGTTGTTCTGTGGTATAGGAAGGTGTGCCTCTGTGTGAATAATCTCCATCCCAAATTGGAAAGAAAAACAATATCAAGCACTCCACTTCGAAGCAGAGCTTTGATTACCTTCCACCTTTACAAAACACCTGGACTATTGCTTCCGCCATACAAAATACAGTCAGTACACTTCGCATTAAATATGTGAAGCATTTTATAACATCCTCCTGATGGGAATGTTGTTGTATCAAATGCAAGAATTATTATTACCTGTAGTATTATTTACCCATTTTAACCCTTTAACCCTGTATATTTACATCAGGCCACAATACTTAACTGGCATAAATATTGTAAAATATATATTTTTTCAGCTACTCTTTATTTTCATGAGTAATCTTACAATAAAAAATAAATAGATGATTGTGCCATCATGCAGTTTTATCGATCTATAAAGATTCTGCACTGGGGTCAAATCATATTAAAGAGTAAGAGGAAATGTAGGATAAAGAAATCAGCCTTCTACAAATAAAGTGTCTCACCTTCCTCCTCTTTAACACATCTACATTTGGGTCAAAGTGAAACATTCTCAAGCCATGTGGATAGATACAATACAAACATAACTCAGTGAATGTAAGTAAATATCTGAAAGTGCCTTTAGGGAAAAAAGTCAATTAAAGAGCAAGAATGCATTTGATTACCTCATTTAAGAAATGTGTACTTTGTTTTAAAGCTTTTTAGTTATGTTTGGTATCTGCCACATTAAATCTTCAAAACGAACCTGTATAAAATGTTCCAAAAGTGGTGTTTATTTTCTTAAATCAGTACTCATTTGCTTTAATCAATGTCCCTCTGAACTTTGAGCCTTCTATTTTCTTCTATCCAGCTCCCAAATTCTCATCAAACTGGTAAACCAGGGTTGGATTGGCATAATGTTATGTAAGCATTTTTATATGGCTGAACAGAAAGCTGAACAGAAATTGTCTCTTACTATTTCCCCTTTGATCTCAGCGCCACAGTTCAACAACAAACAATTATTTCCACATTGTCGCTGATGGAAATATTCCTCCCGTAATTTATTTCATTGCTCTCAACCCTATCTCTTCCTTTACCCGAAGCCTGTTTTAATAGACCCATTGTCTCAGTTTACACTAGTTCTACCAACTATCCTACCTCCCTCCTTCCACCTTTCTTGCTTCCTCTCTTTGTTCAGACTCTGTATCTGTGAATTCTGCTATTAACTTCCCCCATGTTGATAAACTGCATTGATGACTCTATCTATATTGAAAGAACCACCCGGAAAGCCAAGAAGCAATTTGCCTACATTCCCAGTGATTCATTAATTGACCATGATGTGTTGATATGAATAAAAAAATAAGCTCAGAATGTGGCTGCCTGGATGTCTGAGTGTGGAATCAGCACAGAACAAGATATGTAATGCCATAAGTAAACTTGACCATGCTCTATGGAGCAAGAGATATGAACCTGCTTCCTGTATTCTGTCTCAGATTGTCGCAATCTAACATGCAGATTTCACAGCAAAACAAGATAACTTACACTGAATTTCATGCGCCCACAGGTCTCCAAGGAACTGGATCCATCTTGTTGAAAATGCAACTCAGTTGGACTGGACATGTCATATGCATGAGTGAAGCACGAACACCAAAGCAAATGTTGTCTGGTGAAACACGAGATGGCAAGTGGGCAAACGACTGGCAGGGGGAAAAATTCAAGGACACCTTCAAGCAGAGTCTGCAAAAATGCTGAATAGGCGTAGCATGTCTGGTAGTACATATCTGGAACTGATGTACAGCAGTCTAAACGTGCAGGGAAATGTTTTGAGCAATGATGGATTAATGAGATGGTGCAGAAGCCAAATAATAATAATCCTTGAATTTGATACAGCACTTTTCATGTCTTCTAGATGTCTTAAAACACTTTCAAACAGTGAAAGCAGTATCAACAAGCTCAGGGTCAGAACTGCCAGCAACAACTTGCTTATCTGACGAAGACAAAGAATACTCTCCCGCTCCGCACCTCGGAGTTATCTGAAGTTGTATAAAATGAATATGTAGACTCAGTCATCTTAAAAAACCGAGGAACCCATGAACAAAAACGACTCGCATTTATAGAGTATGCTTCAAGTAGGATACATAGATGGGGGTCAGATGCCAGATAATGCTTTGAAACCCATGTCTTTCTTTGCTTGTTTTTGCCTTCCATTCTATTAAGTTGCTTCTTCAGCTCTAGCGTTTCAGTTCTAATGAAGATTCTCACTCAAAACATTAACTCATGATCCTCGTTCGGATGCTGTTTGGGACTTGGGATGCTATCCTGTGTGAAGGTCGCTATATAAATATAAGCTGTTGTTGTCGATTGACCTATTGCCATTTTGAGATTTCTGCTTTTCTTTACTCAACGGATTTCATCATTCCCTTCTTTGCTATCTTTTCGTCTCATTTGAACATTGGTTGCATTATACTGCATAGCATTCTGCAAAGGAAAATGCTAATCTGGTTTGAGATAAACATCACTGCACTTGATAACAGTAGGAACTATTAAAAGTATAATACTCGATAGGTCACAAAGGGTAATACATTAAGCAGTTAATACATGTACATATCGCATTTGCATCTGGTTTATTTGGTGTGTCGTAGTGCATATTTGCTTTGTCAAATGCTATATTTTGTTGGAATAATTTCACATCTTGCCTTATAGATGGGCTCAGTTTGCTTGTTTGCTTGTCACTCAGAATTCTGTGGCTTTGTGACTGAAATACATAAAAGCCTAAGGTGTTTGTTTGGTTTGTTTCGATTTATTTCAACCTTTTTCTCCTTTGCAATCCTCTGGTGGATCCTCACTTTGTTTATTACAAATTAAAGTTCAGCTGATTGTTTACCAGACTCTGGGCTCTGTGTGTATTTCTTTAGCGGATCCCTTTTCATATTGCGGTCCAGGATTCATTTGCAAGTGGCCCTCATCTGCATGAGAATTATACAATTAACTTTTGATTAACCACCTAGTTCGCGAAAGCCACAGTGTATAGGATATTCTGCATTTAAATAAATTCCCTAAATTAGGAGCAGATCTTCCATTAATCTATGACCCACACTAAACAACAACACTGGGTGATAATCAGGGTCAAAACAATAGACCCAGCAGCAGGGCTAGAATGTCATCTTTAAATATAACAGCCAAGATAAAGGCTTCCAGATTGCACCTTATCGTAACACAAAAAAAAATCAAAGCACTCTCTTGTCTGTGGCAAAACGCCAGAGCCCAGTGTCTAGAGCTACCATTGTTTGAGAGCACAGCCCTCGCCAGATTTGCATTCAGAGAGACAGTCCTAACACACATTACATCACGTACAGCACTTATCTCTGCTTCTGACAATAATTATCAGCAAGAATGTACTCAGAATGACTTTTTTGTGATATTTATGCATCACAGACACAAGGAAGGTGAGATAACAGCATTATGAAAAAGAAGAGTCTCAGAAGGCATTGCTCAGTGCTGGTGCACTTCGATTAAATTTACTCTGACACTCTGGTGCTGCTGAACAAGTAGAAAAAGACTATAAGGCTTTTATTTAGTGTAATAATAGCTACCAACACATTTCTCTCTGAAAGATAAGATCCTTTGTCAAAACAAACAAAAGAATCTGTATTAAACATTATCTGAAGAATATATATGAGGAAACTGTAAAACCTGAGCTTTTATTAACAAATGATCTGTTTATTTGACATTCAAAAATAAAATCGTGCCCTATTCTACACAGTTAAAATTGAACTAAGTAGCAAAAATGGCAATGCGATATTGTAGGATAGACTAATGTTGTAGGTTTTGTGTGTCATTATTTTGTTTTCATGTTGGAAAACAAGTGAAATAATCAGACTTCATTCTTGCTTGTAGTTAGGCAAATGTCAGATAAGTATTAATAATGAGACGATTACCACTTTGTTACCAGGCAACACTGTACAAAGTTTATTCATTATGCTAATCATACTTTCAATTTTCCCCCAGTCATTTGTTTATATCACTTGCATGTGTGTGTTTTTCCGCCTAAAAAAATAAATGCGGAAAATATTAATATGAGATACTGTAATGATTAGCTGGGTGTCTTATACATTCATTTTTTTAATCAGACCAAAATATAAATAAGGAAACCTTTCTGTAACGTTTGGTGAAACTATTGCTCCTGAAAGATAGATGTAACAATATTGGAAAAACTGTTATTGTAGGGATGAGAACATGCAGTGCTACCAGGGTGTGAATACAAAGGGTTGAAAATTAATACCTTCACAAGGTTATTGGAGAATAATGCACACAATGTTTGTTTTCACACTGACTTAATAATTTATCAATAAGAGAAATGACCCTCATAGCTGGTAAGAAAATAAATTTAATTAATTGCAGGAATTAAAGCTATAATATGTTTGTTTTATATAACACAATGTAAGAATAATTGTGGAGAATGTTTCGGATAACATTTTAAGCACCAATGCTGGGCTAATTATTCCAGCAGCAGGAAATTATGACCAAATTAAAACAATACGTTGGAGACTGGTTACATAAAGCCCCTGCGGTAAATGCTTCAATTACATTTGAGAGTCCTTTTTTTTTAGCAGACCTTGTCTGAAAAGGTTTAAAATGTCTTTATGGTAGCAGTTGTCATGCCTTAGAAAAATCACATGCAGTAAAAAGTCAGAATTGTCAGTTCTGAAGACACTGCTTGTTCCATTGGGTAAAGCAGAGAAAGCAGAGCTGGCAAACGATCTTTAGAAAAGGACAGAAACAGCAGCAGAATGAAGATAAAAAGCACTGCATGCTTTATTCTCACTGAAGGATAGCAACAGTAAATCATTTTGAGAAGAAGTGGAATATCTGATAGGTCATCTGTTGTATAATGAAAGAATGGGAGACAAGAGAGAAGTTAAAGGAGGAAGGTGATTCAAACTCTCAGGGGATGTTAGATTCAGACACATGTTTAGGTGATGAAGATGCATATGTAGCTACTGCCATCTGTGTCCTTCATTAGCTCAGGTGAATTCTACCACTTGCATCATAGTCTACATGCAAATTGTATTAACTTTATAAGACTAATGTCAAAAGTGGCAATGCAAGTACAGAATGTTAGGATTTAGTGTCAAGTCCTAATGGTTTGCTGTTCTGGACCTTAAGTAGCCAAATCTTTATTGAGTGGTAAACCACTGGGACATTTTAGTCTTTCAGAAGGTTGTTCTGGTTACTACTGCTTTAGTGGATAAAATCCACAAGGACACTCTTTTAACTTGTTTAGACTGTAACCATTCGGTTTTATTTGATTTGGACCCACCAGGGAGGTGGCTAATTTAAACATGTCTGGAGTGGCTTTCATTCTGAACTCGTGCTTGAGAAATGCAGGCAGGTGATCTTTAAATCGTCCCCTTATCCTGGTCAAAGAGCAGTGAAAGTATTTTACTTTTAATATTCCACATGGACATACTGTTTTCAAATCAATACCCCCCCCCTGCACTTAGATTGAATTGCTTTCACAGACTAAGACTGCAAGCTTCCCGTTCTACTTGGTGAATGTTGTTCAGTCATAAGCACTCTAAATTTCCCAAATCCAATCTAAAGGGTTTATAGAAGCAACCTAAAGTCTAACAGTCTTCCCAGAGGTCAGAATGCTGTACAGCATCTGAGCATCATGATTATTTTAGAGTTGTGTTGATACAGGTTTAATGAGGAGGAAAAGGTTTAATTACTGTACCTTTCCGAAGGTTGTTTAATGGAAGAGGAATTGTTGTTTTCAAGGATCACAGGTCTATAAATAACAGTGAAAAAACATTACGCATTATTTCGTTATTTTATTTTCAGTGAAGACTTTAAAAAATGTTCTTTGGGATGGTATACAAGTGTAATTTTGTTGTTGTTGTTGAAGTGAGTGATTTTAGCGAGGTGGGTAGGTCGGAGAAGGTTGCATGAACAATAATATAATAACTTAAAGCTATAGACAAAATTCCGCAATTAATATAAATTCCAAACACAGAATACACTTCCGATTAGAAGTAAATTTTATTTCGGATATGTTAACTGTTCTGGATATATCAATGGCAGCCAGCTGTTGGTGTCATGGTGGTTGCTGATGGCTGAAATAGAGTATGCAGAAATCTATGAGTTGTGTGTTGTATCCATCCATTGATTGATATTTTGTTCTTCAGTCGATTATAGGATGGCTATTAAACACACTAAAAAACTTCTTGACTTAATCACCCATAACAATTATTTTTGTAAAGGAAAGAGTGATGAAAAAGCCAATCTACATTGACATTTCTAATTTTCTACATATTTCAGCCCATAATGACAAGCACTGTGGCCTGGTATAGTGCAAAAAGATTGCTACAACATCTTCAAAGAAGTTCATGGCAGCTTTCAGATTACGGGTAAAATGCTCACTAAAAAGATTAATCAATCCTCTGCGACAATTTGATCAGGATGTTCCTTCAATGTTTGAAATCCTTTCTTTTCACAAAATTGATTTGTTGTGTTCATTTTTGGTTTGTGAGAACAACAACAACTTGCATTCATAGAGCGAACCAGAACATCGCACGCCAAGATTTGCCCCGAAGGTGTAAATGTCACTTCCAACCCGGCAAAGTCCAAAAACACAAGTCAGTAAAATGCCAGCTCGTTCCCCAGGGCCAGTGGTTTGCTCGCTGCTCTGTTTGCACACTCTTGTCGGCTCAGGATTTACCGCTCTGCAGATCTCACAATCTGAAATTCTCGAACCACAAGCCACATTTATTGCACGCATCAGGTTTGTGAATGCTGCATTTTCGACCCCAATATTGCATAGATTGAGTTGTGGGCCTTCATTTTTGTATTTTGCAGGAAAGATAATGCTCCTCCAACATATTCCCACCCCCCCAAATAACAGAGGTAAGGGGTGGATCGGATAGGGGTACAGAAAGGCCAAAAATCATAAATATTTGCAAAACAATCAAATCTGTTGCAAAGCATTCCGTCTTTCATCTCATTAAGTTATTCAGTGTATTCATCCCCTTTGAGGTTTCTTTGTGTAGTATCCATTTGCAAAACGCTTTTAGAAGGATATCACTGTGCTGCTCTTGTGTTAAATGTTTGTGGTTGAACAGGGTATGTTACTGCAGGGGTAACAGGAATTCACCGAGGCTGGAAAGCGCATTTACCAGCATTGATGAGACTGGCGTTTCCAGGCAATGAGTAAACAAATGACATCATTAGCCTTACTCCTGATTACACTGTACGGGATTGGGGTGACTGCACTTTGGGACTAATCCAGGGGCAGTCACACATGGCAGAACACTGTGTCCTATGAACAAACACTTTCCGATGTTGAAATGTTGCACAAATTTTCATCAGATTCATTCATCATCTTCAATTCCTTGGATACCCAACCCTTAATCTAATGTGCTCTGCTAGATCAGCGTAATGCAGCAGCAATATTTACTCAGATCCATATTTTCATGACCCTGACACCTCCTGTCAGTTCCCTGCAGCACACAGAAGCATGTCTCAAGGTAACTTAAAGGTGTTCACCTTACATCTGATTGGTGTTAATTTCACAAAGCAACAGTTCATTTTTTCCCCTCCCACAAAGTGTCTTCATTTCACCACTGAATTGCGATAACTTAACATCCAAGTTATTGGTTTTAACAATGATTTTCTATTAAATATTTAGCTTTTACCCTTATGTTTTGTGGTCATTGCTAAAGATAATGCCTTTTACTAAATAGCTGGCATGAACACACTTGTGTCGCATATTTCCGGCATAAATTCACACCAGTGCCCTGTTTAATGAATTTATGGAAATCCTTCCACATCCTAGAGGAATTATTCCGGCATAATCTCTGCATATTGGCTTGATGAAGGCAATCTTTGCCATTCCCAGTTCGCCAGCAGTCACCAAAGAAGCAGCAAAAAATGATCAACAAGTTGCAGAAGTTCTAATTTTCTGGCTTTAAAGTTTGTGATTGATTTAAGTGAAAGTGGTGACCAGGAATGTCACTGGTTCACCAGGGAATCATGGAAATTAATAAAACACTACTTAAAAACGTAAGTAGAAATAGCTGGGTGACATATTTATTGAGCAAATATTTTGCAAGGCAGAGGAGTGCAGATTACAACCGTTTTAAAAATAACACTGTTCTATTTTCACACCAGCTACCCCCGTAGATCACCCAAAGTAGCTAGTTAATTAACACCTGCACAAAATAGAAACCAGAAGAATGTCCAAATCTCATTTTTTTTTAAGGGTGGAACCCTTGAGTTAATATTTGTGTGGGAGATACAGTCTGTGCGCAATTGGCTGTCGCATTTCGCACACAAAATAAACAGTCAATTCACTTTTTACAGTATATTCTGTGAAGTGCTTTGAGATGTCTCAAAGACGTGATAAGGTGCTATATCAAAATGCAAGGATTATAGTATTTTTATTAGAGTGGAAGCTAAGCTACAATCACTGAGGACCGATGTTGTCTAAATGAAGGAATTCCAATGTTTTCCATTAGATGGCAGTCTTCAGCTTCCTAATGAACAAATTCCTAACTCAAGAAATGAGCCAAGAAGATTTTTTTTAGAATTTTGTGCAACAGTGGGAAGACTGTCACAAATTCCCTTGCTATTTTATAGTTATTGAACTTTGTGGGAGACTATAGCTCTATTTTTATTTCCTATAACTCTAGTTTTATTTATTTTCCAGAACACTCTACATATGAGCCCACGTTCATGTCTCAGTGATTTTGAAACCTGGTTTGTTCATTAGTCCAGTCTTGGATTTATGCCAATATAATAAAACCAAGCTTGAAAAAAAGAACGGAAAAACACTGAACATGAAACATTTCTTAAATCTAAAAATGTTTAGCAACTACTTCATGAGTGTGTAAGAACCTGTGTTCAATGTTAGCTTACGTTTGTTTAATTGAATAGATTTGCTGTAAAGAACTGAAAACATGTAGGAAAGGGAATTTGAATGCAAGGTTAAAAAAAAACTATAAAAAGTATTGTACAACAGTAATAGTACATCATCAGAAAGTTTTTTTTAGGCCACTTTGCAGTCACAACCACATGAATCTCAAGTGACAATTTGAGCACTATATATTATTAAGAATCTGTGTCCACCTGGGAGAAAGAATCACTGTTGTCATATCACTTTCTATTGAACTTATGTTAAGCGCCATTTATTGGTTAAAGCAAGCTGAATTCATTTTTTTTCTGAACATGTACAATAAAAATGTAAAAGGCTCGATAAGACAGAACAGGATATGTGAGGGAATAATTGGCATGTGTCACCAGGGATCCCCCACAGAGGTGGCACAGGCTAACCGTGTTAGATGCAGTTACAGCCACTCCTTCTTCATTCAAAGAGTCATTCTCTTCTTCAAAACCCCTCTAGTTGAAACATGTAGTCCTCACCCCCGGGTCTGTCGCTTGGGGGAATTCCCTCCTTACGATCAGAAACATCAAACGCCTGGACATTTGTTCATTTGGGGATTTTGGGGGTTCAGTTTAGGGATGTGCAGCATACTGCAGTACCTCTCTGTCTGGATTCTGACAGCAGGAGGGACCTTCGTATTTTTATCAGTTAATTAGAAACCTGAAGGCAGTGGGGGTTTGCCCTGGTGAGCCACCTTCTGCTTTGAGTGTGCTGTGAAACTTTGGTCCTTACTGCTGTTGGCTGGCCATGATCACTCACAGTAGCCAACTGAGTAGAGTCCCATCTCTCCGTGCTCGCTGCCTTTGATCTGGCTGATATCAAACTATTCTATGCATCGAGGGGCTGATCTGCAGGCAGTGGGTACCACAGTAGCCAGCAGTGGCACATGAACAGGACGGATTTCTTGCTCCCGCGCATTAAATTCAACCTGAAAACTGCTGGATGATATCAAGGCAGTACAATTGACTGCTGGTTTAATTAGATACCAGAAATTATAATATTATGTTAAAGAACAAAGAGTCTCCAAAGAAAATATGTGCTACATATGTGACAGAGATAAATTGGATTATTCAAAATATTCCTGATGAAATATTACATTTTGCTACTAATTATCAATCTGTTTTATCTCTGGACCAGCTGGGTGGTTGTTACATGCAAGATCTCGCACACGAATGGTCTTTAAACATCTCAGCAACATTTACATCCTTAATTTTTAGAATAAAAAATCTATTTGAGTCAGCGGGTGTAAATCACAGCTGAGAAGAAAGTCTAATCTTGTTGAATTCCTTCCAAGTTGATCCTTAACTAATGGAATTCTTCGCTGTGTAAATAATGTTAGAAACAAATTACAACAGAATGCCAATTTTTTTCTCTGACCAAATCCGAAAACACCCTTCTCGAATTTTAGTGTAAACTTCGGTTCACAACAGCCCAGATCCCATTCCAACATCCATAGCTTTGAACATACTCTACTTCTTCAGAACTTGTCAAATAAGTAAACTAATCAGCTCACAATTGGTGGTTGTGTAACTTTAATTTTATAATAAGATGCATTTTCTCCAGAGGCTGACTATATACGGGTTAAAGTTGACCGTGTCTCATATTGAAGCTAAATGTTCAGATCAGGAAAAAAAAACACATGGACATAAGTCACAGAATGTTAAATATCAAGGGTTTTATTATTAGAGGATAAACTCCTTCTAATTTTCCACCTAGTTCTTCCAAGTACCATTTGTGGCCAAGAAGGTAAGTATGCACCTGGTATCCTGCCAAAGCCACTTGAATCAGTCACTAAACATGTGTGCAAGAGCGATCTCAAACCTGCCCATTTCCCTTCTCTGATGCCTGAGGTATTTGAGGGCTGGCAGAGAAAGGCATTGAAGGTGATTCCTACCTTTGTGTGGTGCAGTGTGTTAGTGCTCCAGTGTGTATCACCACCAGCAATTACAGATGTAAAAATACATGTTGCCTGTTTTAATTCATGGCTCGACATACTGAAAAGACGTGTAACAAGTAAATGTATTTGTTCTAATATCTTTTATTTTAAAGAAAAAAAATACACTTTTGCTTCTGGCTTTGAAGTGAATGTAAAACAAATTGATTAAATTTGTGCACTTTTCAAATTGCTGCTTGTTTTCTACATCTGCATGTGTCAATCTGTAATTTAATACTGTGTAACATGTAAACTGGTTCACTGAAGTGCCCTATAAATGGTGGGGAGACTAAATTCAACACAAATCAATCTAATCTAAATTGACGCCAATCTACAATACAAATTGACAAACACAAATGTCTTATGCAAGTGTCTGCACAAGGTTGAATAAAATTCTTCAGTTAAACATAGGTTTTTTTATATTCCAAGTTTAGGAATCTTTGGAAGTTTGACTGAAACGATTTGTGGAGTCAAAGCCTCAATCAAAGGTTTAATATTTGAGACATAAGGTTAGAGAAAATAAATGAATATGGACTAAAGAAAACAATAATTTTATTTTCCTGTAATGTAAATAAATGAATAATGATCTGCGTTAAATATTTCTTTTGGGGTTTAAATAATATTTTCTATCTCTCCTATTAATATCCCTTTGATAATTTGTGCAGAGATAGTCTTTGATTTAAATACCCACATATTATTCCATATATCATTGCATTTTTGCATTTGACCAAATCTGAGATCCCAAGCACTGCATCTTTTCTCTTGCCTATGGCTGCCAGCAAATTTTATACAATCCCTTTTCCTCTGAGTAAATTTGGCCTAACATCTTTGGTCAATCAAGTGTTTTATCCTCCAGAGAAAGTGGAAAAAATCACTTGAAAATGACTGGAAAAAATCTTTGTTCCATAAGGAGTTTATAAAAGGTGGACTCAAGGTCAGTAAAGTGCTAAATGCTGTTCCTGACTCTCCTGCCAATCCCTTGGTGCTCTAGTTCATTCTCCAAGTTGATTAGACCAAATAGAGTTGACTACTCTTAAGATAACTCACACAGGGCTTTTGTGTGTCTGTTAGACTCGTGAAAATATACATTTAAGGCTTGGACAAAGCATATTTCTGTGCTTTGCTTCTCCATGAAGAAAGATGTCCAGTATGTGATCAAGATGCAATACAGCACCAGTTATGTTTAAATGCTAACTATTGTAAAATGATTTGAAGCAGAAAAAGCGAATCCCCCAAGGTACATAGAAAAACTACCACTATAACATCTTAGTGCAAACCAAATCAGGGTGAAATAAGCCATCTCAACTAACTTACATTTAAAAGCTGTTTGATGCCTTTTATAATCTGCAGTGCAGAACTTGATGATTAAAAACATGTTGGAAATACTATGTTTTAAAGATGTGTTCTGTGGAATAAATATTGTTTTTCTTGGTCATAGCTCCCCACAGAACAGGAAAATTAGTTTCCCATGCATTTGCAGACCTCAAACTGAGTGCTGAGACAAACAGAGAGGAACACTTGCATACTGCGAACATTGTATTTTGACACTCTTGGTTACAAAAGGCTTTTGTTTAACTGAGGAACAAACCTGATTTTTTTTTCAGTTTCTGTTTTAATAGTTAAAATCAGTGAACTCTAGCAGTATTGTTGATTTGGTTCCATTGTAGCTGGAATACAAAGCGCTGCTTTATTCAAAAAAATTAAATATTCTGCAAAGATCACTATCTACATAATAATATACTGATCCTCATACATTTTTACATATTTATTACTGTGTTGATAAGCAGACAAGGGATATAAGAATAAAAATGAATCCTTATTAGCAACTGACATTGTATGCACCTATTACTGTATTGTCTGTAATAAAACAAAATGGTTTAGTGCAACATATCACATTCATAAGACATTGTGCCATGTTTAACTGTCTATACAGCATTTAGATTTTTCCCTTTTATTGCCATGAGTTTAATTTTATTGCCCCTTTAATTTTTTTTAAATTCAGTATTAAGCACAGACGGAGGCTTTTGAAATTCACTGATGTGTTAATTATGACCTTTAGAAACTCCAGCACTCAAGATTAAAGATGAGCTATTGTTTCAAACAAGTTGGAATGGGTTTGAGAGAGAATAAAGTTACAGGATAAAAGTAGAAGGAAATGAAACATTAATGATTCTTCCAAGTTTAACCTATCTTTGTAAACTTTTCCAAGTTTCACAAACTGTTGCAGCTGAAATGTATGAGATTTAGTTACACATTACATTGAAGAATACTTGGTGTCCCATGATATATCACATATCAGTATGCTGCAGAACTCAAATCTGGCAAGTACTTTTATTACAGAAAAGAAATGTAAAATAACAGAAATTCTCTAATACAATATACTGTACTGTTTTTGAACACTACATCTGGAAATTTCATAAATGAAGTATGCTGATCTGGCAATTATATACTGGAAATTGCCAAAAGCCATCATGACAAATTACTAAACACGATGGGGGAAATTTTCCTGCTGCCGGTCATTAGGGTCTGTGAGAAAGAAATCGAGTGGTAAATCTACCGCTTAACCAGCCCGGGATAAACTGCAGTTTATAGCAAAGCAGCCCTGGCTTACCTGTGGTGTAGAGTATTTTAGCAACCAAACAGGAGAAGGCAGTGTTAAGCATTAAATAGCACCATAATGGGCATATAATGAGGTCATTACTGTATATAAGAAATAAATTGGGTGCAAAGTCAGTACCAAAGGAGGAAAATATGGAAAACGGCTCCAAACAGAGTAAGGGAAGCATGTTTTATAGAGGCAGAACAGATGCCTTCCTCTTTGCAAAGGAAATAATCTAAAGGAGGACTGTAGCATGTGGCTCTGGCAACCCCAACTCCTAGTAAAGTTATGGAAAAATTTCCCTGTTGAATATTATGTCCACTACTCAGTCCATGTGGCAGAAAGAATGGAAGAATGTTCATGATATCAAGTGGTCAGGACCCTGGGCCAATTTAAACACAATTTGATGTTGTGATGGGAAGATGGTAGGATGAGGATTCTGGAAGGATGAGTTCAATCCTTCTCTTTAATCTTGTGACCCTGTAAACTAAAGAGTCATATTGTGCCAATGGTGGACCACTTCAGGAGAAGCTCCTAGCTGTCGCAGAGGAGATAATGGTTCAGTTATTCTGTGCCAGCAGTTTTGAGGGTTTGTCAGAGGAATATGAGAGATGCACCGAAGATCACCTTCTGCTAAACCGTTCCCCCAACTGCCTTGCTCTGAGATTTTATTCTTCATGGAGAATCAATGTATAAATGCCACTTTTTGTTGTTGTTGATTTGCTTAGTGGGTCAACTTTTATCTGAACTGGAATAAAATATGGAGGTTGCAACTGGAGATGTATCTGTTCTGGAATCTTTGCCACAAAGTAGAAAATGTTGTGTTGCAGATTGGTTCAATATGAGAGGAACAGGAGGAACAGCACAATGTGTGGCAGCAATGGTAGAGAAGAGGATTGGACACACAAATAGTTACCTCCTGTTCATCCATGCTGTGTTAGCTGAAAGGTTAGCTGTACTGGAACAAGCTGATACTGAGAGACTAAGCAGCTTGGGGGCTTCCATAAAGAATGCTCTTACAGCTGCTATCTCTCAAATGGGTTTCAATCTCTAAGGAGTCATCAATGCTGGTTTTGAAAATGTTGGCAATAGGTTGCAGTCAACCATGAGGGATGGCTTCAGGGATCTCGTAGATGTGCATTGTTCTGTCCTTAGGCAGTTCACTGTCACCTATGAGCAGATGGCCTTCACCCATGGCATGTGCGTGGCCTCAAAGACATAGGGCATAGGAACTCAAGGCATCAGCTCATCTCTTATGGGGCAAACATCCTCATCACATATCCAACATTGTTCCATTCAAAGGCACAGGCCCTTCATGGTAAACTTCAGTCAATCTGCATCCTGATATGCTACCCTTGATTCTAACTTAAGTTCTCCTGAATCCCGTGAACTAGATGTAACTCTAACATCAGAAATGATAGGCCTAGTTGTGCCTCAATTAGTTCAAAGTTGTATTTTATTCAAGACTGCTATTGACATAGTTCTCCTTTGCTGGATCAAATTGGCAAGGTGGCCAGGATACTGTGCGTTTCAAACAAAACCAAGATAGTAAATGGGCATTCCAATAGTGAAAAGAACATTTAATTGTATTCATGTAGCTTTGAAAACACTGACTGTCAAAACCTCAGCAGAAAGGTGCTCCATTCCCTAATTGTTCAGGAAGTTCAGGAGAAGGTCTCACATATCAATTCTCAAGATTGACACAGGAGTCTCAATTTTAGGATTGGTGAGAAATTTTGCCAAAAAGCTTATGATTCTTATTAGTTAATGATTCTTATTATGAATCTCAGACCACTGTAGAGAGGAGATACAATGACTGCCATCATGTGTTGTGAATTATCATTGAGTAGCTCATTAATCTGCTGAAATAGGTTTGGTATTTGGTGCTTTCATGGTTGACCTATATAATCCAATGTATCAAGGATTATTGCAGACATGTTGTATCCTGTACACAGATCCCTTCATAAAGGTTGACTCTGGACTTGAATGATGTTTAAGGATGATGATTGGAGGAAGAGGAGTTGCAGACAGTTCTCTGTCTAGAGAACCTATTCTATTCAATGCTCTCCTCCATTAATGCTACAGGGTCTACAATTAGAGCAAATACTATTGACAAATTAAAACTTGTTCGCACACTTATCAAAACAGCAGCTGCAGCAAAATGCCCTTTCAATAAGCTGCTCACTAACCATTAAATTCTATTTGCACTGTTAAACAGAAAATTGCAATTTAAATTTTAACCAAGCAAAAATTCTATGCTGTACAGTAATATTAAAATTACAGTTCTCGTATTGCTACTATTTTTTGTCACATATATTTATGCTTGTTACCTTTTGTGTTTTATTCATGTTAAATATTTAAATGGTTTGGGGGATTTTAAGTCATTAAAATGCCAAAGGTTGAAGTGGTGACCCTTTCTAAGCAATGGCACTGGTAAATTTGGCTTTTTTCCTTCAGAAATACAATTTGAACTCGGGAGTTCTGTGTTATGTCTTCCTGCATTTGTGATTTGATAATCCGCTTGCCATAGGCATGTTTGTTTTTCTTCAAAACAAAACTATTGGTTCAATGTGTCACATTTACTTGAAACACCACAGAAAAGCGTGAGGTTCCTCACTCTCGTGAACTGTTACTGAACTGTTAACCATCAGCAAATCTCCTAATTTCTTTTAATGTACAAGTAAGTGTAAAGGGCACGATATTTTCCGTTGCACATGCTGTCAAACATCAGTTTGCCTCTCCCTGTCATCTATCTATTAAAATAGATGTATTAAAATAGTTTCAAAATGAAACAGAGGGGAGCTGAGGAGAAATTTTGTTTACTCAGCGGGTTGTTCGAATCTGGAATGCATTGCCTGAAAAGGTGATGGAGGCCAATTCGATAACAGCTTTTAAAAGAGATTTAGATCTTTATTTAGGGAGAACAGGCCTGTTAGGTTATGGGGAGAGAGCGGGGCAGGGGGATTGAGTTGCTCTTTTCAAAGAGGCGGCACAGACTAGATGGGCCGAATGGCCTCATTTTGTGCCGTAAAATTCTACGATTCTATGATTCTATATCTTCTTTCCTGTAGTTATTTTCCTTGATGTTACAACATAGTTTGGAGCAATATTAACTTTAGAAAAGTTAAAGAAGAAAATGTTTCGCTACTAAAACGTGCCTCTGGCAGGTAATAAGAAGTTCTAACCCAATAACTAACATTTTTTTAATACAGATGGATCATAAGAAATTTTATATTGTGGCCTAAGATATTTTATTAGTAGGAGAGAAAGAGAAGCCAGTGTGAATGGAGTAATGTAACAAAATGTCAGGGTTGTGACCCAATTGCTCACATCAACTAATGTTTTTTAAATCCAGTAAAATGCACATTGTTCGAGGCAAATTTGTATAACCAGAAAATATTGAGCTTTGCAAAGGAAAATGCAGAGAAAATCTGATTCAAAATCAAGATAGTTTACAATCGATTGCACGCAGCAGTGTCCCATAAACAGTCGTGGATTGAAGAGACTAGTTTTTTAAAAAGAAATTATTAGCCCTAGAAAAATAATTCGCCAAACAAATAACAACTGGGTTCCTAATTACTGTTCAGTAAACAGAGGCGTATGGAATAAGGAATCTTGCCTAACAAGAACCCACGTCTCTCGCTTGCGAGGCGAGTGATCTAACCACTGAGCTTGTAGGACTTCTATATGATGACATGGTGATATCATAGCACACAATAGTGTCTGGATGTTAGATGGCTCTGTATAGCTAACAGCTAGGAGTTACACAGACCCAATGCAAACATATAAGGTGCATCTACATATTTGAAATGCGTTTCTCTTTCAAGGGACCTTATATTTTGCTGAGTGATTTACTGAGTTTTTGTCCTAAAATGTGCTTGGCGTAATGTTAAATTCAGGGAGAGGGCTCCACACCCGAATGGAATTCTCAGCTGACAGCCAAGAGCTAGCAGACTGTAATAGCAACACTCTTATTATTAAATTGCAAATTAAAGCAGTTTACAGAGAAGACAATTATTGAAAATACGATTAAAAAAAGGTGCTGTTTCAGGAGAACGTATGTAGTGATCAGAACTGACATTATTCTCATACTTTGAGCAGTTCTTGTTTTAAACGTTTCCAATGGAAAACCAGGGTTGAGAGAGAGGGAGATTAGAGGCCTGTGCAAACCCCAGAAAATTACATGTTTCTAATTACTAGTGTCCAAATGCTTATTACTGCCAAGTTTTATAATCAAGTCCAAGAATACAAACCCCACACATAACTTGCAGAAAGTTGCGCTATGCTTGTGGATTTTAATTTCAGATGTTGTCAACTCAAGGGCATTTGGACCAATCAATATCTGTCTGTCTGCTGGCACACAGAAAGTTTGCTATTAGGAAAGAGCGGCTTACAGCAGGCTGAGCCAATACCATTAGCCCTAGCCTAAGGGCAGTTCTATCCATGAGTTGGGGTAGACACCTGCCCCCACCCCTCCCCCACCATTAAGCTAACCACATGGGACGTCATTTGGACATTACAGGCAAAGAGCAGTTCTTTTTTTCTTCTTTTTTCACACCCAGACTTTACTAAATCAATAAATCTGTTCTTTGCTTATTTGAGAACTTTCCTTCAATATAAGCAAGGACTTACCTTCGAGCAACAAACTCCTACCAGACCAGGTCAGACTTTTTTTTTTCTTTCTGGTTTCTTCCCGGCTTCAATTTAAAAATAATTATAATCTTTTTCTGACAGGCATTGAATGATGTTTTTCTGCCATGATGGATTTCACAGACTAACATTTTAGTAAGAAATTATATCTGAATAAATGAAGCCTTACTGTTGAAACATATTATGTTTTTGGAAAACAATGATTTCATTTAACAGGCCTGTAATTTCTCTGATAAGCACAAACTAGTTCCATTTTCAGGAAAGCATGCCAAGTACATTTGAGTAATGAGTGACTTAACTGATAGAATTGTGATTTATTTTTGCATTGATCATCTACCTTCACCAGGTGGAAGCTACATTTCCTAAAGGTAACTTATTATCCTGTATTTTAATAAAAACTGAAACTGCAAGGTTGAAGATGAATTCTGAAGCTAAAATAGATCAAATGGGTCACATCAGAAATTCCGAATCACGTTTGTTTGGAGTTTGAGATAATTTGTTCTGAATCACATATATTTTTAATAACTATCAGAGTGAAGGAAGTACATGGTTATGTTAAGATGTGTGCAAAGTATGTCACCTGCATTCCCTAAAGCATTACATTAACAGTTGCAGAAAGGGGCTGGTGGTGCTGTGGGTTGGTGCGTTAATATCTTGCATAGGAGAGTGATAACAAGTGGTTTCACCCCTATGATCTTCCACACTGTGAGCTCGCAATCTCAGTCAGAATGTCTGAGGAGGCATTGAGCAGAGGTGAAGCACTTTCCCTGCACAGGGATGACATCCGAAGGCGGAACAAATTTGTGCCGCTTTTGCACACCTACCAATTGCTTGTTATGGAGAGCTATTAAGGGAGGTTTGGAAACAGGTCATGTCAGGGAACATTGTATACAGTAGGGATGTGGAGGGGAGGTGGGGGGGAGATGATACGCTTTTAAATAACTAACATAACAATTGAAGAGAAAGATAAATGACAGTGGATGATTATGTCTATGAATTGTGCTCCTGACATGAAAGGCGTTATACGAGTGTAATCGTGTTGTTGTTGTTACATTTGCAGATACAAATTGTAGTTTGGATCTGTAGTTCAAATTCATCTGATTTAAAGTTCCGATATTCAGATGGCTACTTTAAACTAAATAACATTGCTTCAGCAGGATATCCCTTCAAGCTGTTCTTCAATGACAAAATGTATGTGAATTAAATCTGTATTTCAGAAGCAAAAAGGGTGAAGAATGTGACAATTCTTAAAAGATTTGATATGATTACCACATTGAATCTGTCATGAAATGGTGTTTCTCACCCTGGAAATGTCAAACTGAGCATAGAAGAACTGAGTAAAAAGAGGAATGTAATAATTTTGAATGTTATAATTGTGAACAGTTAATAACTTATTTATTATAATAATCCTTGCATTTGATAAAGCGCCTTATCATGTCTTGGAGATCCTCGAAGCATCTCACAAAATATACTGTCAAGTGAACTGACTGTAATATGCTAACTATAGCTAGTCACTAGTCAGTAATATATAGGAATGATCATTTCAAATACTTCTTTTCATTTAGTGATACAGTATGTATTGAAGTTAAAGAAAGCACAGATTGCAAAGCCAGTCCCATGGTGCTTACTTTTGAATCTACTCGAAAGTTCCACATACCACAACAATCCAGCAACCCTAACTAATACAAAGGAATGAATACCACTCACTATTTTTTGTGCATTTTCCAAATAAGATGTGCCCAACATTCAAATTTGAATTTATTGCTGTCAAACCAAAATTTGAATTGAAAGCTGTTTAAAGTATAGTGTGAATGAAAATCAGCTGATTGTAATAATAATCCTTGTATTTTGTATTATTGAATTTGAACTCCTTTCATAGTATGCTGTGCGCCATTGGCTGCCGCGATTCGCCCACAAATATATACAGTCAATTCACTTTACAGTATATTCTGTGAAGCGCTTTGGGACGTTGATAAGATGTGGAAAGCGCTATATCAAATGCAAGGATTATTATTATTATTATTCATGTCAAATACAAAGTTTGGTAGATAAAAAAATCACTGAGTAAAAATACAGATCTCACATTGTGCACTACTTGCCTCCTTTCACACGCAAACAATTTTGAAGATCATGTAACAAAAATCTTATTCTGAAAACAGGAACTAAAGGTTCATTTTTGTTGTTGATTTATAATAACAGGTTAAAATTGAGAAGGAGTGGCCAATATGCAAAAACAAAGATTATGTTCTGAAACAGCATTGCAATTTTGGCAAAACAGAAAGAAAAACTGCACCAATCACATTGAAGAATGATTGACAGTCTGAGAAGATAGTTGTTTGGAATATGAATCCTGGCTGATTTGGTCCATTATTTTGGTATCATCTCCAACCTCCACAAAGGTAAAAACACAGTTAGAATAATTCAATTAGAGGCATAAATAGATGCACAATTTTCAATCATTTATAATTTTACTAATTACTTAACAAGAGTACAGAAACACAAATGCATTATCTTAAGCAGATCAATATTTCCGATTGCAATTGAGAGAAATCTCCTTGACATTCTAATACAGCACGTCAGATGTACGCAAATAATACTAATGATTGTTTCGAGATTGGCTGATGAAACCCTGAGATGGCCAGCTGAGGGCAGCAAGTGCCTTTTTTTTTATTCAGCCTTATTGTAATAGCTTGACTTCTGTGCTGTGATTTTTCTTTTATATTACAGAAGTGCAGATACAGATAAATCTTGGACGCCTTGCCAGTATTTCATGTGTTTTTTGGTATTGATTTGTTTTAATAAGCATCACTGGATTTTTTTTGCTAATGGTGGTGTGTCTGGTTTTAAGGGCAAAAGTAATAGAAAACAACCCCAGGGGGTTCAAGAGTGACCGTATTGCCCTAAGCCCTCAGGGCAATGATGCACACTTGAGGCCACTCTTTAAATTAAGAGAAACTTTTTCTGTCTCCGATGTCTGAGGATATAAGACCTATATTGATATAGTTTTACATTGACAAAGAATAACTTGCGTATTTATTTTATCTGTGGCGTTTTCACATTATAAAACAAAACGCTAATGCACTCAGTTAAATAAACAAATTAAGCATCACAACAAATGTAATTTTTTAAAAGCAAAGCCTCATCAAAATGCATTGTTAGTATACAGAGAAAGGGCTTCATATTTTATGAGGCGCCCTACAGCTCTCAAAGGAATGCTACAAATGTTTGTTTTATTGATTTGGAATATGCACTTCTGATATTATAATTGCATCTCTCTCTTTGTTGTTCTTATTCAGTCTTAAAACTGCAGTGTCTCTGCCCTGCCAATCTGAATTGCAGTAATTGTTCATTTTATCCTTGCATTCAAAATAAACTAACTGCCGCTCACACGGGGGCTGATTCACAATTTTCTCACCAGAGAAAAGGGATTTTTACTCCTGATAAATCAGGAACTTGCCAAAGAAAAAAAATGGTTGCAATAAGGGCAACCAGTCACTTTTCAATCCCAGTGTTGGTTTCATATTCAGTGTTTGAAATCCCACCTGCCATTAATCTGTGTACACTAATCCTGAGGTAGGAATGGAACCGAGGTAAACACATGATACTGATATCAATTCAGGAAAAAATAATTAGAATATAATAATTACAGAAAGGGCACAATCTATTTTGTTTGTATCCACTTCAATCCGGGAAAAGGCCATGAAGTGGGACATCTAACAGCGACTAAACAACTACCTAATAAGTGTGATAATGTGCTTTACCAGTCCAGCTATTCGGTGAACCCAAGTGCTGTAACTAATCCAGAAATACAGTAATTGCTTAACCCTTTAAGAACCGGGCTTGCACTTCCACAGCCAAAACAAAATATACCACAGTACAGTATTGCAGTTTCCTTAGTTTTCATCAAGTATACAATGAATTAGAAAAGAGGGTTATTTTCACTTGCACTTTATAATGCCTCCAACGCACACTTTAATAGAAGATAATTTTGGGGATGGTATGTGAAGGAAAATAACGTTTTCATTGTGCTCATTGGCCCGTTAACTATTTTGTTTTGGTTGTGGTTGATTTGGGGACGGTAGATCACTTCACTGCACTCTTACCGTGAAAGCTGAAAAAAATTACTTTTTCACACCCCAAAAAAAGGTTATGTTAAACACTGACAGAAATCAAATAACATTTCTGTAAAGATCAATTTGTTTCTTTGGGGAAAACTGAGTTGATCTTGTCAGGGTTGCTTTGCAGTCTAGGATACCACATGAGTGGTTTGCGTATGTTGGTGGTTTCATTCCTCCACGAAACCACCTGTGAAACCTTGTTACTTGCAAACCATTAGGCAGAAGTGACTTAACCTTTTTGTCAATAGCCATTTTCAAACTGTGATCCGATTTTTATGTTTGAGCTGCGAATTTTGTCATGACAAAGTTTTCTTTTTTGTTGGGGTAGGGGGGTTGGCGTTGTGGTGAGCAAAAGGTGTTGCCTTTTTGGACTTATCAAACTGAGGGTTACATTACATTTTGGGCATCCAGTCTTCAGTTGAGCTGCAATATGGTTAGATGCAGAGCAAATCTCCCTCTACTCAGCTCCATGGAGTACCATATTGTAACAGTGTGATATTGCACATCTCATACCAGCCATCCTCTGGCCTGTTCTAATGAAATTGCTACTTTGCTAAATTGGTAGTGTAATGTTATGGGGCACTTGATGATGCATTTTCAAAGAGCATAGATATTTACCTAGAACCCTTGTGGTCAACAGATAGAGGAGACTTTCACTCACCCTTCTGACCTGGACTAGATTTTAGATCCTGACGTAAAACGCTGCTGCTTAACAATCAGCATTTCCCCTGGCCCCTTAACTATTTTGTTTTGGTTGTGGTTGATTTGGGGATGTTAGATCACTTCACTGCACTCTTACTATTTTGCATAAAATGCTGGTCCTGTGTGTTCATCCTCCAGTTATAAATTAAACAGAGCTGAAGGATAATGTGGTCAGTAATTCAAATACTATCCTCATCCTCCGTCCACCCTCCAGGCAATGACAGTTGAAGAAACCAAGGACAGCATAATACTGTGTAACAAACCATTAAATATTTTTGACAAATTTCTTTTTGATGTATGAACCCATCACCATTGTCCTTTGCTGAAATAAGTCACTGATCGTAATTTCATTGTGCCACTCAAAAATGACTGCAGGTCTAAAAAAAGTCAGTGTCAAAATTGCTTCAAGTATCAAACTGTACTCCAAGCTGATCTGGGATCTTTCCTCCTTTTCATCTGTCTTAAATCAAGGTGAAAAGAGAACAAGGCTTAACAAAAATAGTTATTCAACTAGGAAAATTGTGAACTTGGAAACTACATTCAATTTGCCAAGTGTTGCGAGTGCACATGGCCAATTCAAAATTAGAGACATGTTGCAGGAGGTTTGGGTGGCTTCACTTCATAAAATGGTCAAATTGTTTGTGCTGAAAACTGCTGCAAAGCTGCTCTTGTTATTTTCTTATCCAGTTAACACTGAAGCAGATAGCACATGTTGATGAGAGACACAGATGATGTGAATATAAACAGGCTATTTGGCTTTGACCGTGAGAGCAGAACTAGAGAGGGTAAAGGTTTAACATTTAAAATCTTCAAGCATGACGAGAATTTATTTTTTCTCCAATGTAAGTTCAGTAATGGATTTACAAAACAGACTCCCAACAAAACCAGTGCTGCTCTATCGTTTAACTCCCTGAATAAAAAATGTACCTGCATCAGAACAATTGTGTTGGAGAATACTGTATAGAGATAGGTGTAGACTGAAATGAACAAAATGTCCAATTCAGATTTATGAGTGCTATTGGGTAGGGAACAGAAATTGGGGATTTGGATGGAGGGAGGGAATTTTAAAGGGTGTTGAGGCTGGGGGTAGGAGGTTGGAGGGGAGACATCAAAGTGTTTGGGTTATTTATCCATATAATCAGGAATACTTTTGTGAATTACGTGAACATGTACAATGAATTACATGCAGATAACACTTGATTTTTCTCCAAATGTACCCTTTTTGGAATGATTGTGTTGGACATATTTCTACAGCCATCTTTAATAATTGATATCAGCTGCTTTGGTTGTAAACGTGTAGGCTTTAAGGGCCAAGTGGGAAATGAATTATTATCGTCACTCCCGATGAGGTCACACCATGAAACTATCCATGCAAGAGCCAAAAGGAACATAAAGCTGTCTCGGTCGAACGTAACACTTGCACTTCGAGATATTTCAGTGACTCAGACCCGCAAACAATGGCAACACTGTTCTGAGGGAATGAGTGGACGGATTGTGGGATAAATAGGAAGCCATATTCTAGAGCAGAAATTGGGACAATGAAATTTGACAATCGCATGCGGACCTCCTATTGGCGAACTACAGATGTATTACATTAAGACTCTAGCCTACATTTAATAAAAAGGCTTCTCTATGGAGATGAAACCCTGAAGAAACATAATTTTCAGAAAGGCCAAGGCAGTCTATTGCCATGCCATGATAATCCCAGGTATGTCAATGTTAGTATTTTTACTGGGGCATCAGTACTCAGCCAAAGATCAATTAGCAAAGTTACTAGGCGCTCTAGGGAGCAACCAATCCTTTGGAATTAAGTCAAACAACATTGTAATGGAAAGTGCCAAAATAACTCTAGAGCTTGTTTGTGTGAAAAATCAGAATCCTCTTCGCATTGAGCTCTTCAATGCCTGTTGGTATTCCATGGAGAGAGATCAGAGTCACAAACAAAAACATCACCTGACTCCTCCGTTTGCAGTTCCCTTCTCAACTTCATTAAAAATCCTCAATATATTTACCAGAGGCAGCTAGAGACAAAATGTAATTTTAAAAACATAATAATAATAAACTGCATGTTGATGAACTCAAATACAACAGCAAGAAATGTTCTGTTGTGAGTCTAAGTGCCTTTGAATTGTGTAGGATCCTAGCAACACAACTCAATTCTATAAATGTCTTCAAGCAAATTGCCACATAGAAGTGACTTGTCTAGTTTAAGTACTATGTCTGCAGGACCATTGATTGCGTCTCTGTGATTAGTTTTACGGCACAATTACCAGTATCATTTCGTGTTTAGCTGTCAGACAGTACTGGATTTTCAAAATAACTGTAATACATTAGTAAGAGATAAGATTGACTGGCAAACCAGTGACACGACTGTCTCAAATGTGCCATTAGCATCACCGGTAACTATTTCCTTTTATAGAAGTACAGTATTTCTAATAGGAAGACACTCCATAATTTTTTTGCATTGTATTAAGGAGAGCTGTTCCTCTGTAATTAGATCTTCCTGTCATGTGATATTTTGCAGATCCGATTGAAAGTGTATGATTCCACAGGCTCTCATCAAAATAATAGTTTCATGGAATTTTGATTGCATCACCGATTTGTTTGAGGCAGAAACCATAGGGGAACTGGATAAATATCTAAAAGGGGGTCAACTACAGGGGTACGGGAAAAGGGCAGATAAGTGGGATGCAAAGGATTGTTCTTTAAAATAAAATTCAGTTGAAATTGATTAATTAATCATTAATTTTTAAAAAATGGAAAATCTAGCTGTTTGTGGAACAATGCTGTGTGCAAATTGATTGCAATCACCTACAATATTCACATTATAATCCAACTGTGCAGTATATTATATACAGTATATATTTATATATCCTGTGAAGGGCTTTGAGATGTCTTGACAATGTGATAAGGCTCTACATCAATTGCAAGGATTATTATCATTAAAGGAGCCAGCACATTCACTATGGGCCAAATTAATTTCTATGATGTAAATTTGTACTGTTCTGTGGCTCTTTTCGCCAGGTAGCCCATTTTGATGGAGTGAGTGGGAGCTATTTGATTTAGTTGACTGATGTGGTGGTGACAGTGATCGCTTCCAAAATGATTGTGGCTTTTCTAAAAACCACAGTTTTTAATTTCAAACCTTTGATAAGATGGGAGTTTGTGAAAACTGAAAAGAACACATTTCCCCAGCAACAACTGAAAAAACTAAAACCGAACCCGTGTTTAGTTTAACAGCAGAAATTTTAGGTGCGGATGCACAGCATACCGTATAGATATTGTGGCAACTTACACTTTTGTAACTGCAAAAGCTTTGAGAAAATAGGTAACGGATTGATAACAAGCAGAGCCCCATTTTGGCAGTGTATGCTCTCCATTTCTTGTTCAGTTGAAGTGGAATCTTGTACAACACAAGTGCACTGCAAATTGAAGACTACATTGCTTGACAAAGAAATCCAGTATATTTGCAGCAAGCTGTCAGTGTGTTGATACTGCCAACATGCAGAGGGCAATTTCAGGCAGCCAGATCATTGCCCTAGTCTTTTTAAGACAGCTCTGAGTATTTAATTCAGATCCTTTTATTTACCTCAGCAGATTAACAAAAAGACATTTATTCTGGAGCACGGCTCTCATATGTAAAGTTTGGAGTAGGGTTTAACAACTATCTATACATTTATTTATGAATATATTTGTTATGACATGAATCCAAAACAAAATACAAAAAAAATCTGCACACAGGTTGTGCACACATTTCTTTTCGGGTTTGTTCCCTTTCAAAATAGTCCACGATCATGTACGTGCTTGCGCGCACCCAGAGAAGGTCACCCATTGCTTTCGGAAGGCGCCCCGATGTGCACCATACGTGCACATGTTTTTGAGTAGGTGCATTAACACGTACACATTATCGAACAAGTTCTACTTACCCTACTTACACAATCCATGTTACATATATGCATACCACATATGTATGAATACATGCATGAATCCATGCATGCATGTGTGCATAAAGGGAAGCAAATATATCACATTATTGCTATAGCTCTATTTGGAAGGCTAAAAACAAATCTACTTCAAATTCAGGTTCAGGTTAAAATACTGAAATCTATCAAATGTCGTACAGATTAACTTATCACCTAGTTAAATGGTCTGTCAGTCTGGGATGGTTTGCTTGGCAGGGTGAATTCAAATGCATGCAAATTTCCCCTGTGGCTGACTAGCAAGTATAGTGAATCTGTCAAATGATGAAATGCAAAAATGCATTAACACAGTTAAAAAAACAATGAAAGAGCTATTTAATATATTAATAACATTTTCACATTTGGGTGACTTGAAAAATATATGAAGCATAGGCCGAACAGCTGATAATGTGTGAAAATTGCTATAGAATCATTGTAATTATCCCATGTATGTTTGGCGATTCACAGATTGCCCTTAAACAATTAACAATTCTAAATCAGAAAAACATTGTGCCGCTCCGTGCAATACATTGATAGTTTCACTGAAATCTGTGGTCTGAAAACTTTACATATTAGCTTCATCAAATCTCTTAATCGCGTGTCAGCAGTTCACCTGCAATAGATTTGGTGATTCTGTTTTTAAAGCATCTTTGTTTCAGTTTTAAGTGCTTTAGCGCTCATAATGTGTGGGCTGCGGGAATTAATTTCCCATTATTTCTCAACTAAAACACACTCTGATTCGGGGGAGAAGGGAATGGAGAGAAATAACTGTACTTTGCGTTATATCACAGAATTGGGCGAAATATAGGGGCGCAGAAAAAGTAATAAAAGTGGGTATTCCGTAAATGAAACCAATCAAAATAATCCCAGCAATCATGTACTGTATAGAACAGTGGTGTGTACATTTCTTCTTATGTAGTAGAATAACATTTCACGCTGACGCATTTGAAAGGTATGACAGGCCCATTAACATTTCACAAGAACTACATTGTTTGTTTAAACCAATCCTAAATTGCTAACATTGATGAGGAAATGTCAAGACCTGCAGTGGTATGTGGGTACCTATTAGATGAGAGGCAGCCTTTAATAGGAGCACAATGATTCCATATTTCTGTGATTAATTACCAGGACCACCTACTGGTCACATAAATGGAAATCTGCACTGACCTCCTTACAAACTTTTTACAGGACAGCATTCTACTTTTTTTTAAAACATAAAGAGTTGGTCTTTTCGCTCTGTGATATCAACCTTTACACTCATGCATGTAAGGCTGATGTAATCCCATGAGGTTATGTAAAATGAGGGCTATAATCACCATTTTGTATTACAGAAGACCTGGGATATAATGAAGACCAATTTTCCAGGGCAAAAAAATATGTTATATGATGAACTGTACGGAAAACATGTCTCAAATTAAAAAAAATTGCAAAGGGTCGTGAGTGATAGCAAAAGGTGCTTGCTGCTCCCAGCTACTGAGTGCTGGCCATTGTAATAATGGTTTCACGGAAAACCTGTTTGTTTTTTAAAACTGGGACATTTCCACTCCCAAGGGCAGTCCGTGGCCTGGGTCCTTCTTCCGACTTGTGAACGAAAGCACACGTGTCCCTGCTGGCAGTTTTTTTCGTTGGGCCAGTGGCAAATCAGGGAACCTTCTCATTGATGAGGCTACATTTGCTACAACAACAATTTGCATTGATACAGCGCCCTTCACGCAGGTTGGAGTCTCGGAGTGCTTACTTTGCTACGTAGTAAATGCCTGAAAATGGAAAATGAAATACCCCCCGTGAATTCTACCAGTATGTAATAGATAGATTTACACGGGCTGGAGTGCCCTTCAAGTAGGAACCACAGCTCTAGGCTGAGATTCTATTCAAACGCTGTTTAGGATTATGACATTTTATGCATCTTTTAATATGATTGGAATTTTTGTCCCTTTAACCTGTTTTGAATGATTACATACAGTATATGTGTGTCATTTGTTTTACAATGCAATACTTCGGTGCTGCAAGGCTCTTTAAAATATCTGATGAAAAGGCATACAGTAAACAACTCTAATGCACGTCAAGCATATCTGAAAAAGTTTTCAAAACTCATTAAAATAAGCACAGACACAATGGAGCCATTAATTTACTGTAACAAAACACTTCCATTTACAAGTGTGTTTTAATGTATTTTTAATTAAATTAATGTTGCATTTAACATTTTTACTTTGCACGCAATTCAATAAATATTTAATCTTGACTAAATGACTCATATATGTAAATTGAATGTAGAGCCTCGATTCTGAAAAGGAAAAAAAAATCTTGGGTGGTGGGG
The DNA here is from genome assembly GCA_035084275.1 of Hydrolagus colliei. NCBI lineage: Eukaryota > Metazoa > Chordata > Chondrichthyes > Chimaeriformes > Chimaeridae > Hydrolagus > Hydrolagus colliei. The sequence continues at coordinate 4,121,968 of CM068748.1, forward strand.
GGGGCGGTGTTTTGTTAAAAGATTTCTAAACATAGAATCCTGTAGGTACCTGGTTGTGTTTCACTCCGACCCCACTGGAATTTTACTCGGATGTCAATTTCATTCCCGACTTCGGTGAAGAGATCCTTCCGATGCCTACCAGGAGGTTAGTATCTGAGTGGATTTCCAGCGGGCTGGCTGAGAGATGGATCCCACTACGTGAGGGATTTTATTTCTGAAAAACCCTGTTATTGGTCGATGAACATTGCCATTTATCTTTGAGGTAGAGACCGTGCCACTGGTTGCTTCTTATCATTGTTAAAACTGAGTGAAATCATTGCAGATACTATACGGTTAATCATGGATTGCTCCCTTCTGTCTGCTTTCAAATACTGAATCTACTTTTGCTATTTACGCAGCGGGATTTATTCCAAGTCTGTTCTTGCAACCATTTGTCCTGCAGTCTAACCTGCAACTCTGTAATGGAATAACTATTAAAGTGGTACTATGAAATTGCTTGTTTGTCCTTCCACTGCAGCTCAATGAATGCAAAGCAAAGTCAACTTCCCTGTTAAACAACGTGCAACCTCCTATTTTCCATTCATTACTCTGGAACTCTTTGGCATCGGAGTGCAATGTGGTCTCATTTGTTCAACTGATTGCTGCAGTTTTCTTTCCAGGCTCTGCTGTTAACGGTCTTTTTATCTCTCTCAACCTGGCATCAGCATGGTGTGTCTGGAAGGCCTACTGAGAGACGAGGACATGTTTGTGGCAGGTGAAATTTTATGTCCAGGCAACCATTCTAACAGGCAGCGTCAGCCGCCCGAGGCGCTATGGCTTCACACTCTTTTGCTCCACAGCTCTAGCTTATTCCTTGTCTCTGTAGAGCTCCTTCTAATGTCTACACACCAGCAAACAAAGCAGATGGGATGGTGGAAAATGAATAATTAGCCTCTGCACCAGTGAGTTCAAGCTAATACTCTGAACCAGGTATGACATCAAATCATTTCCAGAGGGACAACAAATGTCATGATGGAGATGAGAATTTTTCAGATGCCTCTTGTCAGAAGCAAACACAAGAAAGGTTTTAACTCTTCTACTAGTCTGCAAGTCCCAGAGGCTGTGTTCGTTGGCTACAGGATGGAAATCCCTTCTTTCTCTGCATAGCCCTGCAATGGCCATCACCAGAAGGACTGATCCCTCTGGGCCCAGATTTTCTACTCAGGGCATGAAGATTTTTTTTTACAAAGCACAGGGAAAGTACTAGCTATTTGTGTCTATTATAGAAATAAAAAAAACTGCCTACCATGAAAAGAGAGAGAGAGAGAGAGAGGCACTTGAATAAATCAGTTGCTATTGGCTGTGCCGAGAGATACCTGCAATTTGTTTATTGCCTGAATTTAACTTGAATTTGCATATCATTTTTGTTTACTAACCATATAAATCTTACCATAGGCACAGCTGCTGGCTTCCCTCTCGTTGTGTGGCCCTATGATTTATTTAAGAGATGAAGCTTTGCCCAGGCAAATGGGGACAGAAGCAAAACTTGCTTGTACGTAAAACCTGCTGAAATGCACCTGAGATTAAAAGACCGGACGAAAACAGAAGGACCTAAGTGCTTCCAGTATTACACAATAATATAAAAAAATGTGTTTCATTGTTTTCTTTTGTTGATGGCAACAGAGGTGTAAATAATAAGGCAGGGATATGTTCTGCATTTTAAAAAATGTAACATATTGACTGGAAGAACATGTTAAAAATCTACCAAACCATAACCCCCTATTTAGAGCTCATTTATAGCAGCCATCTGTGTTTAAATTGGCACACAGAACCTGAGTAAACATAAACAAGGGATTTTTTTTTGCCAGTCTTTATTATTTGTTCAGAGATAATCAAGAGGCAAATATATTTTAAATAACTAAATTTGAGAATAAGCCCCCCAAAAAGTTAAGTGCAGACGAATAACGGACCGAAGGTGCTTAAGTTTTAGGTTGATGAAAAATGTGATGTTTTACAAAGCTTAGTAGGCTGGCAATAGTATAATAAAGTGGGGAGCATTGTGTGTTTTATAGTACTTTTACATGAACATTTTTTTAGACGACTTCACAATACAGTACATTCTTAAACTACACTAGAGCAATCCAGATTGCTGATTGTAAACAGTATGGGAATACATGGTGGAGTTTCACGAGCTGACACATGGGTCATGCAATTATTAGACTCTATTAAAAATAATAGAGCAAGTAATTCTTCTAATCAACCCTCATGTTTCAGGAATGTAAGCCAAATGGAAAATGCTTGTTTGAAAAATGTTGACGCGCTTTCAGGTTCACATCTCATGTGAAGGGTAAAATGCTGGGTATAAAATATTATTGTAAAAGTACCAATGAAATGCTGAGTAAATGTACTGAATCTCTTACAGATAAAACACACCTTTGATAAAGAGATGCAACCTCACCATACCATGGTGTTGTTCAGGTATGTGCTCAGAAGGTGTACACTGGGAAAGATCTGTTGATGCAGGGGATAGGATCAGGATATTGAAAATCAATGTGGTGAGGATGTTAATTTCCGAAGAGCTTATTTAATATCATGTGTTTTCTCTGATTGCTGACCGGGTTTATCCAGAGTATAATTGAGCCATTCAGTCCAGGTTTGAGGCTGATCTGTATTGAGATAGACAATTTCATGTACAGCAGGCATAGCAGCGCTAACACTATGTTGGGTAATGGAGGAGGAAAACCGGTCAGGGTCTCTGGGCTGGGATGGAACATATTGAGGATTAAATTCAGATTGTGATGTTCTCCATGTTTGAATACGGTGAAGACGATGAGTGCATTTGGAACCATAGCCCTAGTGAAAAAGAAATAAAATCTAAACAACATACAACAGAATTACATTTGTATAGTACCATTCAGCACTGGGAGAAGCCTTCAGGAGAGGGCAAGAAGGGGGAAATTTGCCAAATATGATTAGCAAAAGGGGGATTTTACTTTTAACAAGAATGGTGTCTCATTTTGATTGGTGAGGAAGAGTAAATACATAACTGTGGGGAACATGTGTGTGTGTGTAAAAAAAAGAAACCCTGACTTTTATTTGTTTTAAACTTTCGCTTGTATGTAGATTATTTTTAATATTTCAAAATGTTGACGGGAGTATTTCTTGCCATTTTGTCACTTGACCTTTGATATTGATGCTACCTGACAGGTTTATAGGTCGCCAGGGTGTTGTAAATAAAGCTATCCTACCTAACCTTCAATATATAAAGAAATATGCATGCAAATATACAAGTTGCCGGAAGCATCACCGAATAATACCAGTTGACCACTTAACACCAACAACATGTCACTGGATACTAAAGTTAAATGCATGAATTTGTCAAGATGAAAAATAAACGAACATTATGAATGTACTTTTTTTTTAAGGCTGATTTACAGTATCTGCACATTTGGTATGAATTACTGCTGGAATGCTGTAATTCAGCTAATGAGATTAAAGCCAAAGTTTTTTTTTATAAATTTAAAGTGCACAGAACAATTCATCAAGAACACTGCCAATAATCTGATGCTATTATGAAATAATCAGTGGGAAGGAAGCACTGACACAGAAACCTGTCTAGAGCACTGAGGCGTACAGTGTTCAGACATGTATCATACAAGGAGTGCGATGGTAGATCACTTTGGAATCAATAGCACTGCTGATCATCTCTTACAGCACCGTAAAGTCCCTGATACTCTCACTCAGCTCATTGATTTTAGAGTTTTAATTGTCACATCTGTGTACCTCTGCATTAACATTCTGCCAACTGTTAGTGGAACTAACGGCGGTTCTGGGTTTAAACTCCAGAAGAACAGTTTCTTAGGTAGAGCGAGGGTTTTAGGCTGTTTTCAATGTTTTCTTTTCCTTGCCTTTAACTTTTTGCTGCAGCTGACAGTGATTTATGTCAGGGAAAGGTTCCACAGATGCTGTCAGCCCTTTAGTACCTCGCCCAAGTGGTCATTTTTCATATGTGAATCTGGGCAGAGGCGTTGGCAGGGATTCAAACATGGTGGGTGGGGGGGGGTGGGTGGATGGTGGGAGGCGGGTGATGGCAATGCAGCCAAATGAGCCAATTCCCAACAGTTACCTGCACACATATAGCTTCTAACTGAGGTCACTGGATAGCGATCAGGAATTAGTATTCTGGATGATCTATTTCCCCTTCCTATTCCAGTGACACTGAGGCCAAATGTGTGGCCTCACTACCTCCTTGACTGAAGTTGATTAACTAAATCAGACTAGAAACCAACCCTTTACCATTTGCTCTCTGGCCATTGTCACTCAGTTCTGTTCATTTAAAAATAATATTTGATATTATTCATAAATCAGGAGCGATAATGAACTAGACATTATGCATGTAAACATAGATTTTACCAATACAGTGTTTTTTTTTGCTTCTTGTATCAATGAACACTTTTGACTGACTCGCCATTCTTTAGAGAATGCTATGAATGTAGTCTAAGAGATACCACTAATGAATCCAGATACAATTGTGCAAACTAAATATTTAACTAAATATGTAACCGTTAATTATAGCACTTTCTGCAGCTGCACTTTCACATTTGTTCCAAATTAGATAATTGGTTGGTCAACGTTAGGGTTCAAATTGCCTTGGAATCCTTGTAAATTTCGGAATAGATTCATGGCTTCATTCAACCTCAGAACCTCATACTACTCTGGGTCACAACTACTGTTGTGAAGTCAGCAGGGTCACAGACAAGAGCAGAAACACATTTACAACTTTTTAGTTTTCTGAATAAATATACAATTGTACCCATTATTTCTGTAATTTACAAAGGGAACCAAACTGACAGCAAAAGGTTACACATGCAGAAACATCAGTTGTCAATGGCGAGTAATTGTTGGACAGCACGCTGTTTAAAAGAGATCAGTCCAGTTGGGGAGCTGTCAACTACACTCTCGGCAGGCAGATTGTTCCATGGATGGATAACACGTGCCAAGAAAGAGTTCTGGTAATGTGGAGATCTTGACCTTGGGACAGTCTCGATGTGTGAGGGGAATGTTGCTGCTGCTCTAGTCATCTGTCTGCTGTCCAGTAGTCTCAGTAATCCAGGGGTGATGCCATCATCCGGTAAAACATAAACGGATCCTTTGGGCTGAATTTGGAAAGACTGAGGGGCCTGACTTTACGAACGCTGATAAGCAAAAGCTTCAGCAAAAGGTGCAGCGTTAGTCATCAATGAATTCAGAAACAAACATTTCTCTGGGTTTAGCATTTGTCCTTTTTAGAAACTAACCTCTCTTTGCTCCAAAACAGTCCTTAGTGAGCTGAAAACTAATGATTAATGTACACCTTGTTTACTGTAGTATTGCCTAGCCATCAGCTGTTACAAATTAAAATGCACCGTCTTACTGATTCCCAACGTTAGCCGGTTCAAATTAAACTACTGTAAACAGCCTGATGTGAATCTGCTTTCACCTCCTGGCCTTAAGTACACCGTAGCACATGGGTTGTTCGGCTATAATTAGAAATTGAACAGTGTTTGCTGCTGTGCAAACAAAATGACGAATAAAGAGTAAATAAATCATTAAAATCAAAATGAAATCCAATCCCTGATATCAAATTGATACAAGACAATAACCACTATGAACAAGGAGCACCATTTTCAAGAAATGAAGCACAAAAGAAGGAGGCAAATCTTACAAAAACCAGATAGGTACCTTAGTCTATTACAGATTTAATTCAAATCTTTGATATGGGTAAAGTTGCACCCATCATTTAGCAATCCCTATATCCTTCTTTGGGGATCTGATTTATATCCTTTGAGAAGATAGTCCCGATGTGTAAAGGTCACAGGTAAGTTACACCGTACTTTAATACTCAGTAGTTGTTGCACACTTTAGTACAGTACTCCATACCTATAACTCACTAATTCAACCTTCTGCAACCAAAACAAAGATACCAGGTTGTTCCCTCGAATTTTCTAATATTAATTATTTTAAATAATTAAAAATTAAAAACATATTTTTTACATTCATCTGTATTTCTGAAATAATATTTAAAAAATTTCCACCAGTCCTGGAAGTTTACAGCTAACAAAACTGCAGTTCAATTCAAACACACTGCACAAATATGCACCCTGTGGTGACCACACAGAGCTGTTCTGTCTGATGTCCTGGATTCCTGTTGAATCTGTTTCTCCCTTTCATTTTGCAGTTCAATTACATTACCCTTTACACTTCTCTTTTGCTGTGATAAATTTCGCACTGTCCAAGGGTTGAATGCACATGTAGAATTGACCTGCCTCGGTGGCCATCTTTTGCCTCATTCTGCTTCCTGTAGTAATGCTCGTTCTGGTGCTGTTTGTAGTGCAAAGTGCCCTCTATACCCCAGCCAAGTGGGGTAATCTTTGCATTGTGCTGACAACCATGTGGGATTTCATTGCATTTCGGAGAAATCTCCGTCTTCATATTGATTAAATATCATACTATACAAATATAATTTTGTTGTTGTTTGTTGTTGTCGCAACCTAAAGGTTCATGATGTTTAGAGTAGCTTGAATTACAAAATAGAAGTTGACATCCAATAATTGAAGGAATAATAACATAGTAATCTTTTCTTGTTGCCCATGGTTTCATCAGCATTCACAGACTTTCCTTTATGGATACCTGAACTACAGTATCCCAAGAATCCATTGTGAAATGCGCATGCGTTATTATCAAGGTTAACACTTGTACGACTGACAAAAAATTCTTAGCCCTTGAAATCACTGAACTATTCCTTTTGAGATGACCAAACAGACATCAAAGAGGTTTACCCATATTTCACATGAAAATCTATATCCAAGCTAACAACATAGAAAAGCAACGATCCATTTGCTAACCGTATCATCAAGCCAAGGTTTACCACAGTTTACTGGATTCTGCTTCTCATTCATTTTAATAGGAAGCAAAGCTGATTCAAAGTTACATTCATAGGTATTTGCGGCTGCTGAAATTGCTTACATGGACTCTGGAGAGGTCATTTTGTAATAACCAAGGGAAAGGATTAAAAACCAGTATGATCACATTAAACCCTCAGAGTGCCTGCATTTGTTAAGTTAAAATATAACCTGTTTCTTTTCTTATAAGTAGTCATGCAACTGTAGACTATATATTTCATCATCAATTATTTTCAGAATTAATCACTTTTACAATGATATTTAAGGCCACAACTTTGTTATGTAAGTCAGTGTACTCATAGATCCAGTTTGTATTCCCTCTATGATTTTTCATTGCTGGGCAAAATGATAAATATCAGTGCATACCAGCTGCTGCTACCCCTCTGAGTGGCATAGCTGCCGATTCCCTTGGAACAATCTCCTCCAAATCCCACAGCGAGCCTTGTAAGTCCCCTGGTTTCCTCTTCTCCTGGTCCCAAAGCACAGCTGCTGAGCCTCCCAGCAACATCTGTGCAAAGAGCCACAGAGTGGCCCTGAGTCCCAAAGCATCCTTGAACATCAGTCCCAATGCAAGGCCTCGAGTCCTCCAGTGTCCTTTTCCTTACACCCCATGGCATAGCTGCTGAGTCTTTGGGTCTTCTCTGCACTGAGGTCCACAGGATGACTGTTGATTCTCTGGCATTTTCATCCATCAACCGTGTGGCATGACTGTGTCCCCCGATGTCCTCAGCTTCAGGTTCAGCAAGATGGCTGCTGAGAGACTCAGTAGAGTCTTCTGTGTTGAGCCCTCCAGCATGTCTGTGCAGTCCCATGTTGCCTCCCTCTCAGAGTCCCAAAGGATGGCTGTTGACTTTCTCTTTCCCCTCCAGCAAGAGATGAGTGAGCTGGCCAAGGTTCAGATATTCAGATCAGCTCACTCTGACCACAGTCTGTTTTGTCCAAACTCAAGCTGAGCTTTATTTTTTGTGAACGCAAACACTAAAAAAATACAGGGAATATATAACACTTCATGCATATGCAGCTGCAATTCTGGAAAAACAATTTACTTCTACACGTATAAAATTCTATATGTGATGGGCTATATGTATACGTGTATATATGTATATACATGGACATATCTATATATATATATCTATATAGATTTGTTTCACAAAAAGGAAATGGATTAAAATAATCAATGATAATCTGTTTAGCCTTTGGATGAATGGTGGACATGTTGTTAAACTGAAGGGATCAGATTCACCAAAATTCTTCCCCACTTGCCCAGGGCTTTCATTATACTGTGTCCTGTCTCATGGCATGAATGAATGGTGAATCCCTTGGCATCCTTTATCACCAGTCCCGCAGTGGGTGTTTTGCGTTTTGCGGCATCCCTTTCCAAGTTGTGGCCCTGTGCTGCCAGCCTTTCTGTGTCCCCAGTGTGGCATTTCTCTTCAGTCCTTAACATCTCTGCTTCTTTCTTGGTCTCTTGTGCTGAGTCTTCCAGTGACTTTGCTTCTTCCTGGTCTCTCCTACTAAGTTCCCCAGTGTCTCCAATGCTCCTTTGCTGGTAAATAAACAAAGAGCCGTTAATATTGACACCAGGAACTGTGATTGCTCCGTGATTCTGATTTCCCTCAAATCATAAAATAAGACAAGCGTCTTCATTTTTAAAATTATATACTTTGACCACATTCTATAGGGAAATTGTGCAATTCAGAAAGCTGTACACCAAGTTCTTTAGAAGTTTAGATAGTACCATATTGCATCAGTTAGAATCTCTGGTAGAGTTATGGGTTGTTGGATGCCAGTTTATAATGCAGATTAACATAATTCAGATTGCTTGTTGGCTGAACCTGGAGACTGTAGTAACCTTTAAATGTGACTGGATGTATACTTAAAGGGATAGAATATAAATGGACTGAGAAAAGAGCAAGGATTTAAAATTTGAGTAGTTAGCTGATGAGCTAATAGCACTTTTGGTGTGATGGGATGAAATATCTTGTAGGATTTCATTTCTATGGTTTTGATGATTTAGCAGGTTATGGTACAATAAATGTAGGTATTCCGTAAATCAACAGCAACTAAGTAATGTAATAAGAATATTCACTTTATATCTATGTCTTGTTACTTTGCTTAAAAGTTACTGGACAGAGATTAGTGCTTCAGCAATATATTGGTGATAGCTAGATCTACGCATCCTGTCAAGTGACTGTGTTTCATTGGCAACAGTGTGTTCAAACGTGAGGAGAGCTTCCCCTCTTGCCCAGTATTCAAATTGTTTTTATAGAAAATTAATGCAAGGCAGCCTTTGCAAAATTTCTCCACTGATCACTGGTGTCGACAGTGAGATATAGCAGCAGCAAATATCCCGAAGATTGTCAGGTCAACTTACAAGAACTTTAATAACCGGAAGGAGACCCTGTTAAATCTGAGTTCCCATGGGTCAGCATGATGCTATTCCAGTTATCGACAGGAATCACATTACGGATCACTGCAAGTTAGATCTTACTGTTGACTAGGAGACATATAGAATTTCAATCCCTTTCCTCAGCCAGAATAGCTTTGTTGGTAAACTCAGAAACAAGAGATAAAAGGCATCGATCCCCAATTAGTTGCATGCTTATTTGTTACAGGTTTTCTAATTACAAACACATAATAAAGGGATGGCTGATGTTAACGGTCAGCTCACCAGAGATACCCAACGATTATACCCCAGGTGCTTAGCTAGGCATAGCTCAATTCAACAGGAAAAGTGGAGTAGAGCAAGCACCTGCTGTCCAGCAGCCAATGGCACTATTGATGCAGAATAGAAAATGGATGTGGGGTAGGGGTGGGAGGCATGGAAAGTTGTCACACACATAGATCAGTCAATGCCTTTTAGCTATTGACAAGGTGCAAACTTCAGTGATTTGTTAATACGTTTTGCCTACAGAATATCCAATCAATTCATTTTACAATATATTCTATGAAATGTTTTGAGATGTCTCAAAGACGCTATATCAAATGCAAAGCTTATTATTATTATTATTATCACATGTTGCATTTTTTTCACCCATCATAACAGTTTTCACCAATAGGGGGAGGGTAAGTTCGTATAATTCTCAGTGTGAGCTTGTCTTTAAATTGTGTTATTAAATGGTTTATATAATGTTCCCGAGTTAGCGAGAAGTTCCTGCTTTAGGCCAGCTGTTTTTCACAGCTACCGTCGCCTTAATTTCCAGTTCTTTAAACATGTGCGTGTGATTGAGCTTTATCTTTCCTCTATTAGGTTGATTCTCGATCCTCATGCAGGCACACCTCCTGCTAAATGATTCACTGAGCATCAGAGTTGACACGCTTGGAGACTTCCATGCCCTTGCTCGCGTTCACAATAGGACAAAGCACGTTATCGTAGAGGTGAATGCTTTACCAAAGGAATGAGGGGAGGGGAATGTGTGGGGGGGAAAGAATAGAAAAACGCAAAAATTCTAGACATCTTTGCTGAACACCGAATGGGAAAATCTGGAGTGCGCTAAGGGTCACGGGATACCCAGAATCCTTCAACACTTGGAAAGCCGCTGACTCATTCCCTCAGTAATCAGTGTTGTGTGCAGTTACAAATGGGATGGTTAATAGGCCTGCATCCATTATCATTAGTGCATCTCAGCACGCAGGTACATGATGGGCCCTGCCAGCACGTTTGCTTCAGCTCACTGAGCCAGGGGCCATGCTCCATTGCAAATGAGGATGAGAAACACCTGCTCCAGGGTTTTCCAGCAGACCATCTCCATCGCTCACATCTCATGCAACACTTGTTCTGTCATAATGTAATCCTGGCTCCAGCCAAAAGAGGTTTACTGTATCCAACTAAAGATCACAAACTTCCCTGTTGTTTGCTGCATAAATTCAGTTCGGAAAACCTGGTGCATTAAAAAATGTAACACAATTCTGTTGTGTTCAGCATTCTGTCATCAGCAGATTTTTCTTCCGATAACTAACGTTGATGCAAGGGTGGCTTGGCTAACACACTGAAGCATTACTCTGTAAGCTTTGACTCCACAAGCCAAGGTACTTTCGATTAGGGCTGATATATATTTAAAAAACACATTTAAAACAGCTACAAATAGTAAGTTGCCATCTTATTTCAGTTGTTACACTAAATAAATGTTTGAGCTAGAAATGTGAATTGATTGGAAGTTTGAGAGCTGTAGTATGGTTACATATCAAACGTATGCAAGGGCACCTGTGTGACCTACTCTGGGACCTCACTTTAACAATTAATTGACAGTGACATTTTTACTATAGTAAACGAAAATCAGTATTAAAGATGTGATACATAGGCATACTTCCAGAAACAAAAATCTGGTTTCAATAAAACTATACTTCTGATTAGAACTGATGTTACCTTCCGGTTGTGCCTTTGGCTATTATGTGTTCATACGTATAATGACTAGATGCCATATCCACTTTTCATATTCATGTTTTCTGTTTCTCTTCTGCACCAGACACATTGGAATGATTAGAACATCACTCTACACCATGCAGCATTTGATTTAATTTGAAACAGATTATGACCTGCAGGAAAAAATTATAGCAATGCCTTTTCGTCTTTTTTTCTCGCGTTTGCTGCAAAAGCCATACAAAATGCTTGCAAAAAAACTTGCAATTTATTCTACCAGAGCAGGTAGAACTTCAGAAAAAGTTCTCATATAATATTTCAATTAGCATGCACAAAAGAATTACATATCTAACTGCAAAGATATGGGCCTTAATTTTGCTCCCCAGTTTATAGAGTTTTATAAGCCAATAACCTGGCCACATTTGCTGGAGGCTATTTGCTTTTGATTCACATATCAAATTTAGATAGGAAATGATGCAAAGCTTCAAATTTTGAAAGAACTGCAATAAGAAACGGCAAATGAAGAAGCCTGTCCTCAACATTAGGGTAAGAGTGACACAAGGTCAAAAAGTCAAACACTCACTGACTTAGGTGGTTCAATTGGGCTAAATTCGAGTTTGAATTTCTTGTTATAAGAAAGCTATAAGAAATCCAAATTCAGCTAAAAGCTGAATAATACAAAGTTGAGCAAATATTTTGAATGTTCCTTTGACTCTGGCAGTCCTATACGGTTTATATCAAACTGAACTGAATATTGAAAGCAAAAGTTGTTTTATTCATCCCTCAAGATAAATTCAAGCATCTGTGGCACCCAGCGACAGGGTAAAATAACTAAAATAGAAATCATCATGGTGTAGAACAAAATTGGGGCACTCTACAACATGACACAGAGATTTACTTTTCTTTAATTGTAATTTTATTTATAGAATGTTTAAGCGCAAATTCAAACCTAGTGAAATAAATGACACATAAAAATCAAGTGCAACAGTCAGTTAGCTAAGAAACATAAAGCCAAGAGGCAAAGCATAACAGTGTCTAACCTGCAATATTTCATAAAAGGTTCCCTTAATAAGGAATCCAAGTTAGGCAATGAGAAATTGAAAGTATGCAGAGAGCTAGGGAACTTTGCTCTGATATGATCTGCTTTGGGAGTAAAGTTTCTGTGAATTGACAGGAATTCTAATGGGAATCTTTACTTTGGAATCCTGTTATATATCACACATTAGAGCTCAATACAAAATCCGTCAACAATCTCACCAACCCATATTGTACTTTGGGGGCAAAATAGTCACTCCTCACTGAAGACAAGCTCACAAACTTCTTACATGTCTTACAAGCGACACTTCAAGGTGTGTGTGGGCCTTAATCTGGCCATAAACCAGGCAAAGGTAGAGGTCAAAAATAAAATAGGAGAAAAAAAGAAAAGGGCGAAGGCAGGAAAAAGAGTTTCTAAGGGCAGAGCCTATGTTAAGGACCAGCCCCAATCACAAAGCGCAAAGGTTGTGGATTCAAATCCCACATCAGTAATCTGTATTTGACAATAGTATACAAGTACTATATATTTGTATACAATACATTCAGCCCATTATGTCTGTGCTGATGCTACCTCTCCACTGGATGCTACCGATCATTCAATTTCTTTTTCCCCAGATGGTTTTTCCGGGATTAATAAGTCCTTCCAAAAATTTAAAAATAATAATAAATTGGTACTCAATCCATGACTGTTTGTGTGACACTGTTGTGCCTAATAGACTGCTGCATTTTGGCCACAAATTATACAGTCAATTCACTTCACAGTATATTCTGTGAGGCGTCTTGAAGAGTTGCTAAGGTGTTATATCAAATGCAAGGATCATTTAAAAAAATATATATTTTAAAAATCAATGCTATAGTAAAAATTTACTGATCTCAGTTGTAACAGTACTGAGGCCACTGCAATTTGCCTCTGTGTCTCTGGGCTAGGGAAGGGAAAGAGCCAGCCAGAATTCTTGCTCCTTGTTGCTTTCCGATGACCCATGCTGGAAACTTCTGGTGTGCAGACATCAGTCGAGAATGGTATTGGACTTCCCCCTTTGTTGACTGGTCTGCCAACACTCACCGTTTAGTTTCACGCATGAAATATGGTCACTTGGGCAGCATATCAGAGAACTGCAGATATCCACGGAATCAAACAGGACCATTAGTTGTCAATGTTAGCAAAGGAGGGGATAAAAGAGCACGTAATTCATAAAATGAAGACAAATAATCACTTCCCTGAGAATTTACCATAAGCTCAATGAGATATATGAGATAGGGATGAAAATGTCAACCCAATATATGAACTTGGTGATTCGATCAGGCTGCATTTGGGTTCAGATTTCAAAGCAAAACTTACTTTCCCCTCTGGGGATAGCAATGTTTACACTGCTGTCAAGCAATGGCATGGTGGTACACGTCTTTGGCACTTCAGGAGATGCCTAAGTGTTTGTGAGTTCTGATCATAGTTTTTGCAGCCAGTAGGAAGTGCAGGCATTTCCTCCAAGGGAGCAAGGGACGTCCACAGCACATTCGCGGAGGCCAGTCTACAAAGTAGATTGTCTGTACTCGCCTCTTATGTGAAGTTATGTGACGTGCAGAGATAATAACAGAGAAAATTAGAAATGGTAGAATATTTCAATAAAATAAAACATTTTCCCGGGGAATCTTTTTTTTTGTTAAAACTACTGATTGTAATTCTGATTTTAGTGTCTATTCTTTCCCTGAACACGGGGTATAAAAAAACGCGTCAGCAGGATTTAATGTGTCTAAGTAGGATGGTGACAAGGGCAACCTTTGCCTACATATTTTGACTTTTTTTGTCTTGCATTTTAGTGCAATATATTGATAAAGACTCAATAAAGGAGAACTAAAAACTCTAAGTAAATTAAAGGAAATTAACTTTGTTGCACTTTGCACAAATGACGTTAATCTTTAACTAAAATCTTGCAGTGTTGTTAAATAAGGCGTGTGCAGGAATCATTCCACTTGTCAGAAATTATTTTTTCCCCAACAAAATCAGGATGCATGAATTCCAAAGAGCAGATTGAACAGGGAAAATGGAATCCCAATCAGAAAGGCCTGGATGCTTGTGGCAGTTAGGCATATCACATCATTACCGCAAATGTATGTAACATGTGATAGTGTTCTACCCAGACGCTTGTGTTCATATGCACTTCTGGCATCAGTCCTCATCTAACACCTGCTTAAGCAGCGAAAACTATTAGGTGTTTTCCTATATAGTTAGAAATGAGCATTTAAGCTTAACCTAGTTTATAGGCACAGCTGATATCCCGACATCTGTTTTCCCTATTTAGCTCTTTTTGAATTCACCTTTTGTGCAAAATGATTTCCAGCGCAGCTATCAACATGCGAACAAAATATATCGTCTATTTCCAGCAGAATAACATTCTGTTCATTTGTAATGCTGAATGCAGCCTAATCTAGGGAATTTTGATTCAGCAGTGTGAATGAATGAAACAAAAACTGATAATTAAAATTCCAATCCTCACTTTTAAAATCAATTTACCACTATTTGTTGTAAGTGTTACTGTAGATTATTAGTATCAAACCTAGTAGAAACAATAAACAAAGGCAATGGTTTGTAAATAAAGGTTCAAGCACCATAGTAAAATGGAATTAGAAAAATCACATACCTTGATGGCAGTTTTCATTGAACAAACTGCACAATTGGACTTGTTTTTATTTTTACTTTATTGACACCAAGGCCTCCAAGCGATTGAAAAAATCTAACATAAATATTTTAAAATATTCAATGCAGAAGTTTTTTTTTGTAATATGTTTTTGAAACGCTGAAGGTTAATGACCTCTAATAAAACCGGCATTGCCTTTGAAAATCATAATCATTACCAAGGACAAATTTCCCAACAGCAGAAGCTCATAAGCAATCTGTTTGTTTACAACCGCTTCATAAGTGGTAATTCAATGCAGTCTTCTTTTGTTGAAAAAAGCTTATCATTTTCAATTCAATAAGCCTCAATACACTGTAGACTCTCTCCTTTCCATCCGGCGATGATGTGAAGGGGTCGCAGGTTCACCTGTGATTTTGCATGACAGCCTCGCCACACACATCATGTGCTGCCAAATGCGCTGCCATTAATTTATGATTTAAAGTAATTAACTTTTGCTGATTAAAGTAATTATTTCAAGTGCATTGCACTCAGGCCCAAATGATGCACACGCAGTCCTCCCCAGTTTTTGCTTGCAGTATGCCAAGTGCTTAAAAACTGCACCAGGGAACTCACAGCGACTTCTGTCAGTCTAACAAATATGCCATGTTTATGCCTGATTTGTACTAACTGCTCATTTTAATGCTGTGTTCTGGCAGAACATAGACACAGTGTGAATCTTCTTACATGCAAACAAGATGAGCATCGGAAACATGTCACTTGGCTGACAGTGAAAACTAAATAAGCTGTTCTTGCCTTCAACCATCGAAAGGTATTTTAATAATTTTTATTTCATCTTGAACTCCTCATATGCAGGGAATGTGACTTTATGTTAAATATTTTTCACTGACTGCGAAAAAAAAAGGCTTAGAAGGAAACAATACCTGGAATATTCTGAGCTGTCAAGTCTACTATTTTATGCATGTTGACCCCAGTCTATTTTTAATTAAGCAATAATGAATGGTAACATTAGTGATGAATAATATACATCAGAATTCATTTGTGCATTGAAGCGATGCAGAGCATGCTATTTTATCAATAATACACACTTCTGAAATAATTATTGCTATCATATCATGTCTCGGTGTGCTCAATGTGATGTATAAAAATATGTTGCAACCTTAAATGCCGAGGTATGTTATGCTTTTGGTAATTAGCAATCCAGTAAATGGTAATTAAAGCAACCATGACATTATAACCCAGGTAATATTCATCACTTAGCTAACTACCTCCTGTAAAGCTTAATGGGTGTATTAGTAAGCAGCACAGTGTTAGAGTAATAACACACCCTCATCTCTATGGGTGAGGCCAGGGCCACATTTAACCTGCACTCATGTGAGATGATTTTGTTGGAACTGTCAGACTAAACTGACAATTCCGGCTTTGACAGCCAAGCTGGCAGATCTAGGGTCCATGCTGTGGAGGCGCCAACGGTATAACTTGCCTCAACTCCAGCTGTTGGCAGTGGTGCATTCTGTTGCAGTGTGTGACACAACTGGTTGTATGGGCAAGTGCATTACGAATCAACTCAAAAAAAAAATTGGCTGAACCACCTTTTCAGAAAAAAAAGATGGAACAATCTTCTCAGAAAGTGGCGAGACTTCACTTCTGATTGACTTCAGCCCAAGAGACATTAGAGATATAAAACATTTTAAATGGGATTGGAAAAGGTAAAGCCAGAAGGATACTTTCACATGAATCGAGGCAGCAGAACAAGCGAACATGGGTTTAGATTTGCAAAGGAAATTTCAGAACAGTCATTAGGAAGTAGTTCTGGTGGTTGGGGCCATGACAATGGATTCACTTTTTTTAAAAATAAAGCTCGGTTATTTTGGAAGGATGAGGTCAAATGGGATGAAGGCCCTTCTACATCTGAACTGATCTCGTGAAGTTCCTGCAACATTGCATTTGAATACATTTTAATTACTTTTCACGATAGGCTACAGACTATGTAGAGGATAAAAAGGTGAAGGCATTATTGACTTTGACTATTGCATTTAAAGTGCAGTTCTGTGTTCGCTCCTTAAAAAGAATTGAAAGTAGAGCTTTGTAAATAATATATACTTGAATGATGGTGGATTGATCACCACCATCAGTCATAACAGTCACAAGATACAGTCATAATCTGAGGGCATACAGGATAGAAGATTTCTTGTAAAATCTTCAAATGCAAGTTTTTTTCATTTTGGGGACATGCTAAAAGCCATACAAGACAGAAACCTATAAATATTTTTAAAGCCTTGAGCTCTGATCTTGATGTTTTATGCTTTGGGTATGGAGGAGAATAGGTGAATTCTGCAATCTTTAAGGTATAGAATGATTTTAAGGAAGATTTTCCTCCATTACCTCTAGTGTCAACATCAAACATTCTGTGAACATCCATAACAGCATGAACTAAATGTATTTCAGAGCTCTTGATCAATCGCTCAAACAGTATTTCTTATTGCCAATGCGCATTGCCCCCTGCACTATACGCACAACAACATTTCCTACATCAATCACAACCTTTCTGAATAAAACTTCTCAACACTGTCTGGGTTATATTTGAACTCAGGTCCAAGAGGCATTCTAATCCACTTCTTCACCTAGTACTGAACTTTAAGTGGGATTATCTGTTGAGGATACATAACAATGTACAGTTGATCTGGACCCAGTAGACATAGAATTACTTTAATCCTGTTTACAGTTTTGGATTAACCTTTCAAAATAGGTGCTGATTTGGGTTCTCCAGCAGTGAGATATTTGACTCCTGAGTCCACTGAGGATGGTAGATGGAAATACCATACCATAGCATATAAATCTTTATAGAGTTAACTCTGCTTCTTTCACTAATCGTAGCGAATCTTTCAATGTGGGTTTATAATGAGATTTCCCGTTATAAGAATACTTCAAAAGATTCACTGAACTTTGTGTATGGAGCAGAATAATCCTCTTTGAGTGGAACAAGGGCAATTGCCATGCTGCCTCAGTTCTGACAAAAAGCGACACAACGTATTGTGCTCACAGTCCACAAAGATCTTGGACAACGCTTCTGAAAATGGACGTAGATTTGACTAGATGCTAAAGTGATGCGGAATTAGCTATTGTAAATAAGAACTTCATCCTGACTTATTCGAACCCTAATTTTAAAAGCAGGGCCTTCATCACCCCCTTCAGGTATTACATACAATTTGAGCTCTTCATGGCGCGTGGAGGAGATGTATTTCTACACCAGGGAAAACTGTGTGGGGGCATTTCTCTCCTTCGATGAGAGTATTTGATATTCCGCAATCACTCTTAAAAATGCATGTTCCCTTCATCCCTGCTTTAGGGGTGTTAGTGAATCGATACTGTACTAGCTTTAGCAGAAAATCTCGGGGGGAGGCTGTCTCTGGTAATATTGTCCTCAGGAACTGAAAAAAATATTTTGTGCTGTTTTGCTTTGTGGGGTTTTGAACTTCTAGCATAAAAGGTTCAGAAGTGAGGCAGATCTATGCAACTGAACAGAATTTGAGGCTCATCTTCATGCAATTCTCTTCTGTTGCTAACTGCTTAAATTAAAGGCTAGGCTGCCCATCCATCTGGATTGCTCTCAACAACATATTTGTCCTTTATGTTTGATTCATTTTAACATTGAAATATTCACAGTGCATAAACAACCCGGAATATATTGGCTCCTTAGCTTCTCCTTTCCCTTCCCATAGGTGAATCCATCATACTTGATTTGCTTGGACTCTTTTTCTGATGACCACACATTTGTGATGCTTAAATGTTAATCTCCAGAAGTGTCTACTTCATAATTTGTACTTGTAGGGATTTTTTCTCTCTGTGTATCACTACTTGTAAAAAAAATTGCACTAAAATTTTATTAGTGGAAAACAAAGTAAAAAAATCTACTGGAACAGATTGTTTGTTTCTTATGGGCTGATTATGTCTGAGGTATAATTTGCAATGTAGTCCATACCCTGCACAGGGACTGAAGTTATTAACTTTGAATCTTGACACTTATTATTTCAGAGGTTGCAATCAATATTTTGTGAAAAACCATTTTAATAAACGTAACATTTTCCATTGTGATATTTAGAATTGTTAAGCCCGTGAAACTGGCTTATTGGGCAATAAGATTGCATGTTTACTTGTCTCAGAGCAAGAACACATTGTGTTAAATGGTCAGTATCTCTGCACTGCAGCTTACCTTGGCTGGAGTTTAAGACTTCCGGTCTGGTCTTCAAGAAAAGGTTTACACCGTTTCTGTCAAAATTCAGTTTAACTAATTCAGTTTGATAATTTTTCCAGGTCTATGAATATGGATGCCATCTGCTTCCTGTACCAATACTGTCATTTGTTGGGACAGAACTGATTTTAAATACTTTGAGCTCTATGACAAGACTCGGGTGCCTAAACGAGAGTTTGTAAGCTTCATTGTTCATCATATTAAAATAAAATGACTGCTTAGGCCAACAAAGAGAACTTGTCTCTTTGATGAAGTACCCCAGTTTGAGAAGGGTAAAATGGTCCTATTATCAGAGGGTGTTCATTCCAAGGATATACTCCAAGAATCTCAAAATCTATATTTAATAATTCCTCCACTTAGCATCCAGTTGCAGAAATTAGCTATTGTTATTTTATTGTTGCCCACGGAAGTTTGAAAGGTGGAAATGACTAAAAGACAGCTGAGGGACCACAGCACCTTATCGGTAAACTGTAAACGGTAAACTGATAAACTGTACCATATAGTGCCAGGCTACGGGTTCTAACCCCAATTATTCTCCACATGGTGAGACATCAGCTGGGGCCATCTGACAAGGCACCGAGCAGAGACAAACTGCACCCCCCAGGGAGGTGGAAGTCGGATGCTGAGTTAACCTGCATTGCTCTCACACCTCCTGCCAACTGGTTAAGAGTGGCATTGGCAGAGGAGTCAGAGCAGCCTGCTTCCTCATCTACAAAGCAGAGGAGTGTTGCAGAGGTGGGGCGGACGGAGGTGGTGGTGGTGGTGGTGGGGATGGTTATCTTATTTGATGCTCGTAAAAAAATCAGGTGGAAGATATATCAATAATACCTTGTAAAACTATGTAGTGATCAAAAAGTTGTGATACCATTACAATGTTTAATAGGTCTTTAGGAAATTATGTTTTTTTTAAGTTAATAGGGTATAGGGTAGCTGAAAAATAAGACTTTTTGGTCACCCTGTAAAACAAATGGCCATTTTATTGAAAGGTCTATTCACAATGGAAATAAGAGGTGGATTGTGATGTGCTCACAATACTTTGTGTAGTCGTTGTGTACTGTGCCCTTTGTTTTTTTTTACATGCCTAATAATTGGACACTGAGTAACCTAGAAACTACCCTTAGAAATTTAGGTCTGTCAAATGTAGACCAAAATAGCACATGCAAAATTAAGAGATGCAAATTAACCCTCTGGGTAGCTTTTTAGAAAGCAGGTAAAAAGGGTATAACAGCAAAATATGCATAATTACAGCACAGTCTGAATATGCAAGATATTTAGTTGCTATCTCTGGTGAAGAATTTAAGTTTCTAAAACTAATGAATTCTAAGTGTCTTTTATACGGCTCTGGCCTACATTCTGTGAGTAATATTAGGTGCACTTTGTAGTCAACAAGCAGATCTGCTACATATAAAATATTATCAACGATCTTGTCAACCTGAGCCCTAACCTCCTTTGTTATTTTCATCTGTTCTCCCCTCAGATGTCTCTCCTAGTGCCCATACCCCCTGAAGACTAGCAACAGGATGTCATACACCTGTTTTGCTTAAGGCTGGGACTTCAAACCCTTTGTGATAGTGTAGGCATTGGCTCACACGCTGCCTTGCTCAACGTATATGTCAAAATGTCAGATGATAGTTGTTGTATCTGCAGCTGTTGCGTAAGAACAGTGCCAGGGGCACAACGTTCCTGTGGTGAGCTTTAATTTGCTTTCCCCTCCCAGAAGAGCTTCCTCCCTCACCTTGCTGCTGTCTCTGCAGCTGTAGAGGAACGCAGTCTACAAGCAGCTGGGATAGGGGTGTGTGCAGAACCTTTTACACAATACACACTTAAGGTAAGGGGGTGGGGGGGGGGTGAACACAGCAATTCCTATTCACGAAACATAAACTGACATCTGCCACTTCTATTTTAATTCCTTTTTATGAAAACATTTGCTGCAAAAAAAAAACACAAATTGCTCACTTAGCTTAACAAGAAGTACAATTTCATCCATTTTGTACCTTCCAGAAAGCCTGGAGTATAGCCGCATATTTGAACTGCTGGCACACATGCCTCAATTCCTAGCTGCTGCCTCTCACACACAGCTGATAAAAGGCTGGAAATATTCGCTGTGCTCCAAAATTAATTCATTCCAAGGTTTTCCCCCAACACCTAACAAAGCGAGCAGGTTTTTTTTTAGCATTAAGAAAACGTGATCTACGGGAAGTAGCAAAAAAATAAAACAAATAATGCAATGAGGCTTTTTTCCCTCTCTGGTTTATATTAATTGCAAATGTATGTGCAAGGCACGAATAGGTAAAAAACAAACAATATGACCCAATACTTTGACTTTTGATATTTGTAATGATTTTTTTAAAATTCTGTCGAGATCCACATTAAATTGTATGCTAACTACATTTCTTGAGTTTATATTTTGCAGCTTATCGTTTTGCTCCCTCTCCCATAGTTATTCCTTCAGTTAGGACAATTGGATGCTTCTCAATGCACCCTGGTCATCAATGTCCAATACCTTACACCTTTTGTTAAAAAAAATACAAATTGTTGTTGTTGATCACTAAGAGGTATGCTTCTGTGGGACAATGTTGGATGCTACTATCCTTTCCCATTCCTTCCCAATGGAACATTACAGTGCTGTATAGTGCTGCACAGTGCTCCAGCTTGTGTCCAGTGAACACCTTGCTGATCTCATCCAGTAAGAGCAAGTGAGTTCAAATATCAGCACAGCTTGGGACTCCCAACCCTGGTTGGCGGTCTGACACACATTCTCTTACGCAAAGTATTTTTGACACTCTAAATGGTAATAATATTTTATTAATATAGCTTTACAACTGGTGGTAGGCATGTATTCTTGAAGAGAACAGCTGGAAATCTGATTATTTGGGACATCTCTGTTCCACATTCAGTTTGTTCATTTTGAATTCAGAAACATGTTCTTGTCCTGCTTGATGCAGATTATCAATCTTCAAAGATCAGGCGGGGCGTCACTATTACCATGGAGTGATTCAAAATAAGCACATCAGAAAATTCAGTAAAGTCTCCCTTTTAGTTTAAACTATGACACGTTTTATGATAGGATTGTGTTACTACTGCTGATACAAAGAGCGCTTACATTCTTCCTTTCCTCCTCCTCCTACCTACTTCTTCCGAGTCTCTGCACAATACATGGTCCTCAGCCAAGAGGACAGGATGTTCCTCTGTCCCTGAGCTCCACCAATGGCACTTTATTACTGTCCAATGTTCAGGGGGTTGCCAGCTCTCAGCATGACTCTAGATGGAACACTGCGTGCGTTTTGTCTCCATCCCTGTGAAGAAACCAATGGCCTATGCTCACTATCCTCTCCATCCCCCCACACCTCGCCCCATCTCTCCACTCTACTGATAGTATGGCTAGGATCTTGAAATGCATTGTAAGTAAACCCTACAGATGTAAACCCATGTTCCAGCAATCCATAGCACAGTCAGTTGATGCTCCAACTTGTCATACCACTGAGCTACCTAAATGGAACTTTCATTCTTCAACAAAATAGCACTTCAAGCTCTGTAGTGAGTTACATCAAGAGAAATTAAATGGTTTAATGAAACATATTCTGTTCCTAACATATAATCACAGGATCATTCTAATGGTATATACTGTACATTTACTCTAAGTTATTTGCAATTGCTTCATTCTTTATTGTTTTCAGCTTTGCAACTGTAAATGAAATGTTTCCTTCCAACTCCACTTCTTGGTTAGATATTTTAAATAAGTACATAAATAAGAAAAAACTAAAATTCCTCCAAAAGCATTTACAGCTGCTGGAATTAACATTTAGCATACCGTTTATTTTGCATTTGAATTGTGGGTCTTGCTTTGCTGCTTTACAATACAACGCAATAAAATACAAAATTTACATTTATATACTGCCTTTCACATCGGAAGGACTTCCCAAGGTGCCTAACTTAAAAATAGTCACCAAACCCCTATATAAATAGCTGTAGGATAATTTCCCTCACAAATCTACTATTCTGTTTTATCAGTTTAGAACTGATTCATTCAAATTTGTATTATAGCATTTCAGTTAAAACATGAATGTTCACTCTGCATCCCATCGAACTGCTCCCTGTACAACAGAGTATTTCTTTAATAATTTAGAATTGGCTGAACCCTCCACTAACTGGAGGTGAGAGAGGGTAATGTACCATGAACAAAGTACTCCCCTTCCCAGCTTGCATGAGGCACAAGGAAATATACACTATTTACTTATTATCATTGCAGTTTGGATTAGAAACGCAGCTGAACTCTCACTGGAGCGGATGTCAATAGACAATAGATGTAGAAAATGAATATTATAGTAAAATACGGTATATTATTTTCAATAAAGCTGCCCCTTTGTGCCATGTAGACTGCGTGTCTAATGTGCCTTTACATTTAATAAAAAAAATTCACCTGACCTGAAGCCACACATCAAAAATCAGTGACTGTAATAGTGGTGGCTAGTAATGCAAACATTGAGAGGCAATTAAGCTAACTACTTCATGGTCTCTTCTTTAAAGACTATTAAAGTCAATTTTTATTCACAAAATAAAAACTTGAATATTTATGAACGGGGTGGGGCGGGGGGGAGGGGAGGGAAATTGGGGGCGATGGGTGGGGGGAGAGTGGAATTCACACACGTCTCATCCCTACAGGTAAATTGGGTCAAATCAGGATTTATTTCAAACTGTTCTTGAAAGTGGCTAACCTTACATTGAGGTCACAGTGCAGTGCGGCCAGTCTTGGGATGTGTGTATGCCACTGTAGTTGCTGAAAAAGAACATAGCAATTTTTCGAAAGAAAAATGAAATTCAAATGAAAATAATATTTGTTTAACCGAATTGACTGGCATTCTAAAAATGTGTGTACATTTGAAGATAAAAAGAAAAGATTTGATTGGTGCTTATCCATGTTGTGTTTTAATTGCTCAAGTTGGAAAGGTCAACAATGAAAAAGAATGGAGATTTATAATTATTATAAATATGAAATTGAAGTGTATTAGGGGCTTCAATTCAATAGTCAGGATCGCATGGCTGCATAAGCCACACAGCTTATGGTTCTCCAGTTTATAATGTCATCAGAACTCAGACGAGTTGCAGCTCAGTTCCACATTCTCCAAATAATTAAACACGTAATCTCGTCTATTGTTTCCATGTAATTACTTCAGTGCAACGTGTATACTCATTCTATTTATTCTGGGATGTCTTCCTTTAATTTAATGTTTGTTCAGTTTTTTTTAAAAAAATTCTCTTTTACTTTTTTCCTCCACCCACCGAAAATGCTTTTAAAAGTACTGCTACACTTACAAAGCTGCTTGAGTTGTCATGCAACCCATTATTTGAGATTGATCAAATTTCATTTGATATCAAAGATTGCTGCATTTATCACCTCAAAAGACTGGGAAACTTCCAGCTTTGAAAACACCTAAAATGTTGTTCATCCCATTGCAGAAGCAGAATTTTTATTTATTTATGTGTTGTGGAATCATGATATCAAATAGAAAAATGCAGACATAGCAACACAAATAAGCACTGGATTCACAAAAATAGTCATGACGGTTCTGAAATACCTTTGCTAGATGCTAATGCTAAAAAGGGCCAAATATGTTTTTAAATTGTTTTTGAATTAATCAAAATATATTTACAGTGAATTGACAGTATATTTGTGGGAGAAACGCGGCAGCCAATTGCGCACAGGAATGTTCCGCAAACATTTGTGGATTGAAATAATTATTGTTTATTTATGAGGAGTTATTATTAGGCATGTATATTTGTGAGTGAAAAAAATTCCTTTCACCAAAATAATCTGTGGATACAATTCTCAGAGTGGTATAAGGACATATGATATACTTTCTTTTTTTTATTAAAGTACACTGTGGGGAAGATTTACTCTATTTCCCTTGTGTAGATTTACTCATGTTCTTAAGATTCAGAGCATCTGGAATTTGAAAACAGATTCACTTCAGCTTTATCTCTAACTTGGTTTTCTATCATTCTTTAAAATAATTTAGAGAAAACTGCATCAGTAGCAATAGCACAATTACAGGTCCAGAAAGAGAAAGTGGCTGTTTCATCCTTTGCTGTAATATAGAAAATGGGGGTGAGAACATAATAAAATGCTATTGAATATTTTGCCCCTTTGTTTTCCAGTTTGACCCTTGCTCACTTGGTATTTTTTTTAAAAAAAATTCTCTCTCCTGGATTTTCTTTGTGAGTTTTAAAACATTCCAGGATGCTAGCCTGTTTGAAGGGCACTATATAAATGCAAGTTGTTGTTCTTTATCTTTCTGTTGTGAAAGCAATGACTCCCTAGCTAGGGTACAGCTCTTTGAGTGTCAGATGTAGGTCTGAATACAATATCAGCAGAGAAGATTCTGAACAAAAAAAAAGCCTGCTGGAAACTGTCGCTTGTAGCAGCTTTTGTATTTTTAACCGTCTCATTATAATTCCTGTTAGGGGTGATCAAATCACCCCCAACTGCATCAAGCATTCATATCAGGAACAAATAGTTACTGAGCAGTTTTCAGGAGAAGGTCAGATTACAAATAGTCTTTGTTGACAATAGTTATTTCCAAATGCAGCCAAAATGTACGAGCATATATGACAATCCAGGGGACCATTAATCTACATTATCACTTTCTTTTTCCTGTGTACAAATACTATTGTTATACGCAAGTAGTGATTTAGACGATTCACGTGAACATAACCTGAGTTATATTTACTAATTAACCGAGTAGTGAGCTAAGGATAACCACAAAACATATTTGTAGCAGTCAGTGCTGGAATAAAAGCTTTTCAGCAAATGAAGGGTCTCAACAAATTGGTTAATATTGCTCCCTTACTAATATTCAGCAGTAATTTGTGTGCAGTGGTTTCTATTTCTATTTGTTAAATTGGAAAGATGTGGATTTCAATAGCTCACAGCATTAATTTTACATTTGTAGTATTGATTATAAGTCAACGCATCAGCATCTCCCTATTGCAGTGCTCCTTTTCATATCACATGATCCATTCCAAAGCATTGGAGAGCACTCAGTCTTTGACTATTCTCAGGAGTCTGCTTGTGATGGGGCAAGAACAAGCCACTGCTACCAATTTCTCAAAACAATCTGATATTGTAACATACTAGTGGGAATGGTTCTGCATTTCTGTGTCAGTTTTCAACCAACGTTTGGCGTTCGCACTTTGATGCAAAACTAAACAACGTAAATGCTTTAAGAATCCAGGAAAGGGTGTCCTTTCTGCTGAGATTACCAGAACTCTTGACTCTAAACTCAATCATGTTAAGTACAGGTAAATAACAGAGATGAAGGTTCATATATGACAGATCCCTCAAAGGGATATCACAGGCAGAGATTACAAAGTGTCTCCTGCTGATTTCCCTGTTATACATTAATACCTGCACTAAAACTGCAAATCTATCACCGTTTATCAATAACAATGCATTTGGTGAATGTTAAAATGGTTGCTCACAGATCTTTTTATTAGTTTTAATTTCCATATCATCTCTGTACTGATGACACAGTTGCTATGGTAACAATTCTAAGTTGCTACCATAATCACACTGACTGCTTGCTGCTGAAAACACACTCTTTAATTCTGCCTTCAATTTAATTATTCTACACACACATACAGCGGTGGTCACAACAAATGCTTAAAGGCCTCTATTTTGCTGCTGTACATGTTACTGAAGATTTATTTGCGAATCATTAAAACTCAAATCTGTTTTACAGTGAAACTTGCTAAAATCACCAAATCCTTTAGATGGGTCTTAAAAACAAAATATTTTATGTTGCAGGTTTTTTTTACAAACACACGCATATCAGAGAAACAATGAAAACATAGAACACGTTAATGCTTTGCATTATTTAGGAGATAGACAAGAAAACAAATACTGATCCCATCCAAAGCTTGTTATAGGGTCCATCAGATTATTTTATAGCACATTCCCCAGGTTTTGACATTGCAATATTTTACAAGGTTACACAGTCCCAGTAGTTGGTGATGTGATAAATGTTCATAGGTTATCGATGTTTAATGTTTTGCCACCTCCCACGTATTTATTAACTGTCTCTTAAAATTCAAATACCGGATCATGATATTGGTGCTGACAGAAGGCAATGGTCAAATTGAAGCTGTCTGTTTTCCAACTTCTGGTATTGAATAGACTAAATTGAATATTTATATTATTGCTCTTTTTCCCCCAAGATTATTTAATTCTTAAATTATATGCACCCATATTGAAAACTAAATTCTTGCAGGCTCTATGGCCTTGCTCCTCTATTCAGAGATAGATTTTTTTCTGTCTGTGTTTGGCGTGTTAGAAATTCTGAATTCGGGTCTTTATGTTATTGCTACAGTGACCCTGCTGAAAATTAGCCTTGAGCTAAGCCAGCTTCTCTTCTCAACTATATTGTGTAGTTGTGATTTACTCTACTGAAATAAAAATACAATACAATACCTGGGGGACAAAGGATGTCTGCCAAGCACTGCAGTATTTTTAGCTGCTCCTGTTGTATTTTTCAAATGGCAACAAACCTGCCTATATCATTTAAGAAAGACTGCACTGAATTTGGGCAGTTCTATCATTGGAAGCTGTTGAAATTAAGAGTGTGCAGGCCAACAAACCAATGGTTGGGTGCCCATCCACCGTAAGGCAAAATGATGTGTAACACAATTATTTTTGCTGATGTTTTAATGTCAGAAATTCCAAGAGGTTTCTTTATATTTTATCAGGTTAACATTAACAGAGCAATGTGGTAACTATACAATAGGGTGTCATTTGCCCCAATTCATATTATGATCAATTTGTTAAGGAAATATATACTTGACCACAACATTCTGGAGGACTGAAGTGCAATTCTCTTTTGGACTGGAGTTACTATTTGTAGTTTTTGGATGCTTTAAACTCACTACATTCATTTAGAAATCTCAGAAGAGGCAGAACCAAATAATTTTCCCCGGATTCCATTGCTCTCTTCGACCAGGTGGTGGGAGGCTTATTCTTGTGTCATGGACAATAATACTCCAGTAAATTGGATATCCACTTTATTCAGTGGCTGTGTGTGGGTACTGCTGTACACACTTTTGCCTCCAAATACTTGGTGGTAATTACCGGTGAAGCACTTTGAGACAGGTGCTATATGCAAGGATTATTATTTTATGACTTTGTTTATAGGAAAGCTCAACTAGTCACTTCAACTTTTAAGAATTGGATGGCTTAAGCCAAGATTCTGTTACTTTTTAAGAACCAGATGGGTCTTGTAATTCAGTGCAATGATTGAGTAAATGTAGAACAATTCCGTTTTTCTTTTACAGATTTTTATAGGAATATCAGGCCAGATTCAATGTGGAAACATTTGAGTGTATGGATTTGTAAATTGTAAGGTCATGCATTTTTACTGGATTCCATTTGGCAGAGAGATTATAACAGGATATAGTCTGAGAAACATCTGGTACAGAATGTATAAAAACATTTTATGAATGCTTCTAATCCTTCAATCTGTCAGGACAGCGTATGGATGCTAAAACAAAATCAATGAATCAATGTAATCAATCGATCAGACAAATAGTGCAACTTGATCTGATGCTGTGATTTTACACCTGTACTGTATGTGTACAGTCAGCCATGGTTCTCATTAATCTGACTTTCCTGTTTTACACACACTTTGACCCACGCAGTGTCTTCCTGTACCTTCGGTAATGTTAAGCACATTGCATAAGTTTAGATATGCCAAAACAGGTCGAAATATTTGACTCAGTGAAATTCAATATGATTGAAGCTGCACAATTTATGGAATATCATGGGAAGATATAACAGTAACCATATGAAATCCATTTGAATAAAATCGTTTAACTGCTTAACGGAATCCTAATCCTGTCTCTGAGCCTACTTTCCATTTCTACCCTGGTTTTGGCACAGCAGAATGCAGAGGCAGTAACATTCCAGACAGCCAAGGTAATCAAATACACTTGAGTTCAGTGCTGACCCCTCACAGATCACTGGCTGATTCAGAGTCTTTCACATGAACCATATTCATATCATTAGGTGCAAATTGATTCAGGTGCTTCCTGAGGACACAGTCTTAATATTGCATAGCACTACCTGTTTGCTGAGGCCAGGACACTGAACTCATTTTAAAAAACACAGCTTAATGCTGCAATGGCAGAATGAGATCAGATGAGCCAAAGGGCATTCTTCATCCAAACTAATCTCATGATCTTGTGAGTTAGTCACCTAAACTGGAGTTCATTACAAACGATGAATCAATGAGATGTTCAAATGACATTCCAAACTATGCCAACAAAACTCATGTGGTTATCAACATCATCTCAACCCCAAGACATACATATGCATCCTTGAAACACACTCTGCAATATACATCCAGGTGGAATGGAAGACATTGCTTTTATTTGATTCTGGGTACATTATCTTTTCTGACAGCAGTGGAAGGCAAAGCTCCTGAGATCAGCTCATGCGATTTGAACTTAAGTACCATTGTATCATTGGATGCAGTGATATCAGACTATATTTCATTGCATGTTACAGAAGCATTAGCACACCAAGTTCAAATATATATATATCTATATAACATATATAATATATATATACAATATATATATATAAAAGCAGGATTGCAGTGATAAACTGTTGCTTAAGTTTTTAGTTGTGGCCAAGGATGTGTTATAATGGACAAAAGTGAAGGCTACATTCATTATTGTGTACTTTTGCTTCGTTTTCTATAACCCAAGGGGCCGTAGAACCTTAAAAATGCAATTAGTGTTTGTTTTGTTATACCCTCGTACCAAATGTACTTTAAAAACAGCAGACAGTCTCACTCTTTGGTGACCCTACACTATCTAACTAGCTTATTCTTTGTGATGCCTGTGGTGATTTTGCCCACTGAAACTGATGCTTGGTGATGTCAATTAGTGTACAATAGGGAAGCTAATTTATAACATGTGATAGTTTGTTCGCCAATCATATTTAGCATTTCAGTCCGAGGGTGTAATAAAACAAAATATATAGACCATAGAGGTTAGACTTGAAGTGGGACCAGTGAACTCTCGAAACCTTGGAGTGGATGTTCAACAAAGCAGCTGGTTTTCTATCATTTACATAGTTCCCTTGGTCCATGATAAAAAAAAAGATGTCACGTTTGCTTTTGGTGGCCTACCTTAGTTTGATTCAAAGCTGTGAACAAGTTTTATTTATATATTTATTTATATATACTTGCTGGATTGTTAGTGAGTTATTCGACTTCTCATGCGCTGTGAGAGAATGTCTGGATGTGTGTGGCTCTCAGTATGTCTGGCAGATACATCTTTTTATTGCTATTTGCAATCAGGGAAACTGAAACTATAAATTTATTTTGATTCGTCCACTCATGAAGGCTTACTGGGTGTAAATCTATGAACATTAGCAGTTGTCTGGTATCCTCAGCAAGTAGTTATTTTTCATGGGGTTATGCATGCAGAAGAAGCCGTCCAGCTATTCAATAATAGGGGGATTTGTGCACTTTTCAATAAGAGTTATTTGGTAGCCATGCAATAATAATAACAACAACAACTTCGATTTATATAGCGCCCTCCACGCCAGACGGCATCTCAGAGTGCTTTAAAAATGCTACTATGCACTAGTACTGGACGACACCCAGTTGTACCTTTCTGCCTCATCCCTCAACCCCCAGACGATCGAGGTTCTGACAGCATGTCTGTCCGACATCGAGTCCTGGACGAGGGACAACTTTTTGTAATTGAACGTGAGTAAGACCGAGGCCCTCCTGATTGGCTCAAGCCAGCGCCTCCGCACATCGGGCGCTGCCAGCCTCAACATCCAAGGCTGCACTCTCCACCTCACAAAGCCAATCAGGAACCTCGGCATCATGTTCGATCAAAAACTTTCCTTCCTCCCCCACATCCGCACCTTGACCGGCACCGCTTATTTCCACCTGCTCAACATTGCCAGGCTCCGCAACTATCTTACCCCCCGCGCTGCCGAAACACTCGTGCACGCGTACATCACCTCACGGCTGGACTACGGAAACTCTCTCCTCGTCGGCCTCCCCAGTTCCTCGATTCACAGGCTGCAGGTCATCCAACACTCTGCAGCCCGTGTACTATCCCGCACCCGCCTCCGTGACCACATAACCCCCACCCTCGCCCGTCTCCACTGGCTCCCCATCCTCCAGAGGATCGAGTTCAAGATCCTCGTCCTCACCTACAAGGCCTTACACGGCCTTGCCCCGCCCTATTTAACCAATCTACTCTCCCCCTACACGCCCACCCGGACCCTCCGTTCAACAGGACTTGGCCTGCTCCAAGCCCCCCGCCCGAACCGCCCCACCATCGGAGGCCGGGCCTTCAGTTTCTCCGCTCCCACCCTATGGAATGCTATCCCTCAATCACTCCGTTTCGTTTCTTCCCTTTCCTCTTTCAAAGCCGGTTTGAAGACTTTCCTCTTCGATCGTGCCTTTTGTTCCACCCCGAACTTTTTTACCTCCCCTTCGTGTTTCACCCCTTCCCAAACACTCCCCTCCCAGCTCGGGTCACACGCCTCCTGTGCAGCGCCTTGGGACGTCCTCCCGACGTGAAAGGCGCTCTATAAATGTAATTTGTTGTTGTTGTAGTATTAATAATAAATAATAATCCTTGCATTTGATATAGCGTTTTCCACATCTTCCAGACATCTCAAAGCGTTTCACAGAACATAAAGGGTAAAGGGAAATAGATGGAAAGAGGACAGCTGAAGGGAAAAAGTGATAGAGAGAGGAAATAGCGAAAGCATGACATTGGAAAATTAAGTTTTATTTTTACAAATGTTTGTATATGGAGAAATAGAAACAGTGGAAAATAATGATAGCTGCAGAGAGAGATCTCATACTGAACTGGCATGAGTTCAGTTTGTTACTTTTTTAATGACATCCCAGATACCTAAGGTGCTCAGCACTTTGCGTTACTCTAACTCGACAGAGGACAAGGACATTGATTGACACGCCATCTGGCCACACAGAAGTTACAACGCAATTGCCGACTTAATGACTGCACCAACCAAATCAGATTAATGGTAGCGTGGGGGTTTCTGTAATCATGGTAGATTGACTAGCAGTTTTTAATGTCACTCCCCAAAATAAATCTCTCACCTGTAGAGCTATTTTAATGTTTAGTGTGCATTTTAAATCCGAAGCACCAAGCACCAAAAACCAATTAGAGAATTTATTTGCTTGTGTGAATTCTTTAATGCTACGTCAATAACCTTATACTGCTATACAATATGGCCTAAAATGCAGCCTTTATTGACTGTCATAAAGAAGCATTAAAAGCAGTGTTACAAACGAGAGATAACATACTACGCAGGCTTTCTTTGCAACAGAAGCAATGTGCTATATACTGTAGAAATCCTCACAGATCAGTTAGCGTATTTACTCTATTTTCATACAAGTGCATTTCAACAGACTTTCCCCACAAGCACAACTGCAAGTATTCCACAGCCACAGCTTTTTGGACAGGTTTTGGCCATTAGCTGGAGTATTTGTTTCACTCCACTACATAATAAGTCTCTTTAGGTGCCCTTCACCCTTTATGTTAATCCGAGCCTGAATAGGGCTGAGTTTACTGCATCCCAGGCTGCCAATATAATAGCAACTGCCAAGAAATAAACTGAACAGGGTTTCAGTGAAAGGCACAGGTGTGTCACACTGTGGGTGTCGGAAATGGACCAGAAGAAATAGTCTGACTGGCATCACTTGGTTTCATTATCTTCTCCATAATTAGGCCACAGCTTAGATAGAACTTAACTTGTGCCATATGGGCTGATACTCCAGTGAAACCGACCCCCCGTGCTGGTGGCAGTCTGTCACAGTGAAGGCTGTCAGTGCTATACTAAGCACAACACATACATTAGCAAAAAAAGGTTCTGCGTCTCCAAGAAATATGTGATTAAGCTTGAGGTTGCTGTAGAATCTGTAGAATTCAATATAGGCAAAAAACCCCAGCAGTTATCATTGTTTTTTTTTCAGTTATAATCTTTGAAGAACTGAATGGTTACTTTTGAATAACTTTTTCTATCGATTTCTATACAATTAATTTTTAGATATTGAGAGTAAATGAGGAGTAGAAAGGAATTTGTCATTTTCGGCAGAATTATGCTGTTTATTTAGTGCGGGAGTCTTGCAGACAGTGATCCACATTCCTACACTGGTAATCGAATAGTTTATGCAATGGAGAGCACTACTTGTATGTATTAAAAGCCCCACAGATTCCTGACTAATTAGCTATGTTCATTGGTATATTTTAAAATGAGGTCACAGCTCCGATAGAACAAAATTTAGCACAATTTTTTAGTTTAGCGCACAATTGGCTAAGACGAGGTGGAATTTCAGACCTACGATTTTGTTCACTCTTTGGTTGAAAACAAGAGCTCACAACTTAGCTGTCATTTTGTTCCAAGCTCCAGCGATGTTATTACCAGCATGCTGGGAGCCACTAACTATCTACAATAACGGAGCATGATTAGTCTGTTTATTTGACTTTAGTTCTGTACATACAGAATGGGAAGTCTCAATAGAAGATATATTAATGTTCTCATTACACACATAAATCTAGGTCTTTGAACCACAGGCCTTCAGGAAATTGGGACATTATTCACATAGTTAAATAAGAAAGCGAAAACATTGAATTCCTTTGCTTAAAGGACATCTTATTCCTTTCAAAAAATAGTGGAATGGACGGACCCA
The DNA here is from genome assembly GCA_035084275.1 of Hydrolagus colliei. Taxonomy (NCBI): domain Eukaryota; kingdom Metazoa; phylum Chordata; class Chondrichthyes; order Chimaeriformes; family Chimaeridae; genus Hydrolagus; species Hydrolagus colliei. Next base: position 4,155,906 of record CM068748.1, read on the forward strand.
TATCACAAATCAATTTATGTATCAAAGGAGGAAAAATTAGATAAAAATAGTGCACAGTGAGGAGAAACAAAACTCAAACCTGTCTGTCAGCTGCTGTGCAGAACAAGCCCTTGCCCTTTATAAACCTGTATATAGTTTACATTACTGTCTCCTTGTGGAATTTCAATTGGAAATCATTAAATAAAAGTACTGAAAAAAAGGTTCCACCTCCTTGTGGAAGCTAAGTTGTAAACTACTGTATTAAATTGAGGAGTGTAGGTCATTACAAATAGTGCTTAAATTTGGTTTGAGAGCTCTGTGCTTGTATAACATGAGCTCACACGACTGAACTCCCATAGGCTGAATGCAGGTGCTTATGATGTGGTAAATCATGAACAGAAGTCCAGATCCAACAACAATGTGAAAAGTGACTCAGTGACTAGCTGATAGTAGGTTTGCCAGAACAGATTAAAGGATTTGATGAGGGGCTAGTTTGCGGTGGCAAAATAACTATGAATAAATGAACTGGAAATTAATTTGGGGATAAATGTTTTGCAAAATTGGAGGTAATATTGGGAGAGGAGGAATCCTTTAAATAACTCCAGAACCTTAACATGAAATTGGTTTGATATAAACGAGGGTAACAATAGGATCCCCAGAACCATAGACATTTACAGCACAGGAGAAAGCCAGGTATCCCATGTGTCTGGCCTATAACAGAACAATAACCGCAATATAATATTTGACCACTTGTAGGCGCAATTACCCAACTTGGGGAAAATCAGGTGCTAAGTATTTTGTGAGTGAGAGCTCAATGGCTTAAAATTCAAACAGTAGAGAATGACCCCTCCACCTGTCACTGTAAGTGGGCGGCAATGTACAGTATATGTAATATCACTGTTATTCCATTTAGTTATACAGCAGGTGAATTGGAACACTAAAGTTCTTTTCTGTACAAGTGGAGTTTCATTCTCTGAATCCACTGTAAGTGAGTTATTTCTGTACCTCTGCTGCACATTGAAGTGACCGCCATAACAATTTAGCTGGCTGCATGGAGTGAATTGATGGCTTATCTAAATAAATGTGAGCTTTTTTAAAATTATTTCTACCGGAAAGGTTCTGAGTTTACATTTTCCTTTTTTTAAACAAAAATAGCAGAGCCAAATGAAGATCTATCTTATGACAGTGAAAGCAATAGGAAAACACATTTCCGAATTTGTCAGTTCAATCAGGCTGGCACTCTTTATCTTCAAAACAACAGTCAGATTTTGCAACCATCTTGGTTCACATTTTTATCCAAGATTTAAGACATTTCTGCATATAGATCTCACTAAACCTGAATGATTGCCTACGTACTCAAATATTTACTATGATCAATAGTGAAAAGGTCAAATAATTATCATGTATGTTTGGACCGTGTGTGGTATTTAAGACAATTTATGCAATAGACTGACACACATTCCAATTAAACAGCCATCTGTTTGTATAAGTTACTTTTTATGGTTTTAATGATGGTTCTGTGCATTTTAATTATGTAGCCACTTTTAATCAGTCTGAAAAGTGACTCCTTGATAACAGGTTTGCCAAAATATATTAGAGGATTGGGATGCAATGGTTAGTTTGCTGCGTCTAAATGACTAATAATTGACTGAAAAGTAATTTCGTAATCAACTTGTTGCAATCTTATTCCCCAGATTTCATTAACATTCATTTTGAAAGATGCAAATAATGTTATCTACTGGGTGAGTAAGGGGGGGTACAATTATTATTTTCTAATTAATTGATCAGTTAATGAATCACAAAAGTGTGTAATTATTTCATCCTTCATGGGACAATGGACACTTAGTTACACATGATTTAAAAAGCAGAAGATCATTCGAGAGCTGTGGTGATGCAGTTCCCAAAAATTTAGGTTCTGTATAGTCAAAGTACATCCCAGGAATTATTTGCGTTTCAATTAAACTGCGCTATTAGAATTGATTCTTCCAAAGGGCTGGAAAATTGTTTGCTCAGCAGTTTGTGCTTTCAAAGGCATGATAGTTAATGATATTAACACATTTGGTTTATTTGCATATTGTACTGACCACGTATGTGAACTATGCAGAAGCGGCAATGAGGGAGGAATTCAGACATAAATGGCAGGATAATTGAAATAGAAGAAAATAATTCCCCTAACTAAACTAATTTTGGGTCTATGGGGGAAAATATGCTATATCTGATGTGATCACATAATCAGATCAAGTACTGCAGATTTTCCCACTATATAGAGCATGTCTAACATAAATAATAGATTCCCTTCAAAATACTGATATACCACAACCTTTAGCATAGTATGCATTTTTATGACTGCCTTACTCCTGCACTATTGAACCAATCCACTTTCATAATACTATATATATATATCTCCCTTAGCTTGTTTGTTTATTTTGGTTGATCTCTCCACCTAGAACATTGTTGCAAAGACAAGACCTATCTACTGAGTCAAGTTTCAAACCTTTACACATTTGGTGCAGCATTCTCTGGCTGAATTTCACCAAAATTACACCTTCGTGCTGCAAGGTTCTGGCATGATATACTGTACAGCAACAACTGGCGTTTATACCAACGTTAGCATCTAGCCAGACTTGTGTAAACTACTGGCTGCTAAAAAAAAATATTTTTCCAGAGGTTCACTTTGATTTGCATGAAGAATAGTTCATCGTATTTTTCTACTTGCAGATGTTGCCCCAATGTTCTGTTTGAATTGACTTTTAAATGAAGCGTGTCACCATACTACATATGGGTGTAAATTACAGTGATTCATAACCAGATCTGTTAAAAAGTACATTGTGGGGCCAAATAGGGACTCCCCATAAGTGGAAATAAGTAATTGACACAATTTAGATCTCAACAAAGGAGATAGAATATATTTCCCAAATTATACAGTATATGGTGTAATCAATGATCTCCAAGTATGTTGTGCTGACTGTGTTTCGAGTTTACCGGTCCATAGATAACCAAGGTTTTAACCCTAATCAATCACATGAGATTAGTTACAGGACACAATGTACTCATCCAATTGTAGCATTCCATTGTGTTAAATTACCAAAAACCTACCTGTAAATGAAACATTCTGCATACTTTAAACATTGTGTGAAAATGTAAATAAAACGAAAAATATGTAAAATGGCGGTTAGCACACTGAAGATTCAAGAACCATAATGTGGGGAACATTTATTGTATGTTATAATTATCAAATCAAACAATCCGCATTTCCCTCCTTTGTTTCTTTGTGATACAACTCCATTGGAACAGGTTAGTATCAGTGGAGAGAGGCAGTAAAACTGCGGGAGAAAATGCGCACCTATTGCAATTCTTGGTGGTTTCCACAGTCACTTAAGGGCTGCCTCATAGCATTGGCTCGCCAGTCACAGGGTAATATCCTCTGATTCTATCTACATGATACATTGCTTATCTATATGTACATCTTGGATCTCTGTACTTTTTGAGTTGCTCAACAAACACTTGTATTTTATTTGAAAAAAATCACAAAATAAATCATTGTAATTCAAGACAGTGAAGAGATCCCTCCTTAACATTAGCAGTACCACACTAGTGCACTTGACATACTTCCCCACGTTTGTGCTGATTGTAGATTGAAGGAAAATGTAAAATTGTTCTTCAGATGCCATGTTGAGACACAGAAAGAAATAGCTTTAATGAAGAGCTCCCCTTGATCAGTAATATGTCAGGTAACTTTTAGCTCTGCTTCATTACAACACTGCCTCAACACAATTTTCTGCTCATTTATGTGATTTGCATGTACTTGTGCTAGCTTATTGACATTAAATAGAGAATCCCTCTGAGGTGGAACATCTAGCAGCTGAGCACCATTATTATCACTCAGAAATGTAGTGTAATTGAAAATAATCGGGAGGGGGAAGGGATTAAATATTCCAGATTTAATGAGGGTTATATTTGTGTGGGATTATAGGTGAATGCTTCTTTTCAGAATGTGGCACCAATTCTGAGATTCTTATGGTTTACTGGTAATTAATTGTGAGAGAATGAATAGTTGAGACCACTTCTATTTCTTTCTTGGTATCTGTATGTATGTATTCTATATCTGTAGCTGTGAACAGGGTTATGAGTTTATATACGTGAAAAAAATTGGGCAACCACAATGTGTGTGTAAATCATGTAGCCTGGGCCAATGCAGTAAGTCAAAAGCTATATTTATATTCAAGGCACATTTAGAAATCTTTCATACAAATGAATGAAAAGCAAAGACACCTTTTTATTTTTTTTAAGGCGTGTATTTATTTTCATTATATAATTCTTCAAAATGACCTTTATTATTTTACTCGTCAGTGTCAAGTGATTTATCATTTTACCAAGGAAAGGGACAGTTAGGTCACAGATGGGAAACTTTCAAGCTTTCAAACACTGCAATGCATTTGTAATATAATTTAGATTGTTTCTGATGCATGGAAATTAATATACACAAAACTCTATGCAAGGATAGTACCCTTGTAATGATATAGAAAATTACAGGTTTCTTGAGTGTATAACGTTAAAAGCTAATATTTATTAATATTGGCAAATATTCTATAAAATAGAAATTAAATATTAATTTTTTTATTAAATGCTGTTTTATTTGGCTTTTAGGTGTTGGCAAATTAGGTTTGATGTAGGAAAATGCAAAGTAATTCAATAAGGCAGAAAAAGTGAAGAAATTGTATATAGCTACACAGGTAGAGATAAAGCTATAACAAAGGCCAATGGGGTCTTGACTTTTATCCACAGATGAATCAAATATAAAAGCAAGGAAGTGATGTTCAATTTATATAAAGCCTTGGTTAGACTACATTTGGAGTACTGTGTCTAATTCTGGTCTATATAAGAATGATATAGTGACAATGCAAAGACTGCAACATAGTTTCACAAGGATGATATCGGGCCTGACGTGATAGACTGAATAGGTGTGCATTATTAATAAAGGTAGAGACTGGTGAAAATAATCTTGCTGATCTATAAGGTTTAATGTTACCGGTTGGTTACAGGAAGACACATTTCGGCTCATTACATTTACATAATCTATTATATTTTCACGTAACCAACAATATAGTTTGCTCAAGGAAGACTAATTGCACAAATAAAGGCAACTAAGTATATCGAGCTGTGCTGTGCTACTCTGAGTAAATAATATTAGATCATCAAGGAATATCAGGGAACACCATGAAATAAATCCTGAAAATATGTATTTATGTAGAATGATAACTAGTTCTACTGAACAACAGTTATTGGATTCACAACATCATAAAGTAACAATGAATAGGGAGTACTGTACATAGAACATATTGTCTTAGGCGCCAGAAAAAAAGTATTTCACTGAACTGTTTAGAAATCACTTTGAAATATGAGCAGAAAAAGATAGGGTAAGCAAAGGTGGTGCAGCTTAAATTATGTCAATACAACCGTACTAATTAAATAAGCAAGTGTGTTATTGAGGATTACAAAGGAAAGCTTCCTGCATGTTTTAAAGAGGAAGGATTTTAGGCAGTTAGTCATGATGAGACACATTAAGATAACTCAGAAAAATACCAAAATACTGTGGCCAAATCTGAAAGACAAGCATCAAAACACATCACCAGCAAAGTGTTACTTAATTTGCGAGATGGTATTTACGATAGTTATTTGCCAACATGGACATAGAATGGAACATAGCAGTGGCTAGTAACATAAAAAAATGTTTAAGTATATCAATAAGGCAGCAAACTTGGAATCATATATTGTAATGTGCCTGAGCTGAACAGGAAGGGAGGGTTGCCAAATGAATGTGTCAAAAGCATTTAAGATGTCAGGAGAATCAGCATGAGTTTCAACATTTTGATTTAAACCATTGGCCCCATGCTAATAGAGAAACAGTTTGAGATCAAGGGTAGAGTAACCTGGGAAGGAGCCAAGCTCTTGATTGAAGATCAGGGACTTGGAAAAACATTTCTCAGCTATAGTACATCACATTGCTGTGCTCATAATGGAGAAAAAGACCAGTCAGGTCAGCTCATGGATTAAAGCCTTTCAAATGTTTACGACTGCTGATATCTATACAATGGATTATACAATAACACAAATATGTACAACTGCCTATTTAAGAATACAGACCTTGAGGTATGGGATTAATTTCATCAGGTCTTCTGTTGTGGTGTGTAGACTAACATCTGGGTTTCATCCTCTTTGTTATTTTAGCCAGTGTTACAACCATCTTGGCATGTCCACATTGGGAAAGCATCAACATTATGTTCAGATTTGGCCTTCAATTAGTGAAGTCAATCTAAAACCAAGGTCTCACGTTAACTAGCCAAGCGGCACTTCCTGCAGTTCTCATAAGCCAGTTGCTAGGCAGTCCGGTAATTTATCTGTGAGTAGAAGAAATTACAAGCACAATCCTTACATTTATCTATTATTTATTTACTAAAGGAATAAACAGAGCAAATATCTGTAAGCAAAACATCTATTTCTTAGCACAACTTAAAGTCCTCACCTATTCCAGAAATTGTAGGACAAATAATTGGGATTTTGGATTTCATATTAAGCAAATAAATAGAATGATGTAAAAAGCAATAAGCTAACTCAATTGTGTTTTTTATTGACTGAGGCACTAAATTGCTTTACCTGGTAAAGCTGAACTGGATGTTGAATGAACTGGAAAAGAGTTTAGAGGAAGTGCCCATGGTGAGACTGGAGAAGGGATCAGGCCCAAATATTAAATGCAAATGCAGAAGTGCAAATATAATAATATTTGGGTTATATCCTGTGTTGAGGTGAAATAATGAAAATCAAAACAAGAACAGGAAATATTGAGGTGATTAATGTGATGATTCATAACAGATTTGGGTGCGTCACATTTTTCTTTTTGATAGGGGAAGAGGGTGTGAGGGTGGTCAGACCTGGTGTCTGGCATATGCAGTAACCCATCACCATGCTTAAAATCCAAACCAAACTGAGAGTTCCATGCATCCCACCTATACATGGAGATTTGAGAGATGTTTATGGGAATGGTGTGTACATACTTTCCCTGGAGGGTTGCATCTTGCTTACCTAATTTTGGCAATATTAGATGCAGGTTGGCAAGTGCCAAGGCCTGCTTAGCTGATCCCACAGTGTGCATTGGGGTACTGCTAGAGTCTAACCATATAAAGCCACATAGTTTCCCACTGAAAGCACTGCTGGCAAGCTTTCCCAATGCTTGTCCAGCTAGACCCATATTACCCATTAGAATGGTTTGGCTTGCATGGTTAACAGAAGCTTAGTGTGAAGTGTCCCTGCTCCCAGTGACTGGTCAGCCTTCCAAATCCTGTCTAAGAGCCTGGCTGTATTAGCAGTGCCCTGGGGCACTACGGACACACCTGGCTCAGGAACTGGATTACTGAGACCACCACAGAGGGTGGGCTAGGTTCTGACATTCTGTTGCCAAACATGTCACCTTAGAGCCAGTTCAGCCAAGGAGGATGGTCAATAGTTTTCTCACTTGACATCTTAAATTCAGTCTTTTAATTTGGAAATCATTTTTTTCTTTAAGAAATGCAAAAAATGGGCTTCCAAATTAAGACTGAAAGTAAGAATTTTCTATTATTCTGAAGAATTTTAAATTTTAAGACAAATTGGTCTTTCAGGCTATGACTCAGGTGGAATTTGTGGCTTAGTCTTAAATCCACCAGGAACATTTAAGGGATGATCGATGATATAATGATGAAGTTCAACAATACAGTGAGCCTTATTCATTACTTTATTTTACAGAACACTTCCACTATAAATATAAGCATTGTTTAGAAGCTCGTAACTGAAAAGGAAGGAAACATATTTCAGTTAATGGAGATAATAGTAGACAGAAATTAAATGATTGTTAAGAAACTGGAGTACTTGAATATTCATGGAGTACCGGTGGCAGATGGAAAGCATCCCAGAGTAATAAAACAAATTAAGGCAGAGGTAAGGAATGCTCTGGCAGAAACTGTGCAAAGCTCATTGGATACAAGGGTGATACCTAAAGACTGGAAAATAACTAAAGTGATTCCAATCTTTTAAAAAAGGTCAGAACCATGATACTGGGAATTAAAGGCCTGTTAGCTTGTCATCTATAGTGGGAAAATATTGGAGTCTATTATAAAGGAAGCAATTCAAGTGCATTAAGCAAGAGTAAAAGCAATAAAGGTAATAAATCCAAGCCAACATGGGTTTATGAAAGGCAGGTCATGCCTAACAAATCTATTGGAATTTTTTTGCAAATTTAACAGAGTTGTAGATGAAGGTAATATAGTTGACATAGTGGGCTAGGTATTGCTCAGGTCACTAATCTTAGCGATGCTGTCGAGGTGTGGAAGCAGGGCCGCAAATTTGAGAGATTGTTCGAACAAAAGATTTGTTGCTTCCCTCAGCATTCCTACCTCCACAAAATTGGCATATAAAAAGTAATGACAATGGGGAAAATGGGCCAATTTACCTTGTTAAAGTCTTGTTAAAGGCCATTAAGGAAGCACTCATCCAGCATTGTGCAGTTGAGAAAACATATCAACAGGGGAGTTGGTAACACCAGGTCAGAGCGGGTGTAAGTTTATTGATAGGGACCAGTTGTAAAGTAGAAATAGAAATGCTGGAAGTCTATTGCACATGGCATTTGCTGCCTAACAGCATTTTAGTGGCATCACTGCAATGGCTGGTACTGTAAACTATTGCAGGCTATTCGTTTTTTATATTGTGGCACTGGGCCTGGAGAACACCAAATTTATTTTCCTGAAACAATTTACTCATTTGCTTTAAGATTAGCTCTAATAAAAATAATGGGGAGGAATTCCACCTAGGTCAAGATTTACTCCACGCTCTAACCTTTTGAGAGCATTCAGAATTTTGGCAAACTATTCAATTCTTGAATTAAATTAAATTAAATTCTTGAATGAAGTTTGTTAAATTATCTTTGAAGATGCCTGTCCAAGTTCTTGAAATAAGATCTGTGTAATTTAAAAAAAAATTAAGGCACTATTTATGAATTTCTCAAATTCTGAAAGCTTCGAAATATTAAATAAATAAAATAAATCTGAACCCCATTGGAATTTCTTCCCGCATAAATCAGGATTAGAACCTTTAGAGACAGAAAAAACCTTGTGGTAAATGCAGTAGAAACCATCATTCATACTTTCAGTAACTTCTGTCTCAATTATTCCAACACCCTCCTTGCTGGTCTCCTCAGCTCCACTTCCCACAAAATACAAATAATCTCCAACTCTACCACTTGAAAACTCACCCATTCTAAACTCCATAGCCCATTCACACCAGTCCTCGCCAGGCTACATTGGCTCTCTATTCCAGAATAGATCGCCTCCACAATCCTTACACAAATCCCGTCATGCCCTGGTACCTCCCTACCTCTCTGCCACCCACCAATCCGGTGTCCTGCTGGTCCCTTGCCCCATCCGCTCTATTATCGGCGTTCGTGCTTTCAGCTGCCATACCACACATCTTTAGAACTCTCTACCTGAATCACTTCGCCTTGTCCCCTCCTTCCCCTTCATTAGATCATGTCTGAAGACTCTCTGCTTCGACTGTGCTTAGGATCACCTCTTCCCTCCCCCCCAGGTCAGTGTCATGCTCTGCTATTGCTAAACTGCAAACTCCGAGAGCCTAGCCTGAGTGAAGGATGCTGTATAGATGCAAGTTGTTGTTCTATTACATTGTATTTGCAGCCTGTGAAATGTTAATTACGATCAGTGACAATTATTACAACACCAATAAATGCAGCCAAAGAGGCCATTTCATAACTACAGAATGTCCCTTTGTCTAGCTCATTTCTAATGACCCCTTTCCCCCAACTCACACCCGTTTCCTTAGGGATATCTGCATTTCACGTGAAGCACTTTCAGAAATCCTGCTGACATGAAACATGATGTATCAAATGCAAAGATAATTATTTATTAAGTTATCTGCACATGGGATGTGTATGTATTAGGCGGGGGAGTACATATTGTAGGCTCTGCATTCCCTGCATATGTGACAGTTCTTTTGAACAAAAGAGCAGTGATGATTGAGACAGGATGATTTGGCCCATGATAAACCTTACTGTCGTACATTAACTCATGAGCATATTCATTGTAATTTGCATAACCGTGCTATTTTCACATTTATTACTTTCCATTGTAAATTATTGCTCACTTTCCTCTCTCAGTAGAGCTTTTTTGATCACATCATTTACACCTTTCCCTTTTATTCATGTCATGTATTTTCTGCAGTTCTACTGTGATTCTCTTCAAGCTTTCCAATTTCTCCAAACACTCACCTACCCCCACCTGCTCAACTCCACCACTGTCAGTTGTGTAAAGCGCTTTGGGACACCCTTCCAACATGAAAGGTGCTATATAATTATCAATTGTTGTTCTCGCACATTTCTCTGATGGTCCACCCAAGCTCATCATGAGACAGCACAGTCAAATGGTTACCTCCTGACGTGCCTACTGCCTACTTTGGAATATAGGGGACTGACATATTCTGGTTTCAGGACAGTACAAGTAGAGCATGGCTTCTGAACGTTGTTTTTTGACTTTGTTGTTTTATTACAGCCTCTTACAGTGCTATACTCCACAGCTGGATTATACTTTTTTTTATAGGCCTAAATGGGATCATTAAGGTAGTTAAACAGTGTGAAATGCTCATCATCAAAGTGCCCTTGATTAGCTGCAATGCTATCATTAGTTAACAATATCACATTTTTCACACTTACCATGTTGGAATGCTGTGCACTCCTGCAAGGTTGTTAACTTTAGCCTGTTCCCAATTGTTTAACATTAGAATATATTTCTCCTACCCGATAGACTCTGTATTTTGCTTCTTTGATCAAACGGCCTTCTTCATCCGCACTTATTTAGTGATCTTGTGAATTCTGTGATGTTAAATATACTAATGCGCGTCAACTTCTCATTCTGAATTTATTTAACTTTGAGACATCTCAGAGACGTGATAAGGCACTATATCAAATGCAAGGATTATTATTATTATTATTTACTGCTCCATAGGGTCTTAAAATTAGCAAACCTTAATGCAAGGTAGTTCTAAGAATTCTCGTGATACTTCTCACTGGGATTAGTTGGGCCAATTTAAGACCTGATTTCAAGGTTAATGCTCATTTTTACCAATGGGAGTAAAACTGTCCACTCTATGCATTGTGTTCAAATTTGATCATCATTCTTGCAAGTAAACATTGATTCTTTGGAAAAGATCCAAAGGATAACCTTGATATTCACGGATCATGTAACACTGTGAGGTTAAAAGAGCTCAACCTATTCTTATTGGAAAACTGAATATGGAGTGTGGACATAATCCAATTTTTTCAATTATAGACACAATTCATACTGTGACTCTGGAGCCATTCTTTGTGTCACCCAATTGTTCGTGACAATTGAGGAAGCTATGAGCTGTAGACACCTTGAGTTGTAACTTCTTCACACTTACAAAATGTTAACTTGTGGAATGCATTTCTACCTGACACAATAATCACTATTTAATTGAAACATTCTGAGAGAAAATAGTTGATTCTTGATTCAATATAGCAACAAGCATGACAAGCTTGACTTGTTAACTTAAATGAGGCAATACACAATTATAAATGAGCTGTGTGGGTTTTGAATAAGACCAGCTCTGGCCAAATTATTCTCTCATGTTTCAACATTCTTATGCTTTCTAAAATATAATTTATTTCCCTTCTTGAAAACCAATCAGACAATGGATCCTTGCGTATATATATAATATATAAATGCTTTAGTTAGTTATACTTTAAATGCACTCTTGTAATTTGCCATGGCTTTGAACTGTAGAATTCCCCTTTTGATGATATACTCTATTGCTAAAGCATACAAATAACAGAACCTGTCAAGACAGAGCTTTTCACACCTGAGTGAGCAATCTTGTTCCTAGTAACTTGATACTTGGATGAAGATACTTGTTTATAGTAAACCTTCACACATCCTATATTTGCAGTTTGACAGTATCTTTGTGTCATTACTCTATTTGACTTCAAATTTTAGTGATTCAGAAAAATTTATCATTAAAGAAAATGTCAAAGTATCAATTAATTGAGTTAAACTTAAAAGTACTGCCCAATAAAACTAAAAAAAGGAAGTATTCATTTGAAAATCAGAAACAATAACAACTAGCAACAACTTGCATTTATACTGCACCCTTTACACGGGTAGCGTCTCAGAGTGCTTAAGGGAAACTGTTCCATTATCTAAAAAGTGCTAAATGTTTACTGTCACCTAAAATAGAATTGAAATGTTCTTAATATTTGAATGCAAATTGTACAAAGGGGTGTGAACGTGGGGCTGAGGGAGTTTCATCTACAAGACCAGGATCATGGTGTGATTTGCATCAAGCTAAACTTGGAAGAAATTGTAACATTAAAACAGAACAGTGTATTAAAAAATATGGAAGAATACTATTTCCGTAATCTTAATAGCTATGTAGTTGCAAGGGTTGCAAGAAATAGGGAAAGTGAATACCAGTTGTGGGATTCTGGGGGAAATCTTTGGTTTGCTTTATAATACAATACAGTGATTTAGAAGATTCAAAATCATAAGGTACTATAGAGGCAGCGATCAAGAACAAGAAAAATGTGGGTAGTGAAAGAGAAAGTGATTAATAAGTGACTTTAGCAGAATCAACACCACTTGACAGCAAGTAATTGATTCTGTGTTTATACTCCTGGAAGTGAAGTGTCTTTCCTTCCAGCAGTGTTGTAATGTTGAGAGGGAAACCTGATTTATACTTCACACTCCACTCCACATCAGATGCTGGCTGTTAAAAAACCAACACCAGTTATCAGTCAAGTCTGAAATTGGGCGTTAGTTTTTTTAAATGTTATTAAAGAGTTGCGCAATTGACTCTTTGGTAACATTCGAAAGCAGTTTGTTGAAAGTTCTAGGCCATTCATTCAACCGCTCAAAAGTTTTCAATGGATCATGGAGAGCAAGAGCAGTGCAACCCACACCCGCTGTGTTTATACGCTGCAGCAGATGTGAATTGCATTGCTCCTCAAACTACTTCCTCCATGTGGTCTCAGGAAGGAGCTCCAGCACGATTCATGCTGGTTCGACTCAGCTTCTCTTGCACGTTTGGATGAGAATTACTGGCACAATCACCACAAATATGAAATATAAGCTCCGCATAAAAATCCATGATTGGTTTGTGATGATAGTCACAAATGGGTTGCTGCAAACAATAAGAGGAACAAATGACACAAAGTACTTTTGCACATGTGCAGGCAGTTGATATAAGCTGAATGAAAGCCAACTATTACATAATACAGGATAAACTTCAATATTGGGGTGAGATTTGTGATACATTAAATGTAGTATGCAATGCTGAAAATCTCGCTCTCTAAATCCATTATGCAAAATAATAATAATCCTTGCATCTGATATAGCGCTTTTCACATCTTATCGATGTTTCAAAACGCTTCACAGAATCTACTGTAAAGTGAATTGACTATATTTGTGGGCGAAATGCGGCAGCCAATTGCGCACAGCAGTGTCCCACAAACAGTCATGGATTGAAATGACCAATTTTATTATTGTTTGTTTTTTTGGAGGGATTATTATTAGGCGTTTGGAGTAAGGAAACTTGCCCAATGTTTCGCCCTGACCTGCCTGGAATCGAGTGCTCTACCCACTGAGTTACAGGGTTCGCATTTGATACAGCATCTTATCATGCCATCGAGACACCTCAAAGCGCTTCACTGGATATACTCTAAAGTGTAGTGGCTGCTATTTTGTGTGTGAAATGCGGCATTACAATTGTGCACAGAAGTGTCTCACAAACAGTCGTGGATTGAGTGACTAAATTATAATTTTAAAAGTATATTTTGGAAGGAAATATTTCCCCTGGAAAGCAATCCAACGGGTTCCTACTTACTGCTGGGATAAACAGAGACATGTGTGTGTGGAGTAAGGAAACTTGCCTAAGGTTTTGCCCTGACCCACCCAAATCAAACCCAAGTCCTCTCGTTTGTAAGGCTGTGCTACAGGGAGCATGCTAAATTTAATGGCATTACTCTCCCTCACCCCATTCTCTTTGTCTCCCGAAATATTTAAAGATAACAAAATAGATGTATATAAAAATATACTTTCCTGTAGTAACAATACATTGCGAAGAGTGGCACACAGGCTCACACCCACACAATCATTATGAAATTCAACTAATACAAAGATACAATAAACTCAACTTTGATCAAAACTCACAGAATCCTTTTTGTTTAACAAACGTAAGCAGTGCAAGAGATGATGCAATTACAAATGTAGACTTTATTATAGCAGATTGGAAATAATTTTGCACATGGAAATTGATTGGTAATCAAAACAGAAATTGATTGTCCTTCATATTGCTTTAACTTGTGATATTTACAATGCTACCATTCTTGCTTCACTGATCTGATCAGAAAAGATATGGTATGGCATTAAACCCTGATTCAGTAAATATTATAGGTTGATTTGATAGTTTTGAGGAATATTTTACAGGTGACAATTGTCATTCACTATAATGACAGTATAATGACAGTCTCTGCTGTGAGATTTAAATATGAAACAAATGATTGCATGTATGATAGTGTAAATTGAGAGAGACCAGCCCTACTGTATGAATATATTATTACCATTAAAAGTACCTTTATATTTACTTTAGAGAGTCAAAGCATGGTACACAGTCACAAGCTTTTTCCAATGCTGGAGTTCTCCTGTTCAAGCATGTTTTCATCCCCACTAACATTATCAGCGCTGTTTCTATGTAGTAAAATCATCTCCGCATTTAATAAAGCATCTTAACACATCATCCAAATGTTTTAATTCACTTTACAGGATTTACTGTAAAGCGTAGTGGCTATGTATTTGTATATACACAGCAATATCCCACAAGCAAAGTGAACAACTCATTTTATCAGGGGAAATATTGGTCAGGATACTGGGAAAAACTCCCCTTGTTTTGTGAATAAGGTTATGGGATCTTTTATGTCCACTTAAACACCCTGACAGGACCTTAGTTAAACATCTCATCAAAAGGCCTGGAGTTTTAGCATAGACTATGAGCTCATAGTCCTAAAATAGGACTTGAACCCACAACCTTCTGACTCAAGTGCTACCCACTGAGTCAGGCTGATATTGAACCTAATATAAACATAAGAAAACATGAAATGAGAAAAGTTAACTTATCTCACAAGCCTCTTCTATTCACATAACAAGTGAAATCTATTATGCTGTAAACTTTGCTGCATACATTCTATCTCCTAGGGTTCACTCCTCAGATATTCCCTGATCCCAAAAGATAATAAAAGAAAAACTATTCATCCATATTCATCCATACTCATCCATACTGACATTTCTACTGTTCACTCCTGAACTGCTTCCCACAAGATTTCTTCCCTTCCCCTTACAGGGTTTCAGTAGCACAAGATCAGTGCGAGTATTTATTTTCCTTGGAGTATTTATTTTCTCAGTCTACACCTATCCTGATAACCTCCAATACTCTTCCCTACTAAATAGTTATTGATGTATTTTTTGAAGGAGTTAATTGACACAGCATCAACTGCTTTTCTTGGAAATCTGTTCTATGTATCTGTTTCTCTGTAGGGAAAAAAAACCTTCTAATCTCTAACCTTGCTTGAGGCTTGTTAATTTTTCAACCTATGTCCTCTAGTTTTGTGCCTACGGTCTAAGTGAAATAGCCTGTTCACATCTACATTATCTATGGCTCTTGGCATTTTAAAGATCTAGTTCATGTTTCCAATCAATCCTTTTTTTCTCCAATAAAGACAAATTCAGTTCTGTGAGGCTCTCATCACAGTTTAGAAACCTTGCCTTACAATCATACTTGCTACTCTTCTCTGCGCCCTCTCCAATGCAATCACTTGCTTTTGAGGGTATTTCTGGAACTCAGTTGTTTTGCACAACTGTATACTTCTCGAGTCCACCTCCTAACTCTGGTGTAGTGCAATTTATTTTATCGACTTGCCATTAGAAACTCCAGTAGGTCCACAATATTCAGGTGCCTTCGGTTTGTCTTATATCTCTGGTTATGGTGAAACACTGACTACAACTGGTCACCTCCATCCTATTGTTATGGAGGTGAACAGTACTTCTTGAAAGTTTGGAGATCTGCAATAAAAATTGTACAATATTGAAGAGTATACTCTCCAAATAATATATCAGTGAAATAATTCTCACTGACCGTAAGACAAATTAAACATTATGAATCCCTTGAGAGATGTTTTCTAACTGTATGATCAATTCTTTGATGCACTACATGTACTAACATTTTTTACTATCTTTACAAATCAGAAATATATACAGGGGTCCTGCCTAATACAACCTCAACAAATGCCCATGTATAGTATAGAGGTAAAAACATTTAAAATGTGCAATATTACTCAGTGGTAATAATACTCACATAAAACAACTGATTCTACATAGTTGTGTGCTGGTGGCAATGCCGTCCAAAATAAGAATCCCAATCCACCTGCGCTTCTTCCATTGCTCTTCTGATTTCTTGTTGCTTTATGGACAGCTACAGCTGATGTACAAAAGAGGTGAAGAGGTTATAAAGTGCAGGGGCCACTAATGTATATGGAGGTGCAAAGTGTATTTGACAATCTGCTTCCCATCTGCTCCCACTTGACCATCACTTCCACCCTACATGGTCATTCTTTGAATTCCTAAGGTGATGCCTGCACCTGTTTTCAGGATGTTCCTGGCATTTTTGTTGTCCCGTTTTTGTGCAGCCCGGGATTATAATGTCAATTTAGCTTTAGTTTTATATGGAGTCCTCGATCTATACTACAAATCAAAATTCAGAACCTAAATTGTACATCCAAAGCGACTGAGTATTTCAAAGGAAAATGCTGATGAAGATCTATACAGAGACTGGCTTAGAATCCTCACACCAGTGTCTATCAGCAGGAACAAGCCTTCTGGGCTCTCAGAAAGTTATTTGGTTGTGGGTGATATGGACGGAAACAACAGCCACAGTGCTTGTTTCAGAACTGCTTGCATGAGGATAAAAGATATTCTCACTGGAAGTCCAATTGCAACCTTCAAATTTAATATAACTACAATTAAAAAGATGGTGGGCTGTGGCCGAGGGCATCTTAAGTAAATCCCAGAGGCTTATCCCTTAATGGACTGGAATGCAAGAAGCATAGGGTAGCTTATGCTACCCAGGTGGCAGCCATAAACCTAACGGATGTCGTCCCACTTGCATTCCTCTGCAAGGTATTTTTACCACCACAGGGGATGGACTCTCACCTCAAGAAACGGGTTACAGCTGTATATTCAGGAACTTATCTTTACATACATATATATATATAAAAATCCTACCACTGTTCCAATATAATTATGAGGCCAAGGTACAACCTCCAGGGAAGCTAAACCTGCTGGAGAGAACCATGTGCGGGCAACCCAGCCATATGTCATATTCTACCTCACATGACCTGAGCACTTACTTCTACCACAACACATCGCCAGATTGGTGTTAGTTTGAAAACAAAACTATAGACAGTCAGTGGGCATTTGCAGACATTGTTTTTAGAAAGACCAGGCTATTAATTGTGTTTTTGGTTTGGCACGATGGCAAGTGACCTGTCACTACTGGATGTGAAATGCCTGAATGTGGATAAATCAATAATAATAATAATAATATTAATAATCCTTGCATTTGAGTGAGGTAAAGAGGGATATCGCTACCAAATCCATGTTGCTCCTTCAGAAAATAATAGCCGACTGTCTTGGTTATATATTGCGGACGGATAATATGTACTTAACACAAGTGTTCATGACCTTAGGAGAATCCACCTGATGAAGTGCACTCTGTGTGTTTTTAATGTGTAAAAGTATAAAGATTGGAGCAGTTATCTGCAAAAGTATTTGAGTGTAAAACTATACTGCCAGGATCTTGTGGACAATTAAAAGGAACTGCAAGGTAGTTGATTATAAAGGGATAACTGCAAACCTACTGGGAGCTCTCGGTCACCATTCCTTACCATGCTTTAACCTTTATAACTGCTGATTAGACGCACCCTAGAAGTAGACATTTCCTGCAGCACTCCTGAATGCGACATTTAATAACTTTGATCAAGACATATCGCAAATGATAAAGCTGCCCAAAATATCCATACTGGTAATATTACTGGAAAAAAAATCTACCTTTACGTCATATAAAATAGCTGCTTCCATGATGATTACAATTAGAACTACAGTGTATTTTGTTTCACTTTTCCTGCCCCTATTTGCTTTCGTCGTCCTCTTCTGAAGGCATTGGGTCTTACAGATGTTCAATTCCCCCTATGCTTTACTGTTCCTTAACCAAGTGTCGTTTATTCAGAAGTCTCAATCGGCAATAGGGGTACTATAGCTGGCCCTAATCTTGCCTTGCCCAATGTACTCACATTCCAGCAGGATTCCCTCGATGGGTTCTGCAGTAAAGCAGGGCACTGAGGCCGATTGCTGATACCCTTGCTTTGATAAAGCTAACTCAACCCACGATAGTAAGTAAACCCAATACTGTACAATCTTAAACAAAAACAGAAGTTGCTGGGAAAACTCAGCAGTCAGGCAGCATCCATGGAGAAAGGAAAGTGAGTCAACATTTCAGGTCCACAATCCTTCATCAGAATTGGACCTGCTGAGTTTTCCCAGCAACTTCTGTTTTTGTTTCAGATTTCTGGCATCTGTAGTATTTTGTGTTTTGTCCAATACTATCTTACCCTGTGTGGCTCAGTTTCACAACCAGTTGTAAATTCACTCACCCAGACATCACAACGGCTAACTAGCAATTCCAAAGCATAAAATGGAGACAAAATGATGAATAGACAATAAGTATAGGTAGGACAAGTGATGTCCTTCTTTGGAATACGTAGCAACTTCAATATGAACAACAATCTAGTGACACAGACTTCAAAGTACAATTTTAATCATTGTACTTTTTCTGCTATTCTGCAATGTATGTATTTAATTCCAAGGTTATAGTTTTCAAAATATGCATATATTATAATTCAGGAACAGCAGGAAGCCCAGGCTGAAGATTCGCCTTCAAGTGTCCCATACACATTTCCTATCATGTACCTCAGATGTCCAGAGAACAATTATCTTTTAAGTGATAATCTCATAACACAATTTGAACACCTGTGTTCTAACATGCGCGCTGCTGTATTTTAATATTAAACAGATCAGTTTGCTTCACTAATGTGGATAATGATGTTTTCAGTTTCAGTTTTTATGTTTTATAAATGCTCAGTAATGCATTTGAAATGTTTTGAAGTGAATAAATAAGTTTCTGCTAATTTCCTGGTGTAATATTGCAGTCACATTATTGCACCATGTTGAGTACTTACCTCATAGGTAGATCTTCTGTAAAATGTTACAAAAGATCTAAGTGCTTTCAGCAACACAAAGCACGTTAACATCAAAAAAAAACAAGCCATGATTGCAGGATTGGGACCTTAGTGTATCATTGCCCGGCCAGTGAAGAAAGGGGACTTATTGAGGGAAAAACATCATTTATGACCTCTCCAGCTTTGCAAAACTGTTCTATAACTACTTCAGTGACACATGAACATCAACTTGTTGGTACGTGTGAGACCATCTTGGAAGAGATGGAGGTGCATGGCCAGTTCTATTTGTGGACAGCAAAAATCAACCATCTGTGCACAGTTTTGTGCCTTGTGTGGAAAGGACATGGGCTGGATGTTCTGTAGCCTATGGAGAAAGGAATTGGGGAGGACGACTAATGGCAAATCCCAAATCAGACTAATCAACAGAAACATAGGAATGCTTAGAACTGTGACTTGACCAAATTGAAGTGAGGAATTTGGAGCCATCAAAGGCTTACAGTGGGGTTCAGCAGAGCCCTGTTGAGGGGCTAGAGGTGAGGTTCTCAGTTGCTCATGGATTTCATTGTAACTGTGCAGTCCTGTAGCGTAGTGGTTAGCGCACTCGTCTCGCCAGCAAACAAGAGCACCCAGGTTCGATTCCCAGGTGAGGCAGGTGAAATCTTAGGCAAGTTTCCTTACTCTAAACACACACACCTCTGTTTACCTAGCAGTAAGTAGGAACCTGGTTCTTAGTCGTTTGGTGGATCACTTTCTAGGTGTAATAATTATTTTCCTTGCTTCAGGGATACTGTATTTCATCCAATGTTGCTTCATAAGGTTTTATTGAGAACCGCGTCAATGACTTCACTGTTTTCCCATTTCATCTCAAAATGTTTGTATGTCAAAATAGAAAATGTGCGATTCACTACATTGTCGAACGGGAATCTTTTCGAATTCTTTCTACCACTTTTCAATGCCTAATTTTATCCACTTTGCTCACTTTTACCAAATCAATCCTGTGCAAAATGTTTGCGTGGAAAGCAAATCATGGCCTCACAATCTTTGTTAAATTTGTGTTGGCCTCTTTTTCTCTTGAGCCTGATTTGCTGGAATGTGTATGTACCAGTATTCAGGAAATAAGTTACTGGGAATTTGGGAAAAAAACAGATTTATACCCATTTTCACTAGTTTGTATTGGTTCTATTTTGCATAACGTATATCTCAGGGATGTATTGATATGTCCATTTCTCTCATTTATAAATCTAACTAACCAATCATTTGTGATACCACCTGAAATTGTCTGACCCACGCAAGATTCAACACCTTAATTCCTGATGCCTCCTAGTACGCAGGCTACTCACATCAGTTTTCACACTTTCATTTGTTTTCACGTTGAGTTTCACGATCAGCATTGGGCTTTCGTGAATAGCAAGAACATTTTCATCAGTCAATCCATCATCCCGTTAACAATTGTGCCCGAAGCTTCTGTGGGACAATAAGAACCCCCTCTTGGAAAGAGTAATAATAATAATGGTAATAATCTTTTCATCCTGTAATCCGTATTAGAGAGTCCACATGTCCGTAAATGCCACTTACAAATTCAGCATTGGAAATGTGAGAACGAGATTGGTTTTGGTGAGTTGTTCTTTAGTGGTCAAACAGCCTGAACACTGCACTTGGATGAGGTAACACTAATTGAGGAACTGCACTGCTCCATAGGTCAATAGCTTCAGAAACAGTGGGAAAAAAGATTGGAGAGATGGATGAAACTGGTACCGTTTAGGCCTGAGCCAAGGTTGTATAATCTTCAGTACACTTACTTCTTCACCAAACCCATATCCACAAAACTGCAGAAGTTTTAAACTACACGATGTTATTTTTAGTCTTGTTAAAAGTTGTCTGTCTGAAGGAACGTAACTACAGTGTATTTTTAATGGGAATTTCTGAAAACAAAATGCTCCGTTCTATCAGGTACTCAATCTTTTGAAGATACCTTTCTGCTTTTTAATTTTCTGCACTTTTTGCTCAGTGTTTGAAGGCCGACAGATTGACAGCAAATTAAGGGGCTTCGATTTTTCCTGTAATCCATTTCATCACAAATGGCATTAGGACAATCTAGAATTTGGGAAGTTTAACATTTCTGACAATAATGGATAATTTTTAATGCAATAGCTTCATCCATCTTTTGAAAAATAAATTAGATTTACTATTGACACAATCCACATCAACAACACTTCTATTTACTAAAGACTTTTAGCATCACAATAAATTGAGTTGCAAAGGCTGAAATACACTGAACAGATTTATTGATTATACTCAGCAACATAGTTTTAATGTGTATAATTTATAGTGCATAGGTCATTTCCTGATAATACACATCTGAAAAAAAATCGAAAAACAGTGTTTCCAGCCATATTGCACCAAGCATCTTCAAATCCTGTGCTACTGTTTTCTTTATTAGCATTTGCCACATCAATCAAAAGTTGCTTTTTAATAAAAGCAATATTTAATATTCATCGGATGGGTTATAGAGCCTAACAAATAATTGGAGATTAATTTAAGGAAGTGTTTTGTGTTACGTTAACATTCATGTGCCTTTTGAGCTTCATGTTTTTTAAATTAAAGTGATTGGTAATTGAATGAGTGGCTTGTAAACACTGTCTTATCTCTATTGTCAATAATGAACATTTGATAATTGTAGATAACTTCAAGGAGCTAAATCCTGAAAATTGAAACTAAGCTAAGACATAAAGGATGCCAGCTAAATAGTACTGAAAAGCAAAGAGGTGCCCAATATTGGTCTTGAAACGTGTTTGGTGTTACTGTCGTTTTAATTTTTAAATAATCACATTTCTATTTATTTTTCCTGGGCACAAAATTGTAAAAACAATTAAAATATGTACTCTCTTTTAATCTGTTTTTTTTAACAATATGCAGCATCGCTGTAACCTCCAGTACTGAGGCCAGAGAACAATGCCACCTCCTGTGCATATCTGGTACTGATACAAGTGGCAAACTGTTCATTGAGACTGCAAGCTTTTTGCTTTGGTAATCCAGATAATAAAAGCGATAAAAATACATTTAGAGTCACATCTGCATTACTCAAGATAATAAAGGGGCCTGAAATTGGCTTTGAGAATAGGCTGTGTACAAAGATGATACTGATTAAAAGGAACGATTTATTTGACATAATAATAGTGTTGTATTAGAAAATGCACGTAATCTTTGACCAAAAATCTGACATCATATTTAATCTCGCATTAGATAAGTGCTACTCCATTTCATTAGTAAATTTGCAAGATAATTTCAAAGAGTTTTATATCTTTGTATTTTTTAAAGGACTGAGGTCATCCTTTTTACCTTTTTGGAATATTTCATCATTATTACTACTACTCCTACAATGGAACGATTTTGAATTATGACTTCAAGCACATTGTGTAGCATTTAGTAGCTAAAGAAGAGGCAACCCCTATGTATTTTGATGGGCTTTGACATATTTGTAATCATTCTAGAGTTTGATAAATAAACTGCAGCAGATAGGCCAGAGTGACAGCACTGGGATTCAGTTCAATCCTCGGTTATATTTAAATGTAATGAATATACAAGTCTTCAGTGTTAAGGACACCTTTGTGTTTTTAAGTGCCGGCAGTAATCTAAGTGTTAAATTTGTGAAATATCACAGAAGAGAGATACTGCCAGAAATGTTGCACATTAGTGTCACAAACAGTTTATCCCATCAGCTATGTTACTTAATGCAGTTATCAATACAAGTAGCAAGAGTCTGTTGTAAGAACAATTAGAGCAGTCCGCAGTGACACACATTAGAGACATCTGAGTCATGCAAATAAAGTGCTTGTAAATCTAGATGCACTACATGTACCAGCTCCTACATCACTGGGCGTGTGGACTGGACACAGCCCTATTGGGGGAATTCACACCTTATGGTACTTTTCTCCTTGTCCAATTCACGGGAGAGCGGTGACAGCCTGAGGGCGCATCCGTCAGAAAGCCAAAGCTTACATTTAAATGTCAAGCTTACTGCAAACCTCTTTACACAGTCACATTGCTAGTCACTCAGAATTAAGACTTCATTCAGATTAAATAGGCCTGTACAGTGCTTTCCTATTTATTTGAATCAAGGTAGGCCACAATGGGAAGCAAACCATCTCCACCTTTCCTTCAAGTGTTTTTAATTAAAGGGGACTATGTCATCATTTAGGGAAATTGTGTCAGGCAGAAATTGATATGGGGTATCTGATGTGATTGTAGCAGAGGAGCCCCCAAAGCTTTTTCAATAACAATTGCTGACACCAAGTTAGCTGCATCTGAATCAGACCCATGTGTTTACAGTCATCGATTTCTCTATTGCTATTTTTTTTCTTAAACAATGACACAGGCCTTTTAAGTGCTGAAGCAGAATCTATCATTCTTCGCTGGCTGCAATAAATTGTAATTGGTGTGATTAGTAAATGGACATTAAAATCTTGCTAAGAAGGGGAGCAATTTAATAACTTCACATAAGTCAGGAAGTTAGGTCAAGGTTTCATTGCAGTTTTTGGACCTGTATAACAAGCTTACTATTTTCTTACATAATGTAAAGTTATCCTCCATTTAAAGGAGATTTTAAAAAAAGTTCCAGATCCATAAAATATCTCTTCAATTGTCGTATCCTCGGAATGAAGTAAATAAAACACACTAATCCATCTCATTGTTTTGTTGTTAAAATTTTAGTACTCAAAGGATTGTTTTCAGACACAATGGGTAATATTGCCAAGTGTTAATAACCTGACGCATGAGGTGGGTGACTTTAGATTATCATATCTGTCAACCTTCAGTGCATCACCGGAAGAGATATTTGTGAAAGAAATTCATGAGAGAGCTACAGATCCAATTTGAGCACCCGTGAAATGATTCTAAAGTGCTCAAGTCTGATTAAAAGCATGCATTTGTTTTCCATTATTGATGTGTGAGTTTTACTCAGTTTGTCGAGTTGCAGACTTTGACTGCCGATAAGCATAGCTTTCAAATAAAGGAATCCAATTCTGGAGCATTTTGTGGAGAAATTCTGGAGTTTTACTTAGATGTAATGGAATCCAATATAGTCCTGTCTCCGCTATGTTAATGATTACCTTTGCTCACACGCTTAAAGCAACTTAAATCGCAGTGCAGACACAGCTTATGTGACTGAAGGCTGTAGTCACCCAACTGTCAGGAAATTTATTTCGCATTGACTTGAGGTCTGTTCAAATGGAGGCTGGAGTCACTCTAACACAAATTAATCTAAATAAAGTTACTCTGTGGTAAATATAACCATCGTTTATTTTCTTATAGTATTCATTTGTCAGCTCACTTCCTGACCAATACTAATACTTTCTGTATGTATGTATTGATAAGACACAATGTCAAATTATTCAGTTCCTACTTGTGGTTTAAAAACGGTGTATATATTGTACTGACTAGTTAAGACTATGCTCCACTGTCAGTTTCTCAGTCAGTTACTTTCATTCAGCTCACTTTTTTTTTCAGCTGTGTATTTTCCATTACAGGTTTCAAAATATGTATTATAATATATTGTATGGATTCTACCATTCAATAATAAGTTAAATCACAAATAAATGGTTTCTGTATTGACGGAATAATTCTCTTCCATTAACACAAAAACATTAATAAGTAGACTATGCATTCTCT
Organism: Hydrolagus colliei; assembly: GCA_035084275.1. NCBI lineage: Eukaryota > Metazoa > Chordata > Chondrichthyes > Chimaeriformes > Chimaeridae > Hydrolagus > Hydrolagus colliei. The sequence continues at coordinate 4,180,948 of CM068748.1, forward strand.
TTGGCTTAAAAATAATTACTCAGGCTCATAAAGCTTAATCAAGATTCTATGTAATTTTTTACTTAAAGTGACTTTGATTGACATTCAGAATAAATAACTGTTAATAATGAAGTTAAAATGTTCAATATTTTACATATACGGGCTTGTTGAAAATTCCCTTGTTTCAGGGGAGCGCTAGTCTGTTGATCTTTGAAGACAGGAAGATCTGAATGTGTAAGACACAAGAGAAATGGAAAAAAAATATGCTGCGGTTTTGCTTTGGATCCCACATAGAAAAAAGATTCCCGCGGACCCAGCAGATTAAGTAGTAAATTACATTAGGTATCTATGTACCAGCAGGTATGGAGATTTCAACAACATTAAACCCTATTTCTCCACATCTACCAGCCACTCACTCTGCTTACTGTTCTTTGCTTCCAAACATAACACAATCACACCAAGAAAATCTAGGCAGGCTACTACGTAAGATATTGCGGACACCCTTTGAAATCCTTCAAAAAAAATTGACTCAACTTGTAGGCAAAAAACAGGAGCAAAAACAAATGAGGTGAAAAATGCATTTTTCATATCATAGACAAGATAGCTGTTAGTGAGTTGTAAAACTGCAACTCGATTGAAATGTTCTGATAAATGCAGTTTATAAACATTATAGTGGGACTCTGAGCTCAAGGTATTTGTTTAAACTCAGCACCATTTGCCACCCTGCGTAAAATATAAGCACACTTTTTTTTGTTAAAAAAAAGGTTATTGTGGCAAGCTTTTATGGTTTCTAGCACCGGGAAGCATTGAGTATAGTTATGCAGTAGTACTGCAACACAGACAAAAGGGTCACACAACTCATAATGACATCTGACCTGGGGGAAGATGCAAATCATGTGGCAGATAGCACTGTATTTGCAAGTTAATTTTGAAGTGACACTCTACGAGAGAAAACGTCAACGATTATACATATGGATTGACTAGTGTCTAAATATTGTGCAGGAATTGATCTACTTGTAGATTTCATTTATTTTCCAGCATTCGTTTTCTTTCAATTTGTTGAATTTGTATATATTTATAATATATATCTGTTACAGTATATAATAAGTCTATTCCTGCTTGCCGCTATCCTTTATTTAATTACTCAAAATTATTTTTGCAAACATTATTCAAATTTATTATGTGGTTGAAAAAATGCTACTGTGATAGTCTGCAGAAAATAAACTGCCCTGAGGGTTAATACAGTCAAGAAGTAAAGAAGTGTTTTGGACATGTACACAACATATGTTTTACTGCTATAATTAAATGAGGTGGACTGGGACTTAATACATATGGACTTTGAATTGCCTAAATTTAGATTAATACTATTTGAAAACTTTCTACCAAATTAGACACTGAAAGGTTAGATTTGTGAAAGACAATGCACAGACTTGCTACACAGTATAACCATCGACAGTGATCCCAGGAAAAATACCAAATCATTTTTTTTTATAAAAGAAAAATGACATCTTTAAAAAGAACAGCTGTTTTTTAAATAGCAAAAACATAACATCGAAAGTAGTTTTTGAATAATGGAAAAAGCTGTGACATACTGACCCTGGCTAACAACAACATGTTCCAAAAGTCGAACTTTTCCCGTGGGCGCACTGCACCCCCTTTCCCCTCTCCCCCCCTCCATCCTTCCCTATCCACCCCCTGCCCACCACGAGCACTACCACCACAGTAGCAACGAATTGCCTATTCTCCAAACAACAGTAAATATTTATCAAACATTAACTCACAATTGTGGACAAGCAGCCAGAAAAGAATTTTCACAAATTCAGGAAACACTTGAGAGGTAAAACCAACATCCTGAGACAGGAGACAGGCAAGCCTTTGACACCAGGTTGGTGCTGAAACGACTGGAGAACCTTTAGACAGGAAGAGCCTGTCGTTGGGTCAGGACAAGAGGGACACAGAAACAAGGCAAAGGCGAACAGAACTTTCCATGCTCCATCACTACCAATGAGTTTTTTTTTCATGGGAAATTAGTCTTCAAGAGTTTAAATTTGCTGAACTGTACGAAAATCGAAACTGGAATCAGCAGTAATTGTATTACTGTAGATGCCTGCTAATGGGTACCCTGTTAATATGAATGTTCATTTAAAGGGAACATTTGCTCAGGCACCAATTAATTCCCCATACATTCTTCACTGTTTGCTTAATCAAAATGATTGGATAAAGGAAATGTTTTCCTTGCCACAGGGGTGATCTTGCTTTGAGGCCTTTATTGTTCTGAAAATTATTTGGAATCATTTGCGCAAAATAAGAGATGCGAATTGCTGCAAATTGATAGATATTTTTTTTAAAACTTGCCTCTCGCAAATTCTATACCGTATTCAGCCTTCAAATTCTGAATGTGACGAACACTCACGTTTTGCTCCAGGTTTTGAAAAAGAATATTTTTTTTAAAAAAAGGGAAAAACAACAAATATGTTGTTTTATATCTGCTGGGATTTGTTTCCCACTTCAAAATTATCCCTGGTAGAAATTTCTCTTATTAGGTGTTTTAAATAATTGTTACATCCCCCAATTTTTTTTAAAAAATTATATAAAATAATTGATGATGCAATGTAAATGGTAACATCGTGAAAAAATAGCTATTCTGCTCTGTGAAGAAGAGAGTGACTCATACATATTATTGCACTGGTGTTAATAGTTTGTTGCTGGAAACTACATGGAACTACTAATGACTGGGGTCTGAAACAATGGAATAAAATTACAGGCAAGCTGCCATTAATAAACCAGAAAATAAATCCCGGTTCCTGCACATTTTTGAAAATGTGTGGCGCTCTCAGAGGTCCTTTCATTTTAACCAAATCAGGGAAACTTGTCCTCAATGCAGTGAGGCAGATGGAACAATAAATCACGGAAGCCATCGACTGCCTGCAGTGTGCTCACCGCAGCTGTCACTTTTTTGTCTCTTTGGTTTTAGCTGACATGGTTTTAGGTCCACTGTGAACCAATCTGGACTTTTTTTACAGTCATATCCATCAAACTGGCTAGTAACCATCAACCTACTGCAGCGATCGATTCGTTCAGTTATTCTCACGCATAGCCAATGCTGTGCTCTCTAGGTGAGACATGGGAGACGCACCTCATTTTAGCTTTTGCCTGAAGCTACAGCTGTGATTTCAGAGCAATCTTTGCCAACGTTATTAAAGTTGCATCATGATGAAGATCAAGCAACCCAGATTGCATGATTTCTGACAACCCTCGCTCGTCCTCCCTCCCCTACAAAACAAGCAGTGTTATATATCTCGCGCTGTAACTAAGACATTGTCTTCAAACTTTTACTCTTGTGGTGTAAAGAAGGATATTTTTGCGTATAACCTTAGCTGTCGTTATAAAGGTCAGTCCTTGACCATCAGTTATTATTTCTGTCCAGTTGGTGGCGCTCTCGTGTCAGCAATCCTTCAGTTTGGTTATAATGACATGCACTGTGCCAAACTAGCACAGGAAAAAGATATAACTCTCTAAATTAAAACCTGAATTAAAACCTGCTGTTTCCTCTGCAATAATGTGAAATGTGATTTCAGCCACCAAGAAGTCTGCAAAATATAAATGTCACCTGCTTTTAGTGATGTAAATCCCTGAAGTGGATTGTTACACATTTTATACAGTTTTCCTTCCACCTTGTAGCGGAAGTTGAAGTGTTTCCAATTTCATAGTAATGACCTTTAAAACAGATTTTGAATATCATAGTAATTAAACTGTGTCAAACAACTTTTTTGGGGGTGGTGGGGGGCGGAGGGAAGGGGTGGGAGGTTGGGGGCGGGTGGCTCCCAAAGAAGGGATAAAATATCTTCGCAACCTATACCAACATACCGCACACTATTCAAACTGTTTGCACAGACTCTTCAAGAGATTTCGAAACAAATCCTATTGAATCATTTAAGGCGTCTATTGTATCCTATGCAGATTAAACTTTGCTCCATTTGGGACGACGGGGCAGGCTTGGCGATTTGTACTACAAAGACGAGCGGACAATGGATTGCCGTCCGTTGCGTTTGTGTGTGTACGCTTACATATAACATTTTAATAACATTAGCAGTAAATTGTTTCTGCCAAGAAGAAAGATAAAGGAAGGCCGGTTGCCCAGGTGTCATTTTCTATAAGTGAAGAAGTCACAGCTTTGGGAAGTGCTGTACTTTCTGGCAGCACTTATGTGACACTTTTCTGTGTAAAATCCATGACACATTTCCAAATACCAGAAGATGCCTATGCAGCTCAGGGGAGTCCTTTGCTGTGAGTGAAATGTAAGGTCACAGACATGCCTTGCTATTTCAAAAGTTGCAGAACTGTTGTGTTGTTGGAGGTTAGTAAACCGAGCACAAAAGCTTTCTGCAGCAAAGGGACAGGGGAAGAGATTCTTCATAGAAAACATTCACTTCAGGGTCTCAAAGCTCTGCTCTTGGCAAAACGGAGGTCAAATTACCTATGTAGATGTGCAGCCACTGTTACTTTCAATAGAAAAAGAAAAGGCAGTCTTGGTCACTCTTTCACCTGGAAGACAGATCATCTCTTTTTACATCTCAGCTCAGAGGGCCATTAATTCCTCTTAAAGCTTCTTTTTAAGCTGGGGGGGGAAAAAAAAGTTGAAAGTAAGATATTAACTTTCAGGTTCTGAAAAGGGCCTCATCTCAGCCTTTAGATGCTCAAGTACCATCTATTGCTAGTGTGAAATCCAATAGTATCAGAGAAAGGAAAGCCAGCTAATTAGTGGCAAACAGATGAGAGCACATTCATAACAGGCTATGGTCGAGATGATGAATGTCGCTATGCATCTTGTAACATTTACAAGGATACTGAGAAGGCAAGCAGGGTGTGATAACATGGCAGGAAGCAGAAGAATGATTCATTCCTTCATAGTCTGCCCCATGTTCCATGGATCACCGACCTGTCCTAAAGTCCCATAAACTGCTAGTCAAAGATGACATTGTTCAGCCTTCTCACTAAAGTCTCTGAAAGAGCAGTGCAGCGTGCAAACTGAGGTCCAGTTATTGTCTTTTAAACTAAACTGTAACCCGATGTATCCTGGGCTTCTCTTGTGATTGTACCTTAAAGTCTTCTTTCTTTAAAAATAAAGCCAATAAAGAACGGTAAGGAGTGGGGAGTGGGGTGGGTGGGGGGGGCCTTGAGATCTGTGCAGGTTCTGAAGGCAATATCCCTAGTCAAACAAAAAATGTAATAGATGCGTTATGACAAAAATTCTGTGCATTTACCTCCCAGCTTTAGCTTTCTGCTTTTAATGTGCCTGCTCTGTCATTCTGTCAAAACTTTTATTAGCAATTGCAGATGTCCCTGTGCTGTTATAATACATTGGTGTTCAATGTGCCCCATTATTGATATACTGTAAGGAAATAAAAAAGAATAAAAATGGCCTTAAATTAAATGCCTGAATGTTTACAAAGGAACATGACATCCTTAAAATGATTGTGGGAAATGGGATTGTAGATTCCTGCACGCATTTCTTTAAATGTATTACAATCAGTGAAAATGTGTGGTAAACAAAAGAGAAAATTAAATATTTTTGAAACAAACGAACAGCGGAGAGAAAGCCATAGAAACCAGTGTCCCTCCTCGAAGTGGAATTGTTATAATCTGCTTTATTGCAGAATGCATGTGTATCAAGTTCTCTTCAAACGCAAACTTTTGTGAGTTTGAAATTAAATTTTGGCAGCAGAACACAGTGCAGTTAATCTACAAAACTGGCAAACAGCAGTGCATCATGAGTAAAGATTAAAGGAATGTAATCTCTGAATTCTGCAGTTTGTACATTTTTTGTCCCAGAAATATCTTGTCTATTGGTAAGGATTTAGAATTTCAGTTATCTACAGGACTTCAGGAGCCCCAGTTTGGCTTTTAAAAGAATGCCACCTCTTCGATCCTTTCCTCACGCATCTTCATGTGACAAACCGCGATGTCACCTCAGCGTGTTTTCCTAACTTGTCTTATTTTGCGCTACCGAGCCGAGGCATTGTTTCAGGCAGGAGGTGACATGTTAATAGCTTAATAGTATAATCTCACAAATGATAATATGCTGTCACACCGTCTGAAGCAAAATGTTTACAAGAAAAGTGGTAATATATGATGACAGTAATTTGAACAAAAATGAATTTACTGCTGTTGTCTCATTTGCAGTAAATTTTCACATCTTTCATGCACAACTTGCGCTCCGTGACCTCATCTCATTATTGTGTTCTGTGTGGCTGATGAATGCTTTAAAGTGAAAGGCAGGCAAATGAAACAGAAACCTGCAGCTTAATAACTGATTTCAGAAGTTCGCACTGTGGTTTGAATGAATTTCACTTAATTTGTTCGGCAGACAGATGTGGTGTCAACCTGACTGATTAATTAATACCAGCTAGAACTGCCCATTAAAATTCAGGCACTATCTGATATGATTATGTTTTGACAATTTACAAAATTATTTTCCATATTAAAATGTGTTAAAAAAAATCAGCTCTCTTGTGCAATGCTTAACGGAATTGAAAGACTCGGAATCTCAGCTTCCTTCCACTCCGATGAAATAGAGCTTCAGAAAAAAGAATGATGATGTTTTACTTCAATGCTAAGCTAGTAACAATCACGAGTGCATCCTTTTAGCCACACTGGAGTATTTCATTGCAAGGAGAATACGGAGCCTCCCACAAGCACATTGTACAAGTGCCATAGATATGATCTCTAGAGCAGGGTGACATCCTAACTAATACATGGATTAAATCCTCCCTGCTCAGAGGGTTAGAAGTTCAATAATTACAGTACATTCATTTCATCTTCTGGGAAGTGCATGTTGACTCAATTCATTTTGGTTTAAGAATGCTGTACAATACCGTTCACCTTTTTTTAAAAAAAGAACAGCAGACACCAAATCTGACTTTTGTCCTTGCTTTTGTGAGCAGCCGTTAGTTAAAACCCCAGGATGAGTTTTTAATGAGAGTTTTATTACTTTATTAGAGAGTGAAAGTGAAAACAGCATTAATGCAATGTCTGAGGCCACATGATGAGGGAACATGCATCAATACACTCTAATGTATAGAGATTGTGGGCTCGATTTTTCACTCAATTACAAAGCAATCTCCACTTCTGTCATAGGTACAAGTGGAGAGTGTGCATCTGCAGTAATATCATGGTAGAGTACTTAGCCCTGATCCATCTGTGTTGTTGCAATGGGATTGTGGAGCAACAACTGTGCAGATGGATAGATGTTTTTCCTTTGGAGGAGGACAGCACTAACAACAACAACAAATTTATTTATGTAGTGTCTTTCACGTCGGGATGACGTCCCAAAGTGCCTTTCACTAACAGCATGCGGCTTTTCCGCTTGCCACTATGACAGATTCAAACAATTGTAAACAAGCTTCACTTTTTGTTTTCAATTGACTAAACTAAAAAGTACACCAGTAGTGTAATCCTATCCTCTCGTCTATAAGAATTCCTGAAACAGACTCTAAACATTATTGCAAGTTAATACATGTATCAACATGATGGGAGTGCGCATCTTACAGCAGCAATTTGCAGACTACGTTTACATTCACACATTTATTTACCCACAATGTTGTTTGAAGCAAGAGTGGTGTATCTGCAATGACTGTTTATTTGTTTTGTCCCTATTACTAGAAGCACTTTGGTAACATGACGATTACATTGGAGAAGATGTAATTTAGGAACCCATAAAAGAGTGCTAACGTTATTCTGATCAGGAGCGAGTAGGCTAGTCATCGCTTCTGGTAGGAAGAGAGCTGGATTTTGCTGCTAATACCTGAATACATCCCACTCACACGTACCACTGGCAGCAAAATTCCTTTGGTTCAAAGTTATTATTATTAGTTTGTGAATCTGAGACAGAAAACCGAAGAAGTACAGATATGTGCTACCATCTGAAGCTTGAGCCTCACAGTGAAAATGGCTTCTGTATAAATGTCCAAACTTGCCGGGCAAGCCAAGATGATATACTTAATATACAGTCAATTCACTTTACAGTATATTCTGCAAAGTGCTTTGAGACATCTCGAAGATGTGATAAGGCGCTATATCAAATAGAAGGATTATTATGATGATTATTATTATCCATGTAATAAATGTGCACCCTGGGCAGGATTATGCAACATCAGTTTTCAGGTATGCTCTTTTGATTGTTGAGTCTGTTAAGTGTGTTTGCTTACTATGAGTTGGTTTCTCAGTGTAATACTAGGGTGTGTGGCAGTGGTAATCAGCACCTGGACTTGATTTCTCACTGTTGAATGAGCGTCAGTGTTAGGGGCAACTCAACGCTCCCCTTAACACCGCTCCAGACAGTTATTTCTGTTTTTTTCACAAATATCCCACCTGCCCCCATGAGCAATCTGCCTCAGAAAGGACAGGACTCCAGCTGTCTCAGGCAACAGCAACCACAAGTCTGATTCTGACTCGTTTTAGAAATATTTTTTCTGGCCTACGCTATACCGCTGGGCTCGGACACCTATGCACTGTGCCAGCTCTACGCATTTTTTTTGGGAGGAATAAACTGAACCCTGCCAGAAGTAAATTAAAAATCTTTCAATGAACGACTCTCTGCCCCAACTGAAAAATAACCAGAGTGCTGCCCTGGTGTATAAGGGCCATTAAGTTTTCACTTTTCACTTTATCCCATCCTGCAAATTTACCCATAAAAGTTTTGTGAGTGTGTGCACATGTGTATGTGTGTGTGTGGGGGGAGGAGATGATGGGGGGGGAAGGGAGGGTTAGGCCAAGGTGGAATTGATATACCAGTAACTGCTAAGTGATCACCTTTGACAATGTATGCTTTACAGTGAGGATTTCCCATTATAAGGCAATTTTCACTAGAGCCATAGGCACAAACGGAGAGATTGCTTGCACAATTGTGAGTGCTGTGATATTTTGTCCAATTTAGCAATCTTAAAAGAAATGTTATTTCCCCCAATTCCAGCTTTAGTTCTCCAAACAAAAGCCTCATGTACAGACCTTGTGACAGGGATATAAAGGGACCTGTGCCTTTAAAATGTTTTTTATGATTGATCCGTAGAAAAGATGGGTTAAGAATGGCCCCTTTAACTTCCAACAGGTTGTGTGGCCTTTGTCTCCACGCTTCAGTGTAAAATGGTGGAACTGACATGAAAGAGCAATAGAAGAACATGCACATTACATATTCATCTGGTGACAATCAATACCACGTTGCACTGTAATGCACAGTTCAGTTTATCCAACATATGCTACAAGGTTGCTCATAGTGTTTGTTAGTGCTGACCCTAACAAACTAGAGCTCTTGCCTCCGTTCTTTTTCTGAGCCGCACAGAAAGTGTGAAGGGCACGTTACAGAGAGAGTGTTTTAAACGGTTTCTCTATTAGTGCAGGAGTTATAAAGCAGCTTTCAGGTTTCGACTTGAAACCCCATGAAATTCGGATATTCATGAAGTTCAAGCTGAAAATAAGATGCCAACCCTTTAGGCAAGCACACGAACCTCCTCAGACCCCTAGGAAACGCAGGCACATCTCCCACTATATCGCTAGGGAACACAAATATGGATCAGATGTTTCCCCCTCCACTAGAAGCACTGGGGTTTGGATGCCTTCCATGCTAGACCTTCAGGAATATACACAGATTTATCTATTTAAAACGACTCCTACCTGTATTGCTGCGGCAATGGCATGAATGAGGAAAAAATAGAATCTGTCCATCATATTATCACTTGTATCACTTGTAAATAAGCCTATTTCAAAACAGATTGCCAATCATCTAATGCAGCAGTCCTTCTGAAGAGCCATTCAGAAACTCTGTTCTGATATGGATATATGACTGAGTGAAGTAATGAAGAGCAACACACTTGTAGAGTCTGAAAAGCACCGAATAAAAAACAACAACAACAAAATTACACTTGTATAGCGCCTTTCACGTCAGGAGGACAGCCCAAGGCGCTGGACAATCATTGTTTGAGACCTGAGCTGGGAACGGGGATGGGGAGGTTGGAGGGAAAGTGGGGGATTTGATATGACCGATGGGACCATCGAAGAGAAGGGTCTTGAGGCGGGACTTGAAGGAGGCCAGGGAGAAGTCAAGGCGAAGGGACTGTGGGATGGAGTTCCAGAGGTTGGGGGCAGAGTGGCTGAAGGCTCATACTGCCAATGGTAGGGCGAATAGGATGGAGGATGTGGAGCAGGCCAGAGCCTGCTGAGCGGAGGCGGTGGGCAGGTTGGCAAGGGTTTAGGAGGTTGCAAATGTAGGGTAGGGCAAGGCTGTAGAGGGCTTTGAATGTGAGTACCAGGATCTTGAATTGGATCCTCTGGGTGATGGGGAGCCAATGGAGTTGGGTGAGGATGGTGGAGATGGAGGTCACAAAGCTTGGAGTGGTAGAGGACACAGGCTGCAGAGTTCTGGATTATCTGCAACCTATGGAGGGAGGAATTAGAGCACAACAACAACAACAACAACAAAATTGCATTTATAGAACTCCTACAAAACAAGTGTTAGAAAGGGACAATTATCAATCTTATAGTTGGTGAAAAGTCTTCCAGTTACCCTTTGTCAGCTTAACCTTGCTGACCAGAGCATTTTGCAGTGTTTTTTGGCATTTGTTTCCCCAGTATGAAAACTTGAGCAGAACAGAGCTGCACAATCCTTGCTTTTACACACTCCTCACCAATAGCAAAAGTGAGTAATTGGTAGGAGTCATTCTGTTTAAGTCGTGGAATTTTTGTTACGCAAACAAAGTCCAATAAATCATTTTCCTGTCATTCCACAAAGAAAATAACCCACGAGGAAATTGACCTAAAAGGCATGTTTCGACTGTGATGCTGGTTATATCTGCAAATGGGATCACGCGTGATTTGCTGCTGTTGTTGTTGTAGAGGATTTGAGCAGTTCACTGGTTGGTGCTTGTGAAAATGAAGATTGCTGAGAATATGGCACTACGTATGAATCAATATGTGGCTGATTGTGAATGAATGTCCGATTCCAAAAAAGTCTGTAACTACAATTGAGAACACATGAAAAATGTTAAAATTCAGTTATGTTAAAACAACATTGAGCTGCATGATATGAGCATATTTGTTAATGGGGAAAGCGGGGGGTTGTACTGAAATGGAAGGTAATTTTTGCAATTGAAGCATTATCATTAAAACCCTTTCTTTTTTTCAGACCCTACACCGTGACACTCAACTCCAGCTCAGCAGCATTCACCAGGATTCCCATGACTGGAAATACTTTCAAAAGCATTAATTCTGCTTACTGAGTGACAGCTCTCAGGTTGATCCACCTAACTAATCAAGTGACAAAACTCTTAGCAGGAGGACTTCCTGAATGGCTAACTGCACTGTCAATCAAAAGCTGCTCATCCATCAAGTTGGGTTAACTTGTGTGTATGTACGGGAGGGGTGAGGCTTGGGGTTCTCTCTGAGTTTGAAAAGTGGTAGACTTGAGAGCTGTTTCAAATTGATTTTTAATTATTTTATGTGGTGATTTTATTTATCTTGGCTTTGACCACTGTTTCGTATTTATTAAAAGTTTCTAGTTTTGAAAATTCTCCGCTGCCTTCAAATACACAGGGTGCAGTTTAATATGAATTGTTTTGTAGAACAAGCAGGTTTTGCCCCCGTGAAAAATTTAATATAACTTTACCGTGTTTATGCAAAGAGCAGCACAAAGTCCAGGGATGGAAACAATTGGGGGCAATCTGCCAACAAGAGCAATTATAATATATTATGTATATTTTTCTATATTAAGTCAGTGCAATTAAAACAATGATTTATAATGTATGACACAATTTAAGAATGTGATGGTCGGGTAGGGTGATACAATAGCTCCAATTTATAAAGTGAATCTCACACCAAAAAAAGAACAACAGTTATAGAAAATATAGAAATGAATTTCACTTAACTGTATCAAAGGTTTTTCCTTTGACTTGCCCCCCTACACACAGTATCGGATGGTAAAGTGCATTTACACTTTCTTTACAAATACATGCATCATTTTCATTTGCTACAATGCCCAATTTTTCCCCACATGCACGGCACACAAAGAAAAATATTGGGTGGGTTAAATCTGTGGTGCATTGAAAATAACAGCGGTTTAAATTTTCACAATGCTCCTCGTGAACTGCATGATTATTTCACGAATGCTGCCTGTGTTGATGCTGCAACTGTCCCAAGATATTGGGCTGCAGTTCACAGCACATCACCATGAGCTGCCTGCTGGAAGCACCAACACATTTTGTGAATTACAAAACGCTGTTTTGGCGGCGCTTCGCGAGATGAGATCTCGACATCATGGGACATAATTGTTCGTAACAACCATCGCAGCATAATGAACCGTTCGACAAAGTTACGGTCTGCGCGGGTGTGCACACAGACAAATTCATTCCATTGGAAGGAAAAAAGAACGGAGAGGAAAAATAAATGTTGCCCTGGCAATTTCATTTTACAATAATTTTGATTCCTTATGAGATACTGTATTAATGAATATTCCTGAAGGACCCCCACAACCAAACATATCTTATTATAGGACTTACATGTACAGATAGTACCAGTACCTCTCCGCTCCGCGCATATAGACTTACTGTGAGCAAAGCTTGTTTCTTCTCTTCCAGTGCAGCATATTACCAGGAAATGAACATTATTCCCTTGAAATCTACTAAGTCTTTGGCTGCTCCTTTCTAGCAATTACATGCACAACATAAAATTGATGATGTTGAGGCAAAGATTTATAATAAAAATAGGGTTTCAAAAAAAATCTGTCCAAATTGCACGAGGGTACTGGCTCACTGACTTGTGTTTGTAAATTATATTAACCCTTGGTTTCAAAGAAAAATAACTTGTTTCTTGTTCATTCCAGGTAATAAAACGAGCAAAAGGAAAATGTTCTCATATGATAAGAATCGGTACCTTCTATAATTAAACACAAAACGCATCGACAGGATAAACAAATAAAATAAAAAATATATTATATACCATTTCAGTGTGGTATGGTTGGGCTTGAACTTCCACATGTATATAATTCTGTAATTAAATTACATATACCACAATACCCATATCTGGCGTGTTATGGAATACTTAGTCTGTAGTAATTAGCTTCCAAATGTCATTCAGAATTGTAAAGCAGGCTAAACTCATTGCTGTTAGTTGTTTCGCGACCGTGTATTACATTAACATCTTTCCCTGTATGTGAGATGCATTATCAACATGCGTTTGTGAGTGTAACATAAACATGCCTCTCTGTACATTTTAACATTTACATTTTAACATATTTAAATATTGCAGGCACTCAAATCACTTTTTGCCAAGAGACATATTTTAGACAAAATAATGTATATAATTTCCTTATTTTTATGTTACCGTTAAAAACTGTTTTTTCTTTACAAAATAGAATTGAAATGCTCGCATTTAACATTGAATAGTATTTTTATGACTATTTCTCTGAAATGCACAATTATTAATTAAAAATATCATGGTTTTCCCTCCTAATAGGTGGTCAGCTAAATGTTTAAGTCATAGAAAAATATAATATTGCATAAATTCCTATATACACAGAGTGACCAAAAAGTTGTGATACCATTACAATGACAAGGTCTAATAAATCTTAAGAAAATGATAATGAAAAAATCTGTTTTTAATTATGGCAGTTATCACGACTTTTTGTATAACACTACGGTGCTGTTATTAGCATTGGAAATAAGACAACTTAATTTCGGTGCTGCCGCTATTACTGCTCTAAATCTGTAATATGAAATGTGCAAAATGTAATATAGTAATTAAAATATGAATGGCCAGTAGTCACTTGAAACATCCCTTACCATCTGGTAACCTAGTGCTAGAGTCCATAATTAGAACATTATGACTGACACACAAAATAGTAAATTAACTTGAAAACTGCTGCCTATTTCATATAGCTTATTGTTTTGTGTATCCTGAGCTCACTTTAACCAGCTTTAAACCACCTCCTGTTTTAATTGAAAATAGTTGTGACAAGCACTTATAGGGTTAATAGTGGGGCTTGTTTATGCACAGGGTAGCTGAAGCTCTTGTCTGGAAAGTCTTTATATTTAAACATTGTATAGCTATGGCTATGCTTCTAGCCTGTAAATATTCACAGATCTACAAAGTAATAATAGCATTACCACTGCAGGAGTCTTTGGGGAAGTGAAGCTGCCAGTAATAGATTATTTAAACCTGCCCATGATGGCTTAGAAAAATCCTTGAAGACAGAAAGGGTCTGTCTTGTTTAAAGATGCGTTTCCAAGGATGCGATCTTACTTGCAAAGATCCTTATTACACTTTGGTACCCCTGAGCTGCCTAGATGACACCATCAGTTACAGGTGGTACTGTAAATGCAGGCAAAACACCAAACCCCCAAAGTCAGTCACTGAAATCATCTTCAGCTCCCAAATTGTCATGGAAGGAAAATAGCATAGGATGTGTCTTATGCTGTCTGGCCAAACTAGGGCACAGATGGGATAATGGATTTTACAAACAGCATTTTGATGAGAGGAGGGGAGTAGAAATCGTATGTAAAATGCACAAAGGCTGTATAAACACACTGATGCCTGCAGCTGGAACAAACTAAAAAGATGTTTAATAATTTAGAACCAAGCAGGCAGGGCCTGTGCAGCTGTTATGTGCAAGGGACCATGAAAGCCTTCCATCTGACAGCTGGCTCCATCTTCCCTCATCGCTGTGAGGAAGAAGAATGCAGATTTGGGATTAGCCAATCCCCGTTACCCTCTCCCATCTGCCACAAAGACCTATGCAGTGACTCCTCTCAGCAGAAAAGCATACACATAAAAACACACACACGCACACAAACATATGTATGTATCAGTATCACCCATCAGCCATTCTGTGAGACTGTTGACACAAAGCCAGTACATGGCTGCTGTCATTTTTGCTGGAGGGCACATTTTGCATTTCACACATTTGCAGAAATACAAAATGTTGCTGGATGCAAACTATTCTGGCATAATTGGCTGAATTAGTCAGTTGTTTACCTTGTGTCCTCCACCTGATTATCATAGCTCAGCTGGGAGGGCTGGGAGAAAAGAGCAAGAAGGGATTTGGAGGGCAGGTGAAGCTATGTTTGCCCAGGAAAAAAAAGGGGTCCTTAGTAGATTCCCAGCTGGGTAATAGCAGACTTGTGCCAGGAAGATGCCTGTTAACAGTCAATGCCTTTTCACTACGTTCCAGCATACACCATTAACGTTCTTTAATATTAACAGAATCAGTGTTGCAAAAATACTTTTGGACTTTAAATTGCTCAGAGTCTGAATAAATTATTTCAACAGACTGCTTCTTGTTACCGAAGCTTTATTTTCATAATATTTTATATAACTTTTCCTGATACTTAACCCTTCTGAATCTGAAGATCATGACCACATTAACTAGTTTTCCCAAAGTTATGAAGAAATAAATGAAATCCAGATTTTCATTTCTTTACAAGAAATGTGATCTCTTTCAGCATTTAAGTAATATTTCCTGCAAAAACATTCCAGACCATCTGCACAGGCAGTTTCCAGACACATTTCAAGGTGACAAGGCCCACTTAAGCAGACCAAAACAGAGCTCAGCATACCAATGTGAGAGGGAATCAAAGTGAGGCTGTTTCCTGCAGGCTAGCTTGCCTTGTTGACAGACACTTCACTGCTAATTAATGTTAATATTTACCAAAAAAAACAATCCAAGGGTCCTAAAAGAAAGATCGCACATTGTTTCAAGCTAAGCTGCGGCATTATCAACCAATGCAACAAATTTAAACAAGCCAGGTTTATTGGGGGGGGGGGGGGGAGGGAGGGAGGGATGGATGGTGTAGTGTAGGGTGGAGAGGAAGGGGGTGGTTGTGTGAAGGTTCAGATAAATTGGAAAAAAAATAGTGTGGCTCAGTGGCACAGTGGTAAAACACTTGCCTCACGCCTCTGTGCTCGCAGGCTTGAATTCCTGTAGGGGTCTGCTTCAAATTGCAGTCAAATGCGTGATAAATTTGTCAGAACTATCAGCTTACTGCTTGGCAGGAGGGCAGAGTCTTGTATTAACTCTAAGCCCAAAAATCTTCATTTAGTTATTCAGTAAAAAAAATGGATCCAAGTTGGATGTGCACCACGGCACTACATGTAGTGGGTTTGTGCCCTTGGTTACCTAATCTTGGCCATTCTGTCAGGGGACTTGCCAAGGAGAGGCCAGGTGCTTCCCATAGTCATTCTCAGGATTATTGTGTTGTGCAGTGAACCTAAGAAATTAATGTTCTCCCAATAGCCTAGTGAATAAGGGCATTGCATGGCAATAGCACAAAGACATATTGAAGTGAAACGTTAAGGTTCAAAAGCTGGTCTAGCAATAGTTCCCTGATCTCTTTTAAAAAAAAGTTCACTCACTCAACGACTGTTTGCAGGATATTGATGTGCACAATTGGCAGTCGCATTTGGCACACAAAATACACAGCCAATTCACTTTGCAATAGATCCTGTGAATATCAAATTGAGGTATCAAATCTAAAGATTATTATTATTAACTCAATTAAGACAAGAGTTTGGGCACTATAACTGGCCTTAGAGCCCCTTGAGCTGGGAGGAGGGGGATAACAAATAGGGTTCTTGCTCGCACATCACAATCCATTAGCAGCTGGTAGAAGGTATATAGTAATTCTACATTTGATATAGCACATTTCACCCCTTCTAGATGTCTCAAAGCGCTTCACAGAATATACTGCTAAGTGAATTGACTGTATATTTTGTGGGCAAAATGGGTGTTTATATGTATGTTTATATGTGTGTTTATATGGGTGAATACAGAATAGCGCAAACTTTGATGCATCCACATGACATCTAACTCTCTGTCTGTCTGACTGCCTTTATGCTGGATTCCAGGACCAATGCTGTTCTGACAGATTATCTATGAGAGATCAAGTCTTGGATGACTTCTGATTTTCTATAACAAAATGGCAAAAGGATCAAAATCTGAATGATCCAAAAGGTGTAACTACAACGCTATGGCTGTAACAGCTATGGCTCAAAGATCCAACATCTGCAGTAAAATGATTAACAAAAGTTTCAAGATCAGCCAATTCTATAGAGTCCTGTAGCTCAGTGATTAGAGCACTCGCCTTACAAGCAAGAGACCTGCGTTCAATTCCAGGCAGGGCAGGGCGAAACCTTGGGCAAGTTTCCTTACTCCACATGCCTAATAAAAATCCCTAACAAACAATAAATTGGTCATTTCAATCCACGACTGTTTGTAGAACACTGCTGTGCGCAATTGGTTGCCTTGTTTCGCCCCCAAGTATACAATCAATTCACTTCACACTATAATCTGTGAAGTGCTTTGAGACATCTAGAAGATGTGAAAAGCGCTATATCAAATTCTATTATTATTATTGTTATAATTCAGTAGCCTACAAGTGGGTTCCACAAGTTTTGTCTGCAACCATTGACTGATTCAACCCAGCGAGTCATGAGTTCAATGACATGCATTGAAACTGATCTGACACTATTGGCTGTATTTTTCTAAGGCAGTTTTTTTTTGACTGAGCTGTTACACTATGTTTTAAGTGGGAATTCTGTTTCAAGAGAATAGTAAAGCTTGAATAACCAAACCCATGACTCACAGAAACGTGTATTATTATGATTGTTATAATTCAGCAACCTACTATTTTAGACCTGGATGGAACACACAAGCGGCTCCCCACACACCTCAATTGGCCTCCAAACTTCCCCTCCTAGCTGACATCAACAACCTTTTCACCACTACTGCTGTAGTACTACCTTCCCTCCCCAATATACGCTTTCAAAACCACCAGAAAGACTCTCATGCTCACATTTAATTCCCTCCATACCCTCATCTGACCTTATTTCTGTTACCTCATGCAATCCAACAGACTTGCCTGCTCACTTTCCTAAAACAATAAGAATTTGGTCATTTCAATCCACGACTGTTTGTGGGACACAGCTCTGCACAATTGGCTGCCACGTTTTGCCCACAAAATACAGTACAGTCAATTCACTTTTCAGCATTTTCTGCGAAGCGCTTTAAGATATCTAGAATACATGAAAAGTGCTATATCAAATGCAAGAAGTATTATTATTATTATTGACGTGGCACTCTGAGGGGCCACCCTGCATGGAAGGTATTATATAATGGCAAGTTGTTTTCAACATCTGTTTGAACATATCTTTTTCTCGATTTACTTCCTAAGCTAACATACTAACGACCACCATTATAGTTCAAAAAGTAAATACTCTGAAAAAGGTACTCGCAGGAAACTGGGCAAAACTTCTCAGGAAGCTGTTTCAAATTCATCTGCACTGAGACGCACAGGTAATTACTTGGGAAAAAAAAGTGGTTTGTGGATATGTGTTGTGTTGTGCACGTGAAAGCAACATGGATTGTGTCATTCAAACATACACCCGATGAAACCGACTGTGATCACCAGCAACTGAAGCAATACGAGGTTTGTGGCAAAACTATGATCAGTATCAAAAATGTCAAAAATCATCAACTGATCTTATGGAGTGGCCAATGATTTTTGACATGTACACATTAAATAGTGAACCTAGATAACATTTTTATACATCAATATTTCAGTAGTAAATCTTTTTTCATGGAAATTTCAGTTCGCCTTCCTCTGAACTCTGATTTTCAATGTTATGGGTATGCTATAGCAAGTGCAGTGAAAGACTGCAACATCAAAATCTCATATTTATATGATGCATTTAACATTACAAAAAAAAATCTTGAAATAGTTGACAAACACTCTGAATTGTTCAAGCATTGGAAGATAGTAAATATAAAAGGGCCTGTCTATATGTTCCCCTGTAAAATTCAGCCACTACACCTTAAAGTGAATTTGAAGAGCTTTGAGATGTCCTCCTGAATTGAAATGTAAATTGTTATAATCTAATAAATGTAATTTACATATCTTCTCCAGTACATAGAATAGTGGATTTTGATAACTTTTTATAAATAAATATCATCTATATCATATATGTGCACAATCATTAGAATTGCTTACTATATCAAGCCAATTTAAGTGTTTTTCCTGATCTTTAAATTGTGTGGTGGGGGTCGTGTGGGTGGGTGGGTGGGAGGTGACAAATACATGTTTGACTGGCCTTTCATTTCTGAAACAAGCTCAGTCTGAGGCAATTAAAGTTTCTTTTTTCTTTTTTAATATAGCTGCGAGAGACCCAGGTGAAATATAGTTGGCAGAACAAAACTTAATTCCTAGTGGGAGTGAGTCAAACAGCACAAATCTATCCATAATTCATCAATAATTGACACCAAATTGGCATTCTTGCTCGGAGAGACCATACGGATGGTTGGCAAAGGCAATGGAAATGTTGCATCGGTACTGTAGTAGGTGTTGTTCGGAGCATGGGGACTTATTTCTACGAGCTGTACTCTACATCTAACCCATAGCATATCTGATAATAATAGAGAGCTGGAAAATAATTCAAGTATAGTCCATTGCTGAAAGTTAACATCTTTCACCTTGATGAGCTGAAACTTCACAAAACCACTCATTAGAAAAATAATTACATAAGTATTGTAGCACATTTAAAAAAAACATAGCATTGCATATTATTAATGAAACAAAATTATTGATAATATTTTCTGCTGGCCTGAAGCTATTTTAACTATGGACCCAAGAAGACCATAGGACCACACTACAAACAATAGTCTATTGACCTTATTAGGTCAGCACGCACTTTAGAGGGTAATGAGGAAGTAAGATACCTTGATCTGAATCTTAGATAATCATAATTAGACATTCTACGTCCTTCAAAGTCCTGGAATATTTAACTTCATGAAAATGTATTTGAAGAATATTGAGTTAAAATGTGTAGTGTTTCTTAACCCTGTTATTGTGATAGGTTAAGAAAGGCAACAATCTTTACCCAATTGCAAATTATTTTCGTATTTGAATGTTTGGGGAGAAGCCGGATATAATTCTGAAAATCAAGGATTCATTCTTGGAGCATTAGGTTTGATCAAACAAGTAACAGAGAATTTGTTTTCTAATACATGTTGGAGCAGTCACATGTAATGATAACGCCATGGAGGTTAAGTGAGAGGAAAATAAATGATCTTAATGGATCTGCATTGGGCCATTCAAACAGAAATTCAGATCCGAATTGAACTTTCTGTTTGAAACTCTCTGCTGGTGTATTTGATTTTATGGTGTAGTGTGTCCTTCATGCTTTGTTAAATTAAAACATTAGTAGAAGTCATTTCACAAACACAGAGCCAATGAAGGGCTCATTTCAGCTGTTGTAGCGACAGGAGTTCTGAAGCATGAAAAAGCACACGAATTCAGTAACATGATGACATCAACTTGTTGGGGAAAGTTCCTAGAATGCAGGAGCAACAGGCTGTAGTATCGTTGGTTTGGATCAGTGTCAGCCCTGTTGTTATTTAGTACCCAATTCCAATCCTGACAGAGTAGCTCCACCGGCACATCTGTGTCTGCATTAAGAATATGTCAACTAGTGGCAGAGGGTGCACAACTAAATGGAAATCAGCCACCTTAATGAGATGCACCAAGAAACCTGCTTTACTCTGCCATCCCAAGCTCCTGATGGCTGGTTGCTATTTGTTACTTGCATGAAAACAGTGTGGGTATAAATTTTTAAATCGGTTAAAAGTCAGGAACCAGAGATTTCAGTATGTGGACAGGGTTGAACTTCTGTAACACTGTTTGGTTGACTACATCACAGGGGTTGAAAACAAAATCATGTCAAAACAGATTGCCAGTGGGTTGTCTTGAGAAGCATCCAGGATTTGCTATTCACTAATTGTTTTTGGAAATCTCGCATTTTAGACCGGTATGTATGTCCTCTGCAGGCTGCTACAGGGAGCAGAACACACAATCAAAGCTGTGCAAAGGTCTGTAAGAAGGCTGCTTCTTCTGTTTACTGCTCAAGAATAACAAGGGCAGTGGGAAATCAGCACAGATGGATGAAAGTAATAAAAATTGTAACATAAGAACGTAAGGTAGGAATAAGAAAAGAATATTAATTTCTTGAGTTCTCCATGCCATTTAGATCCATTTACTGGACCTCTTCTTACCATTTTTGTCCGTGCCTTGGCACCAAGCCCATATCCTTTTCACACATGCTGAATTTATACAGCCCTTTCAATATAATTACAATGTCATCTAAAATGCTGTGCCATCTTGAAAACATATCATGCAGAAATACAGGGGAAGAATTTGAGAACTGCCAATGTGCCACAGATTCGGTAATGAATGGTTGTGTTGCTAAATGCTTCCAAAGATGCACTCTGGATCTGTAGCTGCTCGAACACATCACCACCAAATCATAAAAAATTACAGAGACCGATGTATGCCATAAAGTCACAACCTGAACTAGAGCATTACACGTTTCCCTATCCCAAGAGTTGCTCACATGGTTCCAAAAGCCTCCTTAATTTTTATTTGTTACCTCTTTTAATTGTATTTGTTCATTGCCAAATCTGTTTGGTGTGGCCCATTCCTTACTTATTTTTGCAATACGTTTCTGTCCCTTTAAATACACACACTGCCATGAAAAATATTGTAATAAATAGTTATCTTTGAATATTTTCATAGATCCAATCACTGCATCTGACGACGCCACTTTACACACTGGAAAAGCACAAAGGCTACGATTTTGTAGTTGAATCTGATTATGCATCAAAAAAGAGGGGATCTGCATCAAAAACAAATCTTGGAAAAGCAGGAAAATCTGTCTAGTGTCTGGAGAATTTAAACAGCCAGAACTGTACTGGCGTTCAATAAAATTGCGACAGAGGTAAATGGTACACTTAAGGTCAAGTACAGTGAATTCAAACAAGTCCTTGCTGAAATTACTAGGCAATTTCTTTGACATTAAAAAATAACATTGCTGTTCCCATCACCTTTAATCAGGTAATATAATTTAAAATGAAGCCAATCCCTTTTCATTGTTCATAATTCAGAAATCAGAACCATAAACAAATTAATTGGTGTATCGGGGTTTTGACTGGGTCTTTTGGCCAGCTCCAGCATTAACACCAGCAGTGGGGACCCTCTAGATTTTTAGTGCCTGAGGGTAGAAAGCAATTATAAAAACATGACTCTCCCAGATCAGCTTTCAACTTCACCATGTCTCTGTTTTATTGATGGAAGACTGAGGGAAGATTCAAATCAACCATCTTTAAATTCTTTCCAGCAGCAAAGTGCCAAACTCATTAGCTTTTCCTCTGTAAATTATGGCACCTCCATCTTTTATTCAATATTTGCCTGTTTTTGTCCTTATGACTATATAATTGACTACTTAATGCATAATTTATTACTCACAATTATAGATGTTTTGAAGTGTAACTAAGGGTGACATTTTAGCTTTGAAAAACCTAAAATTCTATAAAAACAAATTTATAATTGTGTATACTTTTGACTCTCTTACATTATAAAAATCTACACTCCCTCATACTTTTCCACACTAACTCTTTATACTGTATTATACTCTTATACTCGTGTCATATACTGGTTTTATGATTAATTAGATTAATCTGTGTCTGTGCACAAAAAGTATCTCTTGTGCTATGCATTATATTTTGATTTTAGCTATACTCATTTATCAAATTACGGTAGTGTATTTATTTTAATGGGAGATAGAACTTCCTGAACTCTGAATATGACAGCTAAATGTTTTATGGCTACTTCTGTGTACATAGTGACAATTTCCCCATTCATCCCACTATTTTGAGTAATCCCAACATAGGTTGCTGTCACACCTGCCCTGTTTTCACTCGGTCACAATGGGAAGCCCTGATTAATGCTAATTTGACTAAGGATAGATTATGCATCAAGATATACATGAACATTATGACACATTGCTCTATATTATACTGCTAGCAATCATATCAACAGGCAACATAAAAAGACTGTAAGATAGGTCTTCTGGGGTTGCTATCGGACTGCAGAACTCATTCCAAGAGGAATTGGAAAATTGTGATTTTACACAAAATAACCACAGCAGTATGATTTACAATTAGGATCTCATTTGTGGTATTCCTCAATAAGGAAGGCCTGGACAATGAACTCATTTAAGAAACATTTTGATGGTGCAAATGAAAAGTGGTAAGTTGAGTATCCAGAAAGGATGATTTCAGGTGGGCCGAAAGGCTTTCTTCATCTAAACTTCTCCTGCTACAATTCCTGCTGCATGCACATTAGATTGCCTCGGAGTGAAGCTCTCACCTCTCAGCATTTTGCCCTGCTGGTTACGATTTGCATGTCTCGCAAACTTATTAAGGAATCCCATCAAAAATACTGTAAATTACACCCCGTTGTAAACTTTTTCCTGGGTCCAATCTCAGTCACAATAACTTGGAAATAAAAATGGCATACGCAAAGAATGTTACAGAACTGGCTCCCTGTGAGAAATGTTTATGTTGTTGAGTGTATCAGAAAACATTCCAAATCCCATAGCTCCTTCACTTCCAAGCCACAAGATCCCATTGCTCTGCAGCAACCATAAGCTTTGTTCAAATCTGTTCACAATAAGTCTTGATAAAATAGGCTTGGAACACAAGCTTGGTTTTCGGTTTACAAAAATTAACAAACGTAAAAAAGCAATTAAAAAGCACCCTGAATGGTCGTGACAATGGGCTCCACAAAACATTGCTGACTTTTTACTGAAAGCATATTACCAATAAGTTCCAGGTCGAGGGCCCCAAAGATTAACTTTTGTGCTGGACTTTGACAGCCTCAGGCTGTAATGCTTCATTTACTCATCCAGAACTGCAAGAGCATTTGTTGGCTCAAAGAAACAGCAGTATTATACTGTAAAAGAAATAGCACCTGTGCACAAGTCATAACCTATTTTATGGTTACTGTTTAATAACCGTGCCATTAATCTATTCACTGTACATTTCTGAAATATACTCCAAAATATTTTGAAAGAAAATGAGTCAGTAAGCACACCAACACTTACAAGAAATACCTCAAGGGATTTGGCAGTACAGGAGACTGGAACACTGACTTTTCACCTCTGGGTCTGAATCTTGTCCAGACGTCTAGATGTAAGTCTCCCTTCTCTGCCAGCAATAAAGGCCTTAGCTGAAGAGCGTTTGGACAGTTTCAAATAATTTTCTAGAGTGCGGAAGTCCTCAGCATAAAATTGACAACAATTTCACACTTATTGTTACTAACTGGGGAATTTTACTGATGCCTCTGTTGGCCAGTGTGAATGAGGTGTGTTGAATGTTTTTGTCTTACTCTCAATGGCCAAGTAGCACTTGCTGAAGAATGTTGACTCTGCCTTTTCTCTTAAACTTAGAGCATTGACAAGCATGAGCAGGCATGTTGCCAGGTCAAGGGCTGTGTACATTTGAGGCGGGGGTACTCCAGAATAGACAACAGTATATATACACAGCGCAGGAATACTCACAATTGGACTATTATGCACCATGTGTATGCCCTGTGTAAACACGTGTGTACTGAGAGAAATACAGATGCCTTTAATCATGTAATTAACAACCAAAGAAGAGAATTGGTTGTCAATTTGATAATAAATACAGTACATCCTTTTCATCACTTGATAATTACATCTCCTACTAGGAACACTGGAGGAGAGTTCCTTCAAGACATGTGTCCAATAACTGGCTGCAGGATTCCAAATACCGTAACAGTCTATGAATCCTTTGTGAGTCAGGTTGTCAGGCAGGGATTTTAGATCGCAGTGTTACAGATCTCAAAAGCAGATTTTATGTTAGTTCTTCTGCCCTACAAAAAACAAACTCTGAGACAGGAAGTGTTCATCAATTCTGTAGATATAACATTTTGGCAGATGTTAAATGATGGAAAACGTATGTATACTATAAAATTACAAAGTATATCAAGAACTAGAATGTTAATCAGTGACAAGTACTTCGGAGAGTGTATCAGCTCTTGACATTAGCATATCATCGACATCAGTTTGTTGTATAAATCTTTTCTTTGTTGCTATGTATAATTATCAGTTAGTTTTGTTGCACGAAGAGTGCTTGCAGGACCTCTGCGAACAGAAGCATCCAAAAGAGTGAGCAATAAAAGGTTCTCTGATGATTTCTCACATACTGGTAAATTCTAAACAAATCCGTTATTTAATTTTTAATAGAGTTATTAATGCTAACTCCATATGCAACATTGAAAGCAGTTCAGGCTTCACTGCTCCTACCTGGTGTACCAGATTCTATAACAAATGCTTCTCACTGTGAAACAAGGTTTCCTTGCCAAATCACCTTGCTGTTCGTTCACATTTTGATAAACAGCACTGACAAGAGTGACTAATAATCCAGGCTACAAGGCCTTTAGTGTCTAGAAGCAAGCTGTAATTTTTGGAGTTTTGGAAAATCATTATAAAAGCTGGTTATTGGCTTCTAGATAATGATGTTGGTGATTTCTGCCCCTCTAAATCTTATATTTGGCAAGTAGTGCAGACCTCGGTTCAATATACATTAAATTAATATTGTTATATATCTTATCAATTGACTAGTACCGTCTGTGGGATTGTAAACCGTTAGTTCAAACAGTCTCTACCTCGACTGAATCAAACCTTTTTTTTAAAACAAACACACTGAAACTGTCCCACAAAATTCTTCTAAAGCACTCACTTTGCTCAGAAGACTTATATACACTAAATGGTTGATTCTACTTGCAGGCTGACAAAGAATGTGTTTGCCTACAAAGTGCTTTTAAATGAAGTGATACATGATTCATGCAATCCACTTTCAACTAAACAGTGATTTCAACTGAACAGCAATATGTCCAGACCGATCCTATGTGCCTATTTGTTTTACGTTGGTTACGTCTGTTGGACAAATGCACCCACACAGTCAACACAGCAAATAATTAATGGAAGAAATGATTCAGACATGACTTGCTATCAGCCATTATAGAAAGATTATCACAGTGACCCATACAAACAGTGGATAGTTGTAATAGCTAATGTTTTATATTAAAAAAAACATCATATATCTTTCACGAACATACTGGCCTGATTAAAATCTTAACTACAACATTTAGATGATGCTAATAGATGGCTAGTGTTAACAAAACAAATTACAGGCTTCATAAAATCAGTCTACATTCTGATTGCTTGCTGCCAGATTGTCTTTAATGACATCAAGTGCAGAGATTTAGAACAGCATCAGAAAGAGTCTTGAGTTTGCATTTATAGATGCCCTTGGGCCAATGTCCGGCACACTACAAGGGGTTGCTAAATTTGTAGGCTTTAACCCTTTGAGATCTGCTCTGTACTCCAACATTTTCTCAGTGATTAAATATTGTTATTAATAAACCATTATTAGGCATCTACTGTTTCCCCTCCTTACCCACCCCCCACCACCCATCACCCTTCCCACATTTTTTTTGCCAATAATTACGAATGAAACTACAGCCAGCTTTTAGCACAGAATACATTAGTAAGCAATGAAAGTCTATATTAACTGCTGTCTTGCATTCTACTGTAAGCAGTAATTCAAATTTATTGCTCTGAAAAAAAAATACTAGTCACCTAGCACTACACTATATGAGAAGATAAACCATTCTCCCAGGCCAATTGCATCATTCGCCATCATTACATCCCAGTTTCCTCACATAAAAATCAGGGTAAGGGAATGCTTTACTTGATTGAAGAACATCTGCCAATTACTACATCTAGGGATATTTCAAAACATTAAGAAAATCGTTGTGTCATCAAAACACGATGGGGGTTGTTCTGCTTCAATTGCTTAGTGCAGTGATTCTTTTGATGCACGCTTGTAACGGAAAATCCCATTATAGTCACTCATCGCAAAAGAAACTATACTAAGTGAACGGGGAAAAAGTACTCCCTCAACGAGTACTATTTGCCAATCTTTACACCCTTTAAAAGGGGAGAAAATTACCTTCTTTTAAAGGGGTGAAAATTGAATCGAAGCATTTTCAGCCACAAACTATACAGTCAATTCACTTTACAGTATAATCTGTGAAGCGCTTTGCACATAGCATCACCAAATTTACTACATTTAGTGTTAAGAGGAATTGTTTTGCTCCTATACATCACAGGGCAATCAAAAGTAAATAAGTGGGCACTATGACAATGGTATATTGTGCACAAGGAAGGAAAGCAATAGGTTCCTTTTGTTTCACCTTTCATTTCACCTGCAAGGGAACATGAATTTCTGATCAAATGGATCTTCTTTAGACTCTTGGCTGATGGATGCTATCGGATGATGGCAAAATTAAGCCATGAAAAAATGAGATCTTGGATCTCTTCCTATTCTGGATATACTCTGGTTCTTTCTAATCCTCAAGGTTCAGCCAATTGTACACAGAAGCTTTCATTTTTCTGAAAGAGCTGTGTGGTTTCTAGTTTCTGAGCTATTGTCTGAGGTTATCTTTTAAGTAGGTGTGGATCAACGCCATTGCCTGAATTGAGAAGGGAGAACAAGCCATAAAAATTATCCAATCTGATAAAATATTGCATATTGCTCAATAGATGCAGCGTCCTAGCAAACAATCGCCCAGATAAAATTGGTCATACACTTTATGACTGTTTGTGGAACATTTCCATGTGCAAATTAGCTGTCGTGTACGACAACCAAAAAACACAGTCACTACACGTTTATAGTAAAATCCTGTTAAAAGCTTTGATATAGAGTGAAATGCACTATATCAATTATAAAGATTATTATTATTAATAATAGCTAGATTATCTCTTATTTATAGCACATGATTGACTTATCCAATGCCCTATTCACCATCCTTCCCAGATCAACCTTGTACAAGCTACAGAACATCTCAAACTCTATATTATTTTAACTACCAGACTCTGAGAGTCAATCACCCCACCATCCCCACCATATTGGCCATTGGATTCCTGTTCCTCTGACTCTACTTTCACATTCCTTCTATAATCTAGCTCTCTGATTGTGTCTTTGGTGATCTTCTTACCTACCCCTTTCTCCCATACTATTCAGGCTGCCACTCTATCACTATGAAGCACTTTGAAACATTTAACTCCATGAAAAGTATTGTATAAATGCAAAATTGTTGTTGTTGATTTTTTTTTTACACTGGGGTCAAAGACAGAGTGAATATCAGATGAAATTAGATTGACTGTATTAACTCTTTTTAATCAACTAGTGAATAAAATAACTTCACAAGCTAACAAAATATATTGCAAATTCTGACAGCCACTGAGCTCCACATTAAAGCCCGACCTTTTGAAGTTTGATATCCTGAAACCACAACTTAAAGAGGGAGATGCATCATCTAGCCTTCCTTTAAAATTAGTTTAAAATAATTATGATTAAGATTAGCATTCTCTTTTGTGTTCTGCTTCTTGTTTTGATTAATTAGTGCTCCTAATATCACTGAAAGAACTGTATGGAAACAGTTTCTGAGTGCAACAGTGAGCGGAATTAATATCAGCAGATATATTCATTAATGCAGGGCCTTCAGACGTCTTGTCATTTCAGCTATGTATGTTAATTTAACTCCTTTAAACCATCAGTCTCAATAAGTCTTCTTAGCCAATTTTACAATGAGATGATTTTATTAAATTCTATTGCCAAAATTATGGGGGTCCCCTCTTTTCCTATGAACTGTTACTGTGGATGAGTGATGGATTAAACAGATAAAGTGAAAGCTTGACTGCACTTCAACTAAAAAAAACCCTACAGACCATTTTGTTTGAATCTGCAGACATATTCTTATGAATAAGAAACCTTTCTGAAAATAATTTCGATATAAATACTTTATCTATAGTACTGTACTATAAAGACACCATAATAAACATGTTTGTATTTATATGTTATTGGAGGGCACATTTATGAATCTCCAATTCAGAAAACTCCACTTTCACTGCTTGAAATAATGATCATGGGAGTTGGTGCAGTTTCCATTTTTTGTGTGTAGGTGGCCATTCAAAAAAAGGCTTCAAATGTATTAATTAATTGATTGATTGATTGATTGATTGATTGGTTGATTGGTTGATTGATTGATTGATTGATTGATTGAATTGTTTATTCTGAGTAAATTTAATATGTTATTAAACAGGAATGTGAAAGTAGAGTCAGAGGAACAGAAATCCAATGGCAAATATGGTGGGGGTGGTGGGGTGATTGACTCTCAGAGTCAATATGTGAGGTAGGTCGAGTCCTACCTCACAAACCGCCAGCAGTACATCTCCACAAACGGCTTTTCCTCCCGCTCTCATGGAAGGAAATCCATCCTTGGCCCCCTCCTCTTCCTCATCTACACGCTCCCTCTTGGGGATGTCATCCGCAGACATGGGGCATACTTCCACATGTACGCTGATGACACCCAACTCTACTTTTCCACTTCACTTTGCGACCCCCCCAGTCCCCTGATGTTCTGTCAGTCTGCCTGTCAGACATCAGGAGCTGGATGAGCGCAAACTTCCTGCAGCTGAATGTCGACAAGACGGAAGCCATACTCTTTGGCTCTCGTCAATGTCTCCACTCACACTGCTCTCACCTTCTCCACCTTCCCGGCCTGCCCCTAAAACTCTCCGAACCTGTGCACAACCTTGGTGTCAGGTTCGACCCCCAACTGTCTTTCCTCCCCCACATCCAGTCCCTCACCAGCACCGTCTTCTACCACCTCCAACGGATCGCCCGTCTCCGGCAATATCTCACCCCAAAAGCCGCTGAAACCTTGGTCCATGCCTGTGTCACCTCTCAGCTGGACTATTGCAATGCCCTCCTCGCCGGTCTCCCCATCACCATAATCCACAAAATCCAGCTAATTCAAAACACTGCCGCCCACATTCTCACCCACACCAAGCTTCGCTCTCCGATTACCCCATTCCTTGCCAGACTTCCTGTCCCCTAGAGGATCGACCTGAAGATCCTCACCCTTGTTGTCAAGTCTCTCCACTCCTCTGCAGCCTCCTACCTCTCTGATCTCCTCTCTCCCCAAACCAGCACCTGCTGCCTTCGCTCTACCGGTCTGGCCTCCTCCATGTCCCCCAAATCCTCCGCTCCACCCTCGGTGGCCATGCCTTCAGCCACTACGCCCCAAGGCTCTGGAACTCCCTTCCTCACTCCCTTCGCCTCATCCCCTCTCTTCCCAGTTTGAGGTCACAGCTAAAGACCTTTCTCTTCAACCGCGCCTTTGGTCACCTTTCTACCCCTGCCCTTGGCTCGGTCCTGGGATACTGTGACGCGCTCTGAGATGCCATCCAGTGTGGAGGGTGCTATATAAATCAAAGTTGTTGCTGTTGTTAATAAGATGGAGGTTTGACCCAATGACGTAAACTTGGGTTAGCTGATAGAACTCTTGGCTTGGAGTTAGTTAGCGGACGGTTCCTGCTCCACATTTAGGCTTAGTGTCTAGTTTGACACACTAACTCAATGCTGGAATAGTACCATATTGTTGCAGCTGCTGTCCTTTGGATGAGAAGTTAAAGTATAATGGTGGCCGATGATGAATTCTCTTGGAATGATAAACGTGGGATTTCCCTCAGGTATAAGGAAGATTATTCCCCCCAAATAACACAATTTAGTGAACTCTCAGGCAAAAGAAAAGATCCAGTGTGATTCCTAGAGATAAACTAATACATGGAAACTCCCAAAGTAACAACAGTAGCAAATGGAGAAATTGTACATATTTTTCCCGACCATTGAAGCTTTGGTGGAATATCATTCTGACATATAACTAATTTGAAGTAAATAAGTCACAGAGTTTGGAATTGACACCATAAAACATAAATTTTGTGAAATAATATTTTACTTGTTTCTAAAAAATAGCGCATTGTAATTCAAGAACCTTAATGTAACTGGACTATGACGCAAGCCCAACTTGTCTCTGTATGTAATATTCAGCAGAGATACCAAAACTTCAAATGAAAGTCTTGAAGTTTGGAGTGCTATGAGGTCTCGGCTGGTAAATTAACACAAACTCATTAATTGCTAATTCAAATAAACTTTATTTGCCTCAAGTTTTTAAATTGGTGAACTCATCGACCAAAAAATAATCCATTTACCATGCTATCAGTGCCTGGGTGGTTAGTTCAATTTCTCCTCTGAAATACTTAGCCTATTTACTTAGATACAGATACGAGGCATCTATTTTTATGTGAAGCCACTGCACTAAATGAATATAAGTCATTATTATATATTATAGATGACATGGGATTATTCTAATAATAATGACAGAAAGTTGTAGATTCAAACCCTATTTTGGTACAAGCTCATTCTTTCAGTTAACACTCCAATTTAGTGCTCGGGGGACAATGTAGTGGGATGGCCTACCAACGTGAAAGGTGCTCTATAAATGTAATTTTGTTGTTGTTGTTGTTCTCTCCTAAGGCTGATACATTAAACCAAGATGCTGTCTGCCTTTTCAGGCTGACGTTAAGTATCCTACAATACTATTTAGGAGTTTCCCTCGTGTCCACACCAACAAATCCCCACAATGACAATATTGGTCGCTCTCTTCAAAATTGTTTGTGGGACATTGTTGTGTGTGAATTGGCTGCTGAGTTAGCCCACAAATATTATGTGTTCGACAAACAGTTACAACACTCAGACTCATGTGGAGTATAAATTCCAGGACAGGCTGGTTGGGCCAAATGGCCTGTTTCCATGCTGTACAGTCTATGTAAATCTATATATAAAATTCTGGTTCACCAATTCGTTACTATGCTCCTGGGGAGTGGTGGTGTAGGGGTAGAAAACATCTCTTTGGAGCTGAATTGGTTCCAAGGTAACATGCTTGGCAACAGAATGCCAGAATCGAGTCGTCCCTCTGTCTGTATGCAACTTTCCCTTTAAGGAAATGGCACAGAATTTGTGCGGGGGAAACAAATTGCTAGTGTGTGTCCTCTGCATATTGTGGAATGCTGTTTTGTCAGCTGTGTCTCTTTGTTTGGTGGGTTTCAGCAATCTCCTGTTGGTTTGGGCTGAAAGGGATCAACTATTTGGCAGTAGGTAGTGCTGGAACTGTTGGTGTTTTTATTTATTCTTTCTTTTTCCCCTTATGGTGAAGTGGCTGGGTGCCCATTCATCCGACTCTGTTGGCAAGCTGGCGGAGCGGATGCATCTGAGTTTACTGACAGTCTAGTGGGAAGACAGATCGGAGTTCCTCTATGATCCGGGAGTGAGACACATCCAAGTTTTCTGGCAATTATAACAAGACAGTGCAAAATGGAAGCTCTCATTGATTGGTCTGTGGCCTGGGTTTTACAGAATTCAGATATGGACACTATGAAATTGGAGAGGGTGGAGGTTAAGTTCAAAATTACCAAGTGCTCATCCCTGGTCGGGCTTGTTCTGCTGTTATCCATGCTGAACAGTAAGACAGTTTTACGCTTGACGCTGGCTAATTTTCACCTTGGTACTGTACATAGGCACTGTTTGCTGGATACAGCTCGTGGCAGACTCCGCTTCACTGGAAGATGACAAATCTATCTTGTGATAGCAGTCGCTGGGTTGCAAAGCAAAACAAATGTGCTCTATGAGGGTTTGCAAATCAGATCATCTAAATACTGTATCAACAAAAAATAAATTTACGTCAAAATAATTGCAACCTTCCAGAAGATACATGACACGTCAGTTCTTCTGACTATTAGTGTCTTTAACACATCAGTTCGGGATTTATCACAGAAACACATTTATTTTCAGGACACGCGAAAAGCTTGAGGATTGCGATACTAATTTATTTTTCTTGGAATTGGTTTCCTCCAAAAAAATATGTCGAAAAGTGAACAACACTTCTTCTGTCAAAATATTTTACCCAGAGGAGCTCTGGTAATAAACTGGGAAAAAAAAATGCATGTCATAATTGGTAGCTGTGAGCAGAAATGCTCCTTTAGCACTTGCAATTGAACTTCAATGTTTTGGCCTGAAGGAGGAAGTGGGTGTTGATGCTGCATTATTCATCTCATAAGGAAATAGAGCTATGCAATACAGAAATGACTATATGCCCTTATTTCTGAAATCTAGCAGAAATGATTACATGACCTTATTTCCGAAGTCTAGTTGACTAAGTGATAGCCAAGAGGTGAATTGCATAGCAGATAAATGGGTATTTAAATTACAGTTACTGATGCTACACTCTTAAAAGAGATTATTCATTTCATTTTGCATGTAAATGCTGTGCTGCAACAAATAAACATGCAGAAAATAGGTAATAGCTTTTGTGTAGCTGCTTTGCGCTCCCTATCGCCTAATTTAATTAGCCAAACTCAAAACTTTTTCATCTTGAAGGCAGTTAAAATACTTCCAGCTAAATGGACAAGATGGATACTAAACAAGAGCCTGGTTACAAATGGGCTGACCAGTTATTCTGCACTTATATCACTTACTAAATTATCTAGGGAATCATATATTTCTTCTTGTGGACTGAGTGACAACAATTTACGCATGCAAGATGAAAAACAAATATGAATATTGAATATTAATGGCATTGTGTGTCAGCCAGCTCAGTTAGTCCTATTGTTGCCTTTGAGTCAGAAGGTTGTGGGTTCAAGTCTTCATGTCAGGTCTTTGAGCTCATAGTCTGAACTGACACTCCAGTGCTGTGCTGTGATGCTGTCCTTCAGATGGGGCAATAAATCCCTCGACACTAGTCAAAAAGAGGACGTTTTTCCCAGTGCCCTGGCCAACAGCCCTCCTGAGAAGAAATAAGCTTCCAAGACAATGCCATGAGCAAATCATCTTGTGCATTTTCCTACAAATACATAGTCACTGCAATTTACAGAGAAACTCAGGGAAGCTCTTTGAAACACTGATGTGATATGCTGCTGTATCAAATTCAAGGATTATTAAATGATTATTATGGTGGAAGATACACAGCTTTGAACTGTACTATATTAACAAAGTATTTCTCAGTGATGATACATTCAAATCACTTGTATTTTTCTTTCCTCTTGAATTTATCCCAGTACCACAGGTGGTGGAAAGCAAGCAGGACAGAAATTGAAGGACAAGAATAAGTCAACTGTAAGGAGAGATTTAGTCACATTGATAAATCTTTTTTTTTGCATGTGCTAAAAATTAATTATGAACAATTAAAGAAATGTTTAGATCCTGGAAATGGAATTCACAACCTGATGAATTGTTGTTCTCAGAATTCTCAGGGTTCCATTAAATGTTTAAACATTTAATATTCACATTAATATTTCAAAGTATATTTAGGTTATTTTATGGGAAACAATTTAACCTGGGACCATACATTGTTTCCATTTTGTGTTTATAAAATATTTACAGCATGAATAAACAAATTGTGTATTACAGGCACTTAAGGTTGTTGATTTCGTTTCTGATATTTTTCTAGAGTTTAAGCTCCCTCTGGTGGCTTCTGGGCTTAGTTTTCCTCTTGGGAACGGGCAATTGTTATTCAGAGAGTTCAAAGAAATATAACTTCATTGGAAATTTCCCAACAAACTCTATAACACAATAAAAGAATAAACAGGAACCTCATTAGAACCAAGTAAGTTCCATCGATGAATAAGCCTTTCTTCTGAAAAAAATTGACAATAATTTTTTAAAATAATAAAATCGTGCTATGAAAACATTAGTGTGGAATTATGATTCCTTGCCCTGTCTTTTGTTAGTTCATGAATATGTGGAACATACGGTGGCACTCAAAATTCGGCAAGCCATTCCACATGAGAATATAAAGTCTACTTACACAGGGTTCCCAGTATTTTTCATGTTCTTATGGAAAATATCCTTTTGAAATCCCAGTGCAGCAAATTTTAATCTCATTTGTGCATGTGAATGATGCAAAGACAGGGCTGAACAGCGAGGGGAACACTTTTTCAGCATAATTTCATTTGTCAGGAGAATCTTGCAGCTGACATCGGAAGAGTGATCTAATTGATTTTAATCATACACCTGAGATTGGAACCCAGGCTTTATCATGAATTTTTTTTTTTGCCTGGTCTATAAGGCTATCACATTCATCTAAACATTTCTCTGTGTTTTAACTGGATTTCAGACCTCAACATTTGAACTTTGCATATAACCAAAAAACATAAGAGAACTGAGATAGGATACCCAGCTAATTGGTAACGTGCCCACAAAATGGCATTTAAATTTATTTTTCTTTGTGACCTGGCAAAGAAACATTATACTGTACCATGGTGTCCTTCAACATAGTGAGTAAACTGATTTAGTCTTAACAACAAGATATATTTATCCACTTTAATGTAGAAGTTTTAAAGTTCATGGTGCTGCTTTTCATCTTGGAGACTACATGCTCTGTTTTAAGACTGGGGAACATTGATGAAGGTTAGCACTTTCTAATTGCTAATGTGAATTAAAAGCACAAACTTGTGTTCTCTGTCTGGTTGCAATAGTGAACCTACAATGCCAAATTCTTCTAGTCCAGGAATCTGAGATCTCAAGGCTTTGAGTCATTTAGGAAGAGAATTGTTGTTTCAGTATGAAACTAAGGGCTTTGCTCTGGATGGACCTTCATGGTCTATAAAGTGGCACAGTAAATAGAGATCTCTTGCTGGAATCATTGGCTTCAATGACACCAAAATACAGCAAGTAGTTACAACAGACAGATTCATAACTGACCATCAAAGCAAGAAAGATGAACTAACATTTCAAATAAATTGTAATCCATCGATGACAGTGAGAATAACCAATGATTACAGAGTGTTTTACCAAACGAAACTGGCTCAGTTGGCGATATTCTTGCCGCTGGATCAGAAAGTTATGTGTTGAAGCTGCAGGTCATGAGCTGACAGTCTAGGCCAGTAGTGCTAACTGACCATAGTTGACCAACAAAATATGTTTTAATAATTGATTTAAGGCATTAAGTGAGAATATTGAATCACAACAAAAATCTGAAAACGTACTACCAATTGAATGCAGACTTGCCTAGACTCGTGTGAATGTTCGGCTGTCGCTTCTGACCCACACTGATTGACCACCCTTGGTTCAAGTTGCTACTGTGGAGCGCTGTAGTGTCATAAGTTCTATACTTCGGATGAGACATCAAACTGAGGTCCTGTCTGCTTGTCCCAGCAGATGCTAAACATCCTTTGGTACTATTTGAAAAGAGAATGGAATTTCTCCCAATGTCCTGGCCAATGTTCCAGATAAATTTAGCCATTGACTTCATGTTGCTTTGCGCAAATTGACTGCCGTGTTTGCCAACCAATACAGGAGTTGCAATTAGGAACTGAACTTTATGGGAACTTTCTAGAGGGGTTTGAGATGTTCTCAATTTTATAGGCATTGTATCAAATGCAATGATTAGTCTTAAAATACAAGCTTTAGTATCAAAATGGCATGAAGAAACATTAATGTAAGGTCTGAGCAGTTTACACACTCGGATGTGCTTATTAAAGACATGTTCAAAACAGAATGCAGCTTAATTCTGAGTAATGCCACTTCTTAAGCGAAAGATTCCACAAAACATTGATACAAAGCGAAACCTGCAGCATCGGGCGACATGCAGACATTCACAGTCAAGTGTTTTGACAAATGAGGAACCCCACAGATAAATAATGAGGCACCTCAACTGACCTAATCCACCACACAAAGCCTGAGCAAGCTAAAAGTCACAATCACAGTAACATGGACCACGCCTTGCCAGAATGAAAACAAAAGCAGAGAGAAACAGCCACATCGCAAGTATAGCTGTGCAGTCTCATGGAATTGAGGGGCTCCATCCACATTGTGTAACAGTTGAACAGGTGCTTTGCGCTTATGCGTCACTATCTAAGTGCCAAGAGTCAAAGAAAATATGTTGCAACACATTAGTGAAAAGTGTAGGACGCGCGGCTTAAAACAGAGCCTTTGCCCATGACTAATTTGATACTTAGTTTGGAATTAAAGGTTGCAAAAAGTGAGGTTTTATTCTTGTGTTTTTTTTACAATAAATGAACAAATGGACTCCATACACATTTAATTTATGAACTGAACAATTGAGCGACTTGAAAAATGCAACTCTTCAGACAGTCAAATTTGAGTTGGGCATCATTATTTGAGTAATAATGCATTGATCTTTATAATGCTAATTTGATATGAGACATAAGAGAAGTCTTTGCTAGCCTTTTTGCCATATCTTTGGAGAATCAGGAGAAAATTGTCCCTGTTTAACGTTTGTAATGTAAAATCACTAAATTGTCATCACTGCTTTTAAATGGCAGCAGAACATACATCATCCAACTTGACCTCATGATTGTCTCAAATCTCTTTTTCTTGAGTGTAAGAAGCTTCCTTAGTGTAAAATAGCAATGAATATCCAGCTGCCCTGGTTGCTTTTTTCAACGTGATTATGCATCTGATACAACAGGCAGTACACCATCCTATTGCACAGTTTCAAACACTTGAATTTTCTCTGTGGAGCATAAAGCATTGATGTCCATTTTCTGCTGACAATTTATTATGTCACACACATATAATATATGTATCACTGTGATGTATTCATAATCAGAAGTGCTGAATGCACTGTGGGATGAGCAATGAATAGTGTAATTGCAATGGAGTCCTGTGGAATCTAGGGGCAGACGGAATACGCACTAGCCTCCCAGACTTCTTCAGGTTTGTTTGGAAGAAAAACTTTTGAAAATAACTTTCTTGCATCGCATTGTTTATTTAATACTATGAAGCTACACATTGCCCAATCTTTTAATATGGCATGAGCTATGAATAAAGTAGATAATAAGTTAACACCGTGCATCATTAGAATGCTCATGAATAGAGTTAAAATAAAACCAGAGGAATGAAAGTCAGAAGTATACTGCATATAAAAAGTTACGGCTATCATACTGAGTAGTCTGGTTTTAATAATGTATTTAGCTGCTGTCTGGTGTTTCCTGCCTGTGAGAACAGACTCCCTTGTACCAGTGACTCTTGTGAGTTTTGCAGCATTAATCATTCTGGTTACAAAAGAAATACACAATCTTTTTTGTTGTCAGACTGATATGTAGGCACCTACATATAGCCCTGGGTAGATATGATTTAAGAGTTCAAGCAATACTTTCTTTTGCTGCAACATTCTTTTGTAGGAACTAGAACTTTAGAATCACAAGTACACTAAGCAGATGTGTTGACTAATGGACTTCAACAAAAAAAATACAGACTATTTTTAAAACTGTCTGTCCATGTAGAAACTAAGCACAAGTTCAAATTAATAGCCAGTTCAGTACTTTGCTAGCCTTTTTGCAATAAGGAGGTTACCTTTGGAGAACCAGGAGAAAACTGTCCCTGTTTAAAGGGCAGTCACCCAAAACACCACCCGGTTACAAGCAAATTATTTTCTTAAAATTACAGTTTCAGAGCGTAGAATTTCTACAAGATAAAATTCTCTCAAAAATCAAAGCAATTCTTTATATTTTTAGCTGAGCTGTGGTTTCCCCTCGATCACAACTTTCTCTCTCTTTGTATTAACACAATTTTGATGATTGTTCCTGTCAAGCTTCCATATTTCACTTACTTTACTTCCTCTCTGTATGCATTCTTAATGCCTCACAATCCTCGCACATTTATTCTTCCAGCTCATTCTTTTGCAGGATCTCAAGATTGGAGCTCGCTACCTCCTTCAATCTTCTCTTACCATCTACAGCCTTTCAAAATCCAAGCTTGGCATCATCTAACCATATTTCCTGACATATTTCATTTTCTCGGGTACTCTTTTCGAACATGGTGATGTACTGCACCAATGCCTTCACCCTCTATATTTTTAATCATAAAACAAAAGTGTGAGACAATAGTCTGTTTTATGAAATACACAGTTCCTACATTTTACAGTAAATCCTGTAAACAATACTTTAAATTGTTAGTTACAAACTGGATTTGGTTTACATTTTTGACTTCCTTTATATTACAAATCCAGCAATACATTTTTTTTTTTTTTAAATGCGAGTGATGCTTGGAATAGAAAATACTACTGCCAATGAAACAAAGCTACTTCGACTTGGACTACTTTTTAGTGAAAAAAGAAATGGATAATAGAGTAGACTTTGTAATTAACTGCTTATCAAAAATCCACGGTTAAAATGTATATAACCTCTGGCTTCATAAAGTTTGTTCAGTTTGGCATCAATACCCAATATTCAAGTTATTTGTGACAATAACTAAAATGGAAATGTCCAATGTTCATCATAATGAAAAACTTTGTTATAGCTTACTAGAGTAATTTATGGCACTTCTTAACATTATTCTTTGATGCGAAATTCTGGTAATAATAATCCTTGGCATTTGATAGAGCGCTTTTCACATCTTATCGACATCTCAAAGCGCTTGGTAGAATTTTCCCTACAAAATATACAGTCAATTCACTTTACAGTAAAGTGTTTTGAGACATTTTGAAGATGTAACAATGCATAATTATTATTATTATTACGGAATCTACGTCAACCCACCAGAATGGAAAGAGGGGTTCCCCATGGTGATGTGGTCTACATCTAACTATGAGCTCTTTTTGGATTTCTTATGATGAAGAAATACTACAAATGAAACCCTATGTTTTTTTTAATTACTTTTCTTTGATTGCCTGATGCTCAGCCATACCATTTTGGATAACTGCTATTTGCGATTTCTAATAATTAATATTAGATATCAGAGAATAATCCTTGCAATTACAATAGCACCTTTTCACGTCAGAAGGACATCTCAAAACACTTCACAGAATTTACTGTTAAATGGAATGAAATTGAGTGATTGTAAGTAAATAGCCATGAAACAAATTACCAATTTTATTTGGGGATAGTTGGCCAGGACATCTGGAGAAACTGCCTTCTCTTTTTGAATAGTGCCAAGGGATCTGCAATGCCCCCCTGAACAGGAACAGGACCTCAGGTTAATGTCTTATCTGAAGGACGATGTAAGACAATGTAATATACCCTCTGCACTGGATTGGACTGTTAGGTTAGAGTGTGTGAGTTTTAACGCCGACATGAGACTCAGACCCATAACCTTCTGACTCAGAAGTGAGAATCCTAATATATACAGTACTGAGCCAAATCTGACGCAATCTGTACACATGTAAATGACCTGGCAAGGCAGATTCTGTGCCACATGTACTATTTTATATGTTATTTAAAAGGCACAAATGGGTAATTGAGTGTGCTGTTAATAAGACCACATTTTTGATGGTGTTAATGAGGCACAAAACATATAAATTGCACCTGTTTCAGAACTCCAGAATCGGATAAAATAAAGTTTCTTATTTTCAAAAGAGATACTTATACCAAAGCGGGGGAAAGTTTCCATCTGGTCTCGGGATACTGTATACTTGTTAAGTCTGTCAGATTTAAAATGGTGTCAAAGATGAAGTAAATGATCTACATTCTTTTCGAGGATTTAAGGAAGGAATCATTCGGTACCTTAAACTAAGTTACAGCACTATAATTAATTGTACACAGGCAGGATAAAAAAAAAAGCAATAAGGTTGAATGCAATGGAAGATTATTCTTTACTGCAGTGATATACAAACTTTGACATGCCAACATTAAACACAGATGAAAAGAAACACCGTGAATCCTCAAAATCCCTCAGTTCCAATGATGGATTACACCCGAAAAGTTCATCTATCTTTCTCTTCAGATGTTGATCACCCTGAATTTCCAGCATTTTCTGGTTTTATGTGACATTAAATACATTTTGCTCCCTACTGCAGAAAACAAATACGTTAACAATAATACTTGCATTATAACAACAAGACATCTCAAAGTGCTTCATAAGGTTTTCATAAAATGTAGTGACTGTGTATTAGCGAACACAGCAGCCAATTTGTGCATGCCAATGTCCCACAAACAGCCATGAAGTGAATGATCAAATTTATCTGAGGAATAGTTGGCAAGGAGAACAGGAGAAACTCCATTGTCTTTTGGAGTAGTGTCATGGAATGTTTACTGTCCACCTGCACAGGCAAATTATACCTCGATAGTGTCCGGCGATATATTGATATATCGGTTATATCAGTATAATTTTTCATATCGATATGCCAATATTGGAAATTCAAATATATCGAAAAATTCTGCATGAAAATAAATCGATATATCGCAAATATCGGTATATCGTGTCCGGCGATATATCGGTATCTATCAGTATAAAGCAAACTTTCTCAACTTACCTTGCCTCTGGCGTTGCAAACCTCCTGGGCCTAGAGCACAGAATGCACCGGAATGTGCGCGCACCCCCTAATGCACGCGTATCCCCTAATGCGCGCGCATGCGCAGTACAAAAAACCCCGGAGATATCGATATATCGGTATATATCGATATGAGCCAACCGATATATCGATATCAGAAAATTTCCATATAGACGGACCCAATACCTCGATTTAACGTATTATCTGAAGGCGGACAGCTCCAATGCTGTATTGGAGTGTCAGCCCAGACAGGAGTTCAAAGACCCGACATGGGGCTTGAACTATAATTTTAATCATCATACTCATAACCATAATCTCTCCTGTAATGTAGTGTTGCAATTGAACTTTTTTGTCCCTATGCAAAAGTGCTAATTCATAGAGCACACAATGCTCTATAAAATAGTCACAAGTCAATCAATTATAATAAGCCATGCAAAATGTAACAAAAGGCATGTAAACAACTATTGAACAACTGGCATCAGAATTCAGCACACGCATGACTTTCGCAGGAACGAAAGACAATTTTGCAGATGCTAAGATGCACTTCCTCGCACACTGTAAAACATAGCCTTAAACTTTTTTCCAGACCACAATTTCAGTGAACAGGATCCAGACACATTTAGAATTTCCCGCCAAAGTCAACAGAATGTTTGGTGTCAGTAGAAAGGCCAGTACTGCAGATATCAAATGGAATTAGCAGAGGAGACAACAAAGAGATGACGAGGAATTTTTCTGGGTACTGGTGTAGTTTCTGAGGGTCTAGAAATACTCAGCCACAGCAGTGATATTGCGCATCAAATAAGATATGCTATTGTCAGAGGAGGGGTCGAGTTTACAGTGCTAGTAAACCTGCTCTAAACATTGAGTATGGAGGATGGGGTAAATTCAATAAATCAAGCATTTGCTTGAATTTGCATTCACTTAAAGTGCCTGCACAAATAAGACCAGATGATCACAACAACAACAACAACAAAATTACACTTGTATAGTGCCTTTCACGTCAGTAGGACGTCTCAAGGTGCGGGACAATTCACTGCTTCGGACCTCTGTCATTCATAGTTCTGCTGGCATATTTCCTCTTGAACATTTAAACAATTTAGTTAACTTTCCCTATACTTTCGTTACACACTCCCTACATTGATTCCGCCTCTGCAGCTTTCTGGGGCACAGCATTCCACATAACTCTCTGGTTTATTTGATCTCATCCTTCCAGATTATCATTCTCCCATTACAGAATAAAACTTTTACTTTGTGTACAAAATGTGCAAAAAAATATTTAGTTGGTCCCACGCTTGACAAATACCACATAGTTTTATTTGCTTGTACCTTTCATCATTTCCTCAGCCAAAAATCTATCCAACTCTTTATTAAATTTCCTGTTATACCAATACATTAGAAGACAGCTCATTGATTATCTGTTACAGAAACACTAAAGGTGAAAGACAATAACCATATTGCCACTATTTTGCAGTCAACATATATTTATTTCTGTATGATTATACTGTAATATCCTTTTACGTGCTAAAGTTAATTCAGTGGGCTTTGTTGATTTGCAACTCGATGAAGAAACACTGGATCTGCAAGAAACAAAAGACTTATATCATGACTCTTCTGAAGGTGGAAGAATAATACTTATACCAGCTCACATTTCAGATGATGTGGAGAAGTGCCCATCACTGGGTTTCAATGGCCCTGGTCTGTCTCCTCTAGTCTCACGACTGGATTTGATGATATTACTTCCAACAAAGAAGTCCTCAACTCTGGACATGGAAAGACCCCCATGAGAGTATTTTTTACAGCTTGAAGTTTCTGAAAAGGTTTATGGCAGTCTCAATCCATTAGGGCCCATGGTAGAGCAACTAATAGTAGCATTAGTGCTATTGCTGGGCCATGTACTATATTCAGCCTATAGGGATTGCTAATGCATTGCCACCTTCCTCCCTCTAGCCTGTTCCAACTTTCATTTTGAAAGGCTTTAAACTTTTGTCCTTAATACAAATTCTTAGCAGACCGATATTGGAATTTTCTCCTTGTCCTATCATCAAACTGTATAAAGTATACAGCCATTGCACTTTACAGATAAATCTGTGAAGTGTTTTGAGACATCCCCCCTAATGTGAAATGCAACACTATGTATCAAATGTAAGCATTATTATTAGTATTATTCCTATCATGATTCCGCGGTGAACAAAGAATTTAAAGTAGGACCCCAGTTTACTCTGTCTCTGATTTTCTTGTTGCATGTGTCACAGTATGGCAATGCTTTTTAATGGCCAGAGGTTTATGCTAACCTTAAGTCAATGCTAGAATAATTTTGAACATTAATGTGTCACCTCTGACATTTTCCATGATGTATTTTTTTGGCTGTAAAGTAGATGACATCTGAGTAAAAGTAATAATTAAAATATTGTATTCCTTTCCCCACAACATATTTTAATTCCTTTCAAGCTTTCCATTGTTCCATTATTTATGCTATAGATTGATTAAATTACCATCAGTGTGAAATTCCCCTCAAGGTGCTTTAAGAATTCTATGGTAAGTGAAGTCTTAATTTCAGGAAATGTAAATGTTATGTATAAGCTCTGTAAAGTTTAACAGTGTCTCAATTATACAATCTGTGATGTTTTCACTACATTAATAATTTATTTGGAAAAAGGTTTCCTTCTTATTTTACTTTTCACCTCACCATAAATACCACTTGTGCTTCATGATGAATTCCACATTTCTTTCTTGTTAAAAATAGTCTGGCCTCAATTGTACTCGTGTGTGATGGTAGTACCACATCAGCTTTATATTAGTATACATAGTATAGCCTGAAGTGATTTGCATTGCTAGTTGCCGCAAGACAGAAAATCTAAGAGAAATAGATCATGTAAATCATACTATTGATGAATGTGTAACTTACGAATAACAACATACCAGTGCAAACTTACTAATAACTTTTTTTTCTATTTTTATTTTTTCTATTATACAATGATCCAAATCATCATTGTAGAGTCCTGTAGCTCAGTAGTTAGAGCACTCACCTTATAAGCGAGAGACCTGGGTTCGATTCTAGACATGTCAGGGCGAAACTTTGGGCAAATTTCCTTACTCCACATGTCTGATAATAATCCCTAAAAAAAATTGGTCATTTCAATCCATGACTGTTTGTGGGACACTGCTGTGCGCAAATGGCTGCCGCGTTTCGTCCACAAATATATAGTCAATTTACTTACACTATATTCTGTGAAGCGCTTTGAGATGTCTAGAAGATGTGAAAAGTACT
Organism: Hydrolagus colliei; assembly: GCA_035084275.1. Lineage (NCBI taxonomy): Eukaryota > Metazoa > Chordata > Chondrichthyes > Chimaeriformes > Chimaeridae > Hydrolagus > Hydrolagus colliei. Next base: position 4,225,285 of record CM068748.1, read on the forward strand.
ATATCAAATGCAAGGATTATTATTATTATCCACCTTGTATCAATGTATCTTTTAAGGCTTTGGTTTGTTGGATTGAGAACTGAGAATACATCTACTGCTCCATGTTTTACTGGATGAAACCAAACCACCATCAATGCCTTTAAATGTAGTGAATTTGACAGGTGTATCTCCTTGAAGCTGATTCACCCTGAAAGAGATCTGATGCCCGTCCCACGGAAAATATAGGGAAATAGAAACAAATCAGAACAAAAAAGTGCTAAAAAGTTGCTATGGTTCAGTTTGTACCACACTCGCCTATGTGTCAGAAAGATGTGGGTTCAAACATCACATCTGGATTTTGGTCCAATCCAATTGATACTCCCCTAAAACATTTACTGCTGAGATTATGTTGTGGTAATTCTTCCTAGGGGACATAATAATGTAGAGCAGGGGAAAACTAGGTCTATTCCATTTTCCTCACATCATTTAGTATCCCATTCAAAATAATAATAAATAATAATAATCCTTGCATTTGATATAGTGCCTTATCACATTGTTGAGAATCTCAAGAGCTTCACAGAATATACTTTAAAGTGAATCACTGTATATTTTGTGAGCGAAATGGTCTCTAAATGGTGTGACAAATTATTTCTGCCTGAACATCAAGTCTATTTTCCTCTAAAAACTGTTGAAATCAACATCTGCTTATTTCCTTTTACATACATCAACCAAGTCCACGTTTCTGTTCTAAGTGGCAGTCATTCTGAAATGAACAACTGTGAATAAATTTGTTGCTATTACATATCCAGCTCATGTTTCACTCGTCTAATAATTTTTTTTCCTAATTCTACACAAATTGCTTCTCCATATTCAACTCCCTTCGTGATATTAAAGATTTGTTTTGTGTTCCCCTCAACGATGCTCTTTTGTCTTAATGAGAACAGATTGAACTCTCTTATCCTTTCTTCCTGCCACAGTGAACAAGTGCTAGAAGTATCCTTGTAGCAGTCCTTTGAATCAATCCACTGACACTTTCATTGTATCTACACTGATGAAATACTGCCATAATATTCCATATATGATTTAAGCATTGATTTGTACAGTCATTTTATCAATTCTTTTGAATGATGTTTTATGGATCCTCAGTGTTCTACTTGGTCAATCACTATCTTACCTTCTGACGACTGCTTCAACATTTACTCAACGATCATAGTCAAATACTTTTCCTTTTCCACTTTGGTTCACAACAAACCATATTGATTAATTTTATTTGAAGTACCACCACTACACATTTCCATAACATTTTCAGTATCAAGCCTGAATATTAAATAGCTTTTTTCCATTTATCTGTTCATTTGTTAAGTTTTTCTTTAGAGTTCTTTGAACTATATCCTCTCCTCAGAACATCCCGGTTTCGTACAGAACTTGGTATAATTTAAAAATATTATGAACAGCAAAGGCATCTAAGATTATTCCCTGGGAGAACTCTCCCGGCTAATTAGAACTCTTACCATTGATAAGAATGAATAGAATAGTCTCTTCTGAAATGCCAGTAGTACAGAAGAGTCCCTTGAGATAAGACATGCAATCATAAATCAGCCACTGATAATGACAACACCTCCTGGTTGGGGAGGGACATGATCTCTGTCACCTTGCTCAAAAAACGAAGAACATCCATTAAGAGGGAAAGGAGTGACTGAAATCAAAGCCTGGGGCATAATTCAAAGGAAGGATGAGGAAGGATTGCAAAACTTTGTGAGGACTGACTGGATTGATGAGAAGGAGGAAATTAAAATAAACATTACTTTGGTCATAGCACTGTAACTGCTGGTGGAAGAATGGGTGTAATCAGCCAAAATTCATGATCTTGTAGCTCATTCATGGAAGAAATAGATCCAAGACATTAATTCCACAAAGTTGAAATTTACTCTTTAATGAATATGATAGAAGGCCTATGTCCACTGTTTTTTTCTCTCTCTCTTATAGAGAGTTGTGTTCTTGTACTTCAGCTAAGAAGGAAAATTAAGCAGAACATGGATATCTCAAAAATCTGTAAAACGTGTTAAGGTCTGTGGTAGGAGAGATAATTCAGCCTGCAGGCTTTATTTCTTGGGGAGAGTTGTTATCACAACACATTTTTTTTCCATTTAGGATAACCAATTATACACATGGCCAATCCAGCACACATACAACATAGTACATATTCCAGAACACATACAACAAAGTAAGACCAGGGGCACCTTTCTTATTCAGACAGAATACATTCCCAAGCAAGATTTTCTGTGTCTGAAGACTTGAGGGTAAAGCGGGCTTTAAATACCATCATCGACAGCTCTGTGGTGATTGATATGAAATTTCCTCTCCAATGGTGTTCAAGCCGCGATGAAGGTGGAAATGCCCAATAGGTTTCTCAACCGTCTTTTGTTTGTTTGTTTCCTAAGTAGTGGGGAAACAAAAGAAAGTGGATCTAGTAAGAAGTTTAGATTCTGTAAACTCAAAATCCATCAAGGAAATCATTTCTAAATAGATTCACCCTGAGATCCTTTGGCTTTTTTTTAAATTTCCATCTTGACAGGTTTTTCATTTCACAAACTGATTCAATAGTTGGAGGTTGAGAACTAGTTAACCCCACTTCCAAGCTCTTAGAAAATGAAAACATAGAGTTGAGCCAACAGGAACTGAAGTTATTATGTGGAGGTTCTTTTGGCACTAAATTGGAGACCCTTGAGCTTATAACTGTTCTATGGACATAAGAATAAATCAGGGTGTTTGGGAGGGTTTGCTTGCCAGGAAAAAAATAAGTTTTTTTTGTTGAAAATAGTCCCACGTTAACAGATGGTAATTCATGAAATATCTTTTCAAACATCTGACCTTTGGAAACAGTGGAAGAATCAATGCTTCTCAGTATATGTGAGCATGGCCACTGACAACTGGAGCTTGACAGATTTCTCTGTCTTCTGCAGAGCTTCCGTATACTAAGAACTTAAAAGACATGTCAAAATTAGGGAATTTAGACAGTGGTTCAAGAGCTGCCTTGTCCAGCACACAAACTTTTAAGAGCTTGTTAGTTCTGTGGCTAAATTTCCATAAGTGGGTCAGGCTTGCAATAGTGTCAGCTTTGCAGCATGGAATGACTAATGACTTCAGGTGAGCCTGGAATTGCTCCACAAACATGGAGGCAGAGTCTCCAGAGGAGTTGTGAAATTGATAGTTTTGTCATGCAAGAAGGATGGGACCAACAATAATGTGTGCAACCTTTCACTAAGCAGTATACAAAGCATGCTCTCATTATGGAAGGAGGCAAACCACCTGGTAAGCAGCAACCGAACAGAACTGTTACCTGGATTGGAATGTCAAAAAAAACAATGGAATTTCAGGAGGTTGCATCTGCTTTACCAGCTAAAACGCCATGATTTAGAACTCGTGCAAGGGAAGCCCTATTATTATAGTAATTGTCTCTTCGAGAAGTGAATGTTTGCTAAAACCTCATGCTTGCAAGGCCCCAATGGCTCCCAGTGAATTCATTTTGTGATCCTCATTCTGACCTTCAAAATCATTCATAATCTTGCTCCTCTTTACTTCTCCAATCCCCTTTAGTTCTGTTCTCTTTGCCCCATGCCCCGTGTTCTTCCAACTGTGGTCAGCTGTGTGTTCCCCACTTTCTCTGTACCACCATCTGCAGCTGAGTCTTCAGCCGCAACTCTGCAGAACTCCCTTCCAAAATCCCTTTAACGTGTAGCCTCTTTCCCCACATTTAAAGCACTTGTATAATGCATTTATTTTTCATCATGCCTTTGGTCAAAAATCTTAAAACTCCTCTTCCTCTCCTCCTGTTTTGTATTCAGGAAGGTTGCTCTCTATATTACTATATTTGCTGTTCATAATTATCCTTGAAATACCAACTGAGTCAAGCTGATACCTGTTGTTGTCAATTAAATGATCAAGATCGGGTGTAATTTGCAAAGAACAGAACTTTCAGAGTTAAGAAGAAAGTGGAGGCAAATGCTACACAATCACTGGTTCAGTAGAAGTGTAAAATTGTTACAAAAATTTCTCAAACTGAAATACAGTATATGAAAAAATATTAGAGGTAAATTCAAAATATAATACAAAATTACATTTGTAAAGCATCTTTCATGTCAGGAGGACGTCCCCCGGGAGTGATGATATCAATTTTTTAACCTCAGTTTTGCAAAATAAAGCAGAGATGTGGGATTGTGAAACTACAACGATGTTTATATTCTGAAAGTTATGTGGGAAGAGACAAGAATAACAGTCGTTTCCCTCAGGCTAGTGACAAGGCAAATAATCTCTGCTGCCTTATCTGGATCCCCAACAAATACTAACAATCTATTTCGCCACAAGGAAAGAAAACACAATTCTTTAAAATGACTTATTTTCTGTCTGAAGTGTTTCAAAAGCATTATTTGTGACGAGAAGGAACTCTGTCAGAGTATTATGATAAAATACAAACAAGGAAGTATATATCCTGCTGGATAAATCCCATACCTCTCAACTACTTTCACTGCTGGTTTAAGTCTCGTGATGCTGACTGACTGGCAAATATGTGGCTCAATGTTGAAAAAATACATTTAAATGTTCATTTAACTTTAGAATTATGATGGATACTCTCATGCACTAGCTATGAAAGATCCTGACTAAGTGTCAGACACTGGAAGTAATGCAGCACTGCGAGCGTCTCATTATAAATCCACATTATCCCAATTGATACACTTAGCAACAAGAGAAATTGTTTGACTATAATTATGCAGACAGTCTTAGACTGAGTGTGCATTGGATTTCAGCCCAGATTGTTGCCTGTCCATTTCCTAGAACAATAATTTTACATTTAAATTCAACTAAGCATATAATATGACAATAAGATATAGTATAATATTTTAGATGTTTAAATAAATGGAGAAATAAAACGGAACAAATTGCATGCTTTACAATCCATATAAAAAGAAGAAGGCAATTAAACTACAGCTTTGCCAACATATAGTAAAGTACTTTCTAAATAGAATCTGCATCTTAGAGAATGCATTGAGCATGAAGGTATTGCTGAAATGTACATTTAGACAATCCTTGTGCTTATTTATTTACCTCTGTACTTGCTTCTTGGTTTTCAAAGAAAGGTGCTTTATTGCTCTTAGAGATTTGGTAAAAATATATTTTTTAAATCCATCAGTGAAACAAAAAAGTAGAAGCATTTCACTTTACAATAATAATTATTATTGTTTATAATACAGTATACAATAGTACCTTATTGGATCCTCAGGATGTCTCAAAGTGGCTTCACTGGATTTATTGTAAAGAATAGTGATTGGCAGCCAATGCAAGTACATCAATGTTCTATAATCAACTATGAAATGGATGACCAAATTAATTTGGGAATTGTTGGCCAAGAAACTGGGAGAAAAATTATCTTCTCTTTGCGAACAGTGCCATGGAATCTTACCGTCCCCTTAACAGAGGCATGATTTAACAGCTGATTCAAAGCAAGGCACCTATGATAATCAATGCTCCCTCAGGTAAATTTTGGCATGTCAGCCTGGATTGTACGTTCAGAGTCACGATATGCGGCTTGAATCCAAAGTCTTCTCACTCAAAGGTGAGTGATACCAAGTGACCTTAGCTGCCACTGTTAGATTCTGTTTGACCTGCAATGGATTATCAGCATTTTCCACTTTTATTGCTGATAGTTAGCATTTGCAGTCTTTCTTTTCATTAATCATTTTGCCCCACAAAAGATAGACATTGCAACAATGAATACAGAGGAATACCCTTGATTGTCTAGCAGATAACTAGCTAGTAATGGGAGTTACGTGATCAGTAAATTAAAATGGATAAAATGGTTTAAAATGTACAGTACATGAAAACGATGTGTTGGAAAATGTTTTCAATTACAGAAAACTTTAAAATAAATCAAACATTTATTGAGAAACTGATAGAAATCACGGATTAAGCTACAAAACAGTTTCTGTTCATCAGATCTCAGTAGATATTTGGAGAATTGTAGTGGTCCTTTGGGGGTGGGACATGAACAGATTAACAAAGGATTTTGATAACAAAGGAAGCATTAACAGAACCACTGACAGTGAGTAAGAGATTAACACTAAGGACACTAAGCAAAGGACATTTTCTTTGTTTTTATACGGAGGATTGTTCCTATTTGTAAGTGATCACTATTAGGGTAATATAATATGTGCTGATAATATAAGTTAGAAATAAGTAAAGTTGTAAATTGTAAGATACTATAGCAGAGGAAAATGTATACAAGATGCATCAAGATATAATATCACTTATAGGGGGGGTGGTAGATGTGAGATTCAGGAGAATAAGTGTGTTAAAACCATGACGGATCTTCCAACCTGTTAGATAAGATATTGATTTTAAACATGTCTACATTTTATCATTTGCAGGAATTATTACTATATTATTAGTAGTATTTGAATCCACAGATGAATATTTTGCCTATCAAGATGATTACAACTACAGAAGGTATAAGCGAATTATCCTGTTGGGAGGCAATTTATTGTTGTGATATGATTATTATTTCAGGCAGCAGGGGGTTGAGGGGAGGTTATTTTGGCAAAAGCAAAATAAGAAAGGAAGAAACACTACCAATACAACAATAATAACATATATTTTGCTTGTAAGGAATTGCATATTTATGCTGTGAGTAAACCGAGTCATGGGAGGAAAACAAAAGAGAAAAATTAAGAAATAATGGTAAAGGAAGATATTGAAAGGGACACAGAATCATAGAATCATAGAATCATTGAATTTTACGGCACAAAAGGAGGCCAGTCTGCCCATCTAGTCTGTGCCGGCTCTTTAAAAAGAGCAACTCAATCCCACTGCCTGCTCTCTCCCCATAACCTAACAGACCTGTTCTCCCTAAATAAAGATCGAATTCTCTTTTAAAAGCTGTTATCAAATCGGCCCCCACTACTTTTTCAGGCAATGCATTCCAGATTCGAATAACCCGCTGAGAGTGAAAAAATTTCTCCTCAGCTCCCCTCTGCTTCATTTTGAAACTATTTTAAATCTGTGACCACGAGACACAGATTTGCCCACTAGTGGAAAAAGTTTTTCCTTATTCACCCTGTCGAATCCCCTCATGATTTTATAAACCTCTGTTAGATCTCCTCTCAACCTTCTCTGTTCCAAAGAGAATAAACCTAACCTATAGCCTTTCCCCATAACTGAAGTCCCTCAATCCTGGTACTATTCTAGTAAACCTTCTTTGCACCCTTTCCAATGCCTTAACATTCTTTCCATAGTGTGGTGACCAGAATTGGACACAGTACTCCAGCTGAGGCTAACCGATCCCTGGGGGATGCCACTGCATACTTCCCTCCAGTCTGAAAAACAGCCGCTCACCACAACTCTCTGCTTTCTATCTCGGAGCCAGTTGTGGATCCATGCTGCCACTGTCCCTTTAACACTGCAGGCCTCTACTTTCCTAATAAGTCTCTCATGTGGCACTTTGTCAAATGCCTTTTGAAAGTCCATATAAACTACATCAACTGCGCTACCCTCGTCCGCCCATTCCGTTACTTCATCAAAAAATTCTATCAGATTTGTAAGGCAAGATTTGCCTTTAACAAATCCATGCTGGCTGTCCTTTATTAGCGTATATCTTTCTAAGTGAAGATCTATCTTGTCCCTGATTATAGACTCTAGAAGTTTGCCCACTACCGACGTTAGACTGACTGGCCTGTAGTTCCCAGGTTTGTCCTTCTGCCCCTTTTTATACAGGGGAGTAACATTTGCAACCTTCCAGTCCTCTGGCACCACCCCTGTGTCCAAGGAAGATTGAAAGATTGTGGCCAGAGTCTCTGCTATTTGTTCCCGTACTTCCCTTAGTAATCTAGGATGCATCCCATCCGGACCGGGTGACTTATCTACCTTAAGCGCCGTCAACCTTTTTGGTACTTCCTCTCTGTTGATACTAATCCTATCTATTTCTTCTACCCTCTCCTCCAATACTGTAGCATTGGCTGCATCCTCTTCTCTTGTGAAGACAGAGGCAAAGTACTCATTCAGTACATCAGCCATGCCCTCTGCTTCCATAATAAGATTTCCTCCTTGGCCCCTAATTGGCCCCACCCTACCCTTGACCAATCTTTTACTCTTAATATGTTTGTAAAATACCTGAGGGTTCCCTTTAATGTTACCTGTATTACATACACACTAAATGAAGCAGGAGCCTTGAAAAATGAAGGATATAATGTATATCATGGTAAAAGAGTTTTGAAAGAAGTTGTAAGCAGGCCACTCGGAGAATATCTTGAGCAAAGATACGTGAAAGGGCTAATGTCCAGCAGTATTTCGAGATTTGGGAGGATTGTAGTGGAGATAAATACTGCTGTTTTGTTCTTACAGGGCTCTAGATGTAGTAGGTTTGATGAACCAAATGGTATTTTCCTGCTCTGACCTTTTCATGTCTATCTTGAAGGAAATTAAAAAAAGTTTGTCTTTTGTATCTGCAGTGAAATTCATGATGCAAATGGCAATCTTAAAAAGGAAACAAAAATAAATTGCCAGGAAATTGCAAGATCACAGTGTAAAATTAGAACAATCTGCTGGATTACTTGCAGTGCTAAAATGTGCGTACCAGCGTCATCTGCAGAAAATTTATTGAAACAAGTATTTGGAAAGATAAAAAGGAAGGAAGAATTATGTTTGAAATGGGTCTGAAAACGAAATTAAGTGGTCAATAAGAATGGGCTATATTTAAATGAACATGGGCCTGGAAAATTGGACCTGAATATATGTAAAGTAACTATGAAATATTCAAATTACCAGCTGAAAGGGTAAGGTACAAGGAGAAAAATATTAAAGTGAGAATAATGGGAAGTATTGTAGCGTTGGTAAAGGAGATGAGAAGTTAAGAATAAAGAAGGTAAAAGTCAATAAACGAATGATCACTAGTGACAAATCAAATGTTTTTGCACAAGCCTAAGGAGTATAGAAAACTCGGTAGTGGAGTTTCCGGGGTTTATATTGAACAAGATACCATTGGCCTGATAGAAATATGGCTAAAATAACAATGAATATGAATTTCCTATACGTATTTAGATTTAACATGTTTCAAAGGAATAGGAACATATATTAGGGGAAGGGGGAGACATTGCAAATAAAAGAGTGTCTGAGACTTAGCAACAGAATACATTTGACTTTGACTCATCATCGGAGAGTTACATTATTGTGAAAATCTCTGACAAAAAGGGAAGTTAATCTTTTTGAATTTCTAAAGCACACTGATAAAACAGTGACATTCTAGTACAGAATTACACAGAATAGTATAGCACAGCCACAGTCTTCAGGCACAAAGTCCAAGCCAAGATTTGTACCCCTCCTCTCCTATTCCCCTGAGTGTGCACCCAGACTTCTCTTAAATACATCGATTACTTTTGCTTGAACTATAGCTTCCATCAGCAAGTTCCACATTCTTACCACTCTGTGTGGAAAAGTTCTTCCTAAACTCCCTATTAGATCTACTATTGCTGCAGAAGAAGATGGTAAATCAATCTGAGGGATTTTAAAATAATAATAATCCTTGCCATTGATAGAGCACCTTATCATGTCACTGAGATGCCTCAAAGCACTTTACAGAATATACTGTAGAGGCCTGTAGCTCAGTGATTAGAGCACTCGCTGTGGGACACTGCTGTGGGTAATCGGCTGCCACGTTTCGCCCCACAAATATACACTCCATTCATTTTACAGTATATTCTGTAAAGTGCTTTGAGACTCTAGAAAACATGAAAAGCACTACATCAAATGCAAGGATTATTATTATAAAGTGAATTGACTGTATATTTTGTGGGTGAAATGCAACAGACAATTGAGCACAGCAGTATCCCACAAACAATTGTGGATTGAGTGACCAATTATTATTATTATCATATTTAGACCCTATCAATAATTTTAGGGCAAGCTTTCAGCATATCCCTTTCTAGTCACTAAAAGTTTAGGAGATACATTTAAAAATGAGTAAATAGAGACTGGCAACGAAAGAATCATTAAAAAAAAAACCTGCAGTGCTTGAGTATTATAAGACGACAGGACCTGATGGAATATATCCAAGAATACTTAAAGAAATGAGGATAGAATTGGGTGTGGGCGGTTAGAAGCTGTGTCTAAAATTTCACAGCTCATTAAAAACAGGGGTGCTCGTAGGCTCTAAGATGTTTAATGCTGTCCTTTTCTTTTTTTAAAATCAAAAAAGTCAGAAACATTACCCTGGGAATTATAAACTTGTCTGTAAGCTTGTTGTCCATGTCTGTAAAAATATTGGAGCCTATGATAAAGGAAATCATTGAACAGAGTAAAGGCAATAACTCCAAGTCAAAATAGATTAGGCGTCCAAAATGTTGCTTGAATTTGTTCAGAATAAATCAGAATTTTGGAATGATGAGCTGCTGTATATATACTGTATTCTGGATTTTAAATGCATTAGAAAGCATAACCTGCTGGCTCTTTGTATCTGTACAAAACCTAATCACTTAAACAGATGAAGTGGTTTACAAGAAAGAACCTTTTAACTAAAGTAAAACAATGATTGGAATGAAGAAGAACGAGAGGTTGGATAGCTGTGATCAGAAATACTCGTAGAATAAGGCTTGCGACCTTGGTATGTTATATGTGAAGCGCTCAAAGATGTCTTGAATACATGGTAAGGCGCAATATCAAATGCAAGAATTATTAGTATTATTGTTATTGTAGACAGTCAATTTATTGTAGAAAGTAGACTTCCTGCTATCTGGCTTGATGCAGCTGAATTGTTGCTCTCATCCCTCTTTACCTTCTTTCCCAACTTCACAATTGGAATTTTGAACATCTTAGGATCGTCTCTCTGTGTCTCCATCACTTACGATTGCAGAGGTTTTAATTTCTTTAAAGAATTGCTGAATGCAATCTCAATAAATCATTCACTGTTTTAATTTTACATAATCTGTTGGCTATTTGTATCTGTGCAAAACCTAATCACTTAAACAGTTAAAGTTTTACTTTGAAGAGGCAGGTGATGAATGGTGCAATACATGAGTTGCATGAGTTACTTTTATTGCCCACAAGGAAAATCAATGAACAACATTGGACTGCTTTTCCAAGATGTGAGTTTGTAAAAACATTTATGCTTTGTTTTTGCATCTCTTTATATACTTACTTTGTGCTAGCCTGATGGAGTGATCTTGTGTCATTAACGTCTTAAACATTAAATGCAGATTGTTGCTGCTGGGGAAATGTTGGATCCTGCCACAGAATTGCGAAATTTACCTGCTTACTTCTTTTTTGTACAGTATTCCGTGAAGCGCTTTGAGACGTCATTCAAATGTGAAAAGCGCTATATCAAATGCAAGGATCATTATTATTATTATATTTTCACAAAACATTTGGGAGAATTGGATTGGTGCTCAACACTGAGGGATAATGGAGCAGGCAGCCTTCAGTTTTGTTGACATTGAGTTGGAGAAAGTTAACGCTCATCCAGGACTTGAGATATGACAAGCAGTTTGTAAGAACAGCAGTGAACTAGAGTCCAAGGTCAAGACAGAGAGGTAGAGTTGGGCATCATTCACGTAGATATAGAAGTAGACTCCATGCCTGTGAATAATGCTACTCAGTGCAAGGGTGTGGAGAAGGACTATTAGCCTTGAGGATACAACCATTGAGTGCAAGTGATCACGGGGAACAGAAGGAGAAGCTGTGTTATGAGACAAAGTCAAGATATTGGGCAGTTAGAAATGAAGCCAGGAATGACAGAGCAATGGAAGTTTATCAGAAAGGAAACACAGTGGAGAAAGATGGAGTGGTCAACTGTGCCAGAAGCAGGTCAAGGAGGCACAAGGAGTCCTGGTCTATAACCAATTACACATGACTTTCTCCATTGTTCATACTGATTCTATTACTTTTTATCCTGAATTCACTCCTATTCCACAGCTGTGTCAATTTTGTTCTTAAGGGAAAAGGGGTTTTGGAATCAAAATAAATGAGCAATTCTTCTTATTTGGTGGTTGTGTGAATATCAATGGTCAGAGTCCGTGCAGAAACCTACAAGAGAGGAGGCACATTTTGGAAAGTAGAAAGCAATTTAGGGATTTAATTAAAAAAAACCTTTAATTTTTCCCCAGTTGATTTTGTAATCAGTTGCCAAGAACAATTATTGTAAAAGGATATGATATAGGGAACTGAAATTACAAAATTGAAAACATTTAAAAAGGAACACCATGAGTTCATAAATTAATTGTGTGGGAGAAGGAGTGGGTTCTGTAAATGTAAATGTTGAGATGGGAATGAACAGTAGTAGTTAAATAGCCAATTGAATGGATAAATTAAAGATTAGGCAAAAAAGACAGAATTGACCAACATTCAATGTCTGTGAAGGAGGGGAAAAAACACCAACATTTCATAACAGTCATTACAAGGTTACAATAAATATTAGTCATAAAATGCATGGCAGGCCAGGGCATTGATATATTTTATCAAAGCTTCATTGATGTCTGGAGAAATAGTTTGATAAAGTCAGGTCAGTACAGTAAAATATAGTTAAACAGTGAGTTCATTAATGAGCTACTTGTCTCTGGCATTTTTGTCTGATTCTGACTGTAATACTTCCAAATGGATTATGAACCTGGATTTAGAGTGTCAGTTTTGGCTAACTGCCTAGACTGACTGCTTAACAAATGCCACAGTCTATTCTTGTGCAATACCTAAAGAGGGAAGCTGAAGTTCTGGCTATTATAGTTGTATTTTTTAAATAAATATATTTAATTTGTTTACAAATTAATCCTCATCAAGACCTGGAACTTGAACTTTAAGTAGAGTAAATGAATTTTAAATTGGAATAACATGGTTAGTATAGAAAGGGGGAAATATGAGAAAGAAGGATTGCCGACTTGATCACATAGGAATTAAACAGAATAACAATAGGAAAACTAGAGGTGAAGAAAAACTCACTCAGTCTATTGAAGCCCATCATTTTTCTAATAGTTTTTGTCCGGTCGATCATTTACATTTTCATCACTATTCTGCTAAGTTCTTATTTTTTTAAAAGCTATTTTTCAATATTGTTTAATAAATTATTTCAAAGTGCTCAATCACATGATTGGAAGTGGGTGGGTAAATCATAAAGCTATCCTCAAATCACTGTGAAAAGTGCTGCGTAAACTGAATCATAGAAATCTAGAGCCATTCGGCAAATTGAGTCTGCACTGACTGTCAGAGCAGGCTGTTTGTTCAATCCCACCGTCCTGCCTTGTTCCCAAAACTCTTCAAGCTTCCATCCTTCTTGGACCGATTGCTATTCAGAAACCACTGCAATGTGAATATTGGCCAAACGACAGGATTGGAATCAGCTAATAAGCTTTGCAGTTGAAGAGCTGCATAGCACTCGCTCTCAAACTCACACACGAATAATAATCACTTGGGTGAGATATGGTAAGGGGTTAGGGACTGACTGGCATGAAAAAAGAAAACAAACTTCAGATGGAAGGGGAAATAATTGGAGGGCAAAAAAGGCAGACGAGTTATTTGATTTCCAGCAATTTTAGCAAAGCTGACTCACCAGCTAACAAACAAACAAACAAAACTTACATTTATATAGCGCCTTTCACGTCGAGAGGACATCCCAAGGCGCTGTACAGTCAGGTAGGACAAGAGCAGGGTGGGAAGGATCAGGGCAGGATAAAGCATAGTAGGAAAAGTAACTGTATTAGTGGGCGAAACATGGCAGCCAAATTGCGCACAGCAGTGTCCCACAATCAGTCACGGAAGTGGGACTAGGGGCAAAAGGGGGTAAAGAAGCAAAAGGGGAGGGGTCGAGGCAGGGGGAAAAAAGGCAGGAAAGTCGACTGTATATTTGTGGGCGAAACGCGGCAGCCAAATTGCGCACAGCAGTGTCCCCACAAACAATCGCGAAAATGGGGCCAGGGGAGAAAGGGGGAAAAGAGGGTAAGGGGGGAGAGGGAGAGATGGGAGGGGGCAAGATCAGGAAGAGGGAAGAGGGAGGGAAGGGGAAAAGGGAGGAGAGAAAGTGGGGAAAGGGAGTGAGGGAAGAAACAGATGGGGGCAGGGGTGGGGGGAATCAAACAACAATAATAAACAACAAAAGCAATAATATTAACAACAAAAACAGCAAAAACAGCAAAAACAGCTAAGATAGCAAATTACATTTTCCCCACCAAGAAGCAATATGGCTGCCAGATGAATGGAGCTATTTCTGTTCCAGGCAGATTTTGGTGCAATGGAGTACTGTTCCAATGTTAAGATGCCTTAACTTTTTTTAAAAAAAATCAGTGGTACATACAATAGCAGAATACATTCAGAGGTACAGAGTTGAAGGGAATAAGGAGACCTCAAAGAGGAAGCACAGCATGTCATGTTTATTTAAATAATGTTAAACATTCATCATCCATGCTTACTCAACACATCATGTATTTTTGTTGGAGATGGGCAGAGATATAAGGGCAATTTCTAAAGATAGACATTGTTTGTGACTTATTAACTCTTATTAACTTATTAACTCTTAAAGAAGATATGCAGAGCTCAATATATTTTTTAAATCTGACAGATGTCATTCTTTTTAACAAGGTAAATGATGCTCTGCTAATATTTTCCTGTCAATTTATTAAATATCAGTTTATTTGTTAACTTCTATCCATTCTCTTTGGCTAATACACATTATGTGTGTGCATCTTTCAATAATTTATCAAACTGGAAGCTAAAGTATACTTTCAGGAAGATGAGAAATCAGTTAAAAATCCAATGATGAGTGAATGTTTGTGAAATGCTATGGTTATCTTTACTGTAAGGAATGGGGGGACATTCCAATATTTATCTCTGGAATTTACATGTGTATATGAGATGGATGGAACTCTCAGTTCGGTTTGGATTTTCCTAAGCATGGCGATGGCCAGGTATCTGAATGTGTCCGACAACAAAACACAAAATACTACAGATGCTGGGAATCTGAAACAAAAACAGATGTTGCTGGGGAAACTCAGCAGGTCAGGCAGCATCCATGGAGAAAGGAAAAGGAGTCAACGTTTTGGGTCTACAACCCTTGCCCCCCAAAATCTTATTTAAATATTTTTAAATAAATTGCTTCTTATTAGCTTGGCTTCTTACCCACCCAAGGCTTTGATGCCTTTAAACATGAAGAACTTACTTTATTTTTAAAGAACATGACACAAAAATGCAACCATAGTTGTATTCCATTAACATCAGTGTGCTGAAGCAGCATGAATATGTGTTGAAATCGGAAAACAAAAGTTACACTGATGAAGTCACACAGTAATGGATAATAAACTGTAAACTCACAACAAAGCATGACCGGAGTTTAAATGCTACTGGAATGACAGATGTGGGTAATTATTATCTCATTCATTTGTGAGACTATGCAAATCTGTAAAATCAGAGGAAGATTCATTTTTTGCCTTTCAGAATATATAAACTCGAACACATCAAACAGAGAATGTTAATCAATGCTATTGGTAATTAGTGAAATGTATATGGTTCTTCACATCAAAGAGAGTCTTTTCCTCGCTCAGTATGACAGCATCATGTAAATTGGACTCTTGATCTAACAATTCTTTCCTTCCTCATCAACAATCTGTTGTTCTTAATAAATTAAGATATCTGTGTAAAATTATCTGCATGGATGTTTCAAGAACCCTTACTGAGCAGCAGCTCGAATGGGACGTCAAAACAACTGCAAATGTGAAAGCTAATATTCCCGAGTACTGTTATCTAATTCTGGAAGTTTAAAAATTCACGCTCTCATCAGAATACCTTTACACATTGTAATGAAACCCAGGGCAACTTTCCTGTCAATGCACGGCTGTACGGGTGAGGGTAGTTAGACTGCAGAGTAAAAAAAAATGAAATGAAATGCAAGGCTTCATTAAATCTACTGTTTTTGCATTCTGATCACTTTCCCTTTTACAGCTTTCTTTTAGTGTGCTTCATTAATCTGTGCTGAACACAATGACATACATCTTTAATGCAGCTGCTGTCAAGGCATATTTCAGTAAGAGCTGCCAAATGAATGACAGCAACCAATATTAATAAATTTAACATAAAGCCTATCAATTTTTAACAGAATTAATAAGGAAAGCTGAGAAATTTCTAAATTGTAGGATTTATTGCTTGCTAAATACACACATTTTATAAAACTTGTGACACTCAGTTAAAAAAATAGATTTACATCTCATTAATAAGTAAATTAGGAAAATGCCTTTCAAGTTCAGACAAGTACATAAGTGTAATCTCCATATTAAAGGAGTAGCCTTTGATAAACCACTATGGAATAGCGATAGCAGACTATGTGTCATGTTGCCTGTGCTTGAACTCTTACACATTCCCACCTTTAATTACACTGGCTCATTATTAAAGAGATAAGTGTCTCTCCACTTAAGATTCTATAAATGAACATCACACAGGGTCCACCCTAATAATTTTACAGAAACGATGAAAAGGTGGTAACAGTTTCAAAAATGAATTATCACTAGAATTCATTTTCATCTAATAATATTAAAATATTAAGATTAATTCTTTCAAATCTCTAAAAAGTTGTCTATTAACTCTGCTATTTTAAATTTTTTGAAAAAAAGTACTGGTGAGATTTTATTTTTCCTTCAGAAATCCCATCAGAGATCATTTGAAGTGAATTTAAACTCAGTGAGAAGCGTGTCTGTGCTAAATAAGAAAGTTAGAGTTGATGTGAGACTTATGTTTATATTCATTTCAGTGCTTTAGGAAATGGTGTAGGGTCTGAGTACTGATCAAATTCCAACTGGGTAAAACTTATTGATTAACAATACCATTTGGAATCAGATCCTAGATCAACAATGAGTGTTTTTAGATTATTGTAAAAACACCTGTCTGGCACGAGGTTAAAACGGGAACATAAACATGTTTTATTGGAACATTGTGGGTAGAATGGGTTGACCACAAATAGTCTACAACTTTTTCTTAGTCTGCAAATCAAACCCAGTTAAATTTCAGATAGTCTGGCCTGTTTCTGTGTAAACGGAGTATGGCAGAGCAACAATATTCAGAGACTTTAATCTGCACATGCTCATCAATGCACTGCTGTGACGAAAGGGAGCTGCACGTGTATCAAATCCATATTTAAATAGAAATAATTTGGCGAGATAGGGTTTTTATTTCTAAACCCAAGGTTCACAGGTTTGACTTTGTTATTATGCTTACATTGGCACAATACATTAACTTTTACTTCCAGATCAAGGTACCATCACTGCTAGGCAATATTGTGTGAAGAGGCCTATTTTAGGCTGCTGAAATCTACTGACAGGGAGCTATTTTTTCAAAGCATAATTCCTTTGCCTACTGAATATAGCATATTTGAATGAATGTTTATGCATGCTACACACATCTTCATTAACATTTTCCCTCACATTGGCTAGGCACAATAGATTATTGCAGATAAATTTAATGTGCAGGGTTCCATGAGTTTTTAAAGAAAACAAGACATTTGTTGTATTAGTGCACTTTAACAGTTTGCTGAATATGTTTAAAGAATGGGACACATTGGATTTTAATACTGGAACTAAGCAAGAAACAAGCAAATTCATCAAGATTGCTTCAATATTAGGCACTTAATGTAGGACGAGGCATGTCGGAATATAATGTAGTTGAACTACATTGTTTGGAATGCAGTTTTACATGACACTGCTATGTAAGTCTACAAAGTATTTGTTGGGATATTACCAGTTCAACAACAAACAACAACAACAACAACAACTTATAAAGCGCCTTTCACGTCGGGAGGACATCCCAAGGCGCTGCACAGGAGGCGTGTGAACCGAGCTGGGAGGGGAGTGTTCGGGAAGCGGTGAAACACGTAGGGGAGGTCGAAAAGTTCGGTGGGGAAACAAAAGGCACGGTCGAAGAGGAAAGTCTTCAAACCGGCCTTGAAAGAGGAAAGGGAGGAAACAAGGCGGAGGGATTGGGGGATGGAATTCCACAGGGTGGGAGCGGAGAAACTGAAGGCCCGGCCTCCGATAGTGGGGCGGTTCGGGCGGGGGGCTTGGAGCAGGCCAAGTCCTGCTGAATGGAGGGTCCGGGTGGGCTTATAGGGGGAGAGTAAATCGGTTAAATAGGGCGGGGCAAGGCCATGTAAGGCCTTGAAGGTGAGGACGAGGATCTTGAACTCGATCCTCTGGAGGATGGGGAGCCAGTGGAGACGGGCGAGGGTGGGGGTTATGTGGTTGCGGAGGCGGGTGCGGGATAGTACACGGGCTGCAGAGTTTTGGATGACCTGCAGCCTGTGAATGGAGTAGCTGGGGAGGCCGACGAGGAGAGAGTTTCCGTAGTCTAGCCGTGAGGTGATGTACGCGTGCACGAGTGCGTGGGGGGTGAGATAGTTCGGGTTAATTAAGTGATAAAACTCTTTCATGTAAAAATCTGATGATCAAAAGATTTTATAGCCACAGTTCAGAATTTGTCTCCGCACCACGATACAGAAAAAAAATCATACATGCACTTTACAAACTGGGTGAAAAACAAGGTGACATAGATAAGTAGGTTTATTTAATGGATAAATAGGATTAACAGATAAATGTGTTTCAAAATGACTAATTAGGCGACATTGTGTAAATACCTCCTATTTATCATAGGGAGGAAGAAGATAGAAAGATGGCACCGGTAAATTGCATTTAGCCAGTTTGGGTTTTCAATACAATTAACAAAATGTACAAAATATTTAACTTTCTGGAGGAGAGATTCCATTAGTGAGATATTCTCTTTGATATATTTAGTTGCAAAAGGAATAGAGTCAGGATTTTGTGAACAAAGACTGACTTTTGTGGAGGGAGGAGGGGAAGAACTGCCAGTCCTCCAACATCACCTAATGTATCAGATGTCTTAGATTCTACATAGGGTGCATGACACTTGCCCCTCTTCCGCCCCCCTCAGTTCCACCCTTGACTTAAGGGAAATACTAAAAAGGATGTACATCCTTTGTTATCGTCTACTTTGCAAAATACAAAACCATTATTCATGCGTTTAACGTGTTACCAGTATTAAACTCTATTTTCATAGTGGGACCTTGGTGCCACCAAAGTGATCTATTCCATTACTCTGCTTCCTTGCAGCATTCATATGCCTGAATTGGTGTATTCACACAAGAAGCAATATGCCACTGTTTCATGTTCTCCCTCTTCACTATCCCACATAAAGTCATTGTAACCTGACACAACTTTATATCTTAGGGGTGCTGACATCCCTATTTTAATGTCATAGGGCAGGTAATTCTAAACCTTGCCTGGCAGCTAATAAAACTGATTTGTTTACTAAAACCTTATTTTCTGCAAATGTATATCCATATGGCTGTGTGTTTATCGTACCTGTGACATTAAATTCCACACAGATCGGGGGTCGAACATTTGGTATTTCTAACGTGATTCCTTGCAAGGAAATTCAAAACATGCAAATGTCCCATTTGCAGGAACTATGCACCAATGCAATTTAATTTTGGAACAGAATTCCTGTAACTCAGCAGCATTCTGAGGGGATTCCATGTTATAGAATTTTAATGGGATTTCTTATTATTCCAGTTAAGAAAATTAAGAAAAAATTGACCCCAAACAACTCTTCGTTAGGGTTAAGTAGTAGGATTATATTTGTATTCTCTTTCTCCTATAAAGATTTAATTAAAACATTTTAATCTCTATTGTAAATTTCAGCAAATATACATTTAGATATCTGCAAGACTTAACTGTAAAGTATAAAACCAGCACTTTAATCACTAAACAATGAAGTCTTGCTTATCCAACTGATAATGGAATGAGATAAGCTATTTTAATAGCTACTTTGGTGCATAAAGGAAAGGATATTATATTCAGAATTTATTATCACATATGCTCTACAATTACATTCAAATATCATAATGACATAGCATTATATGGATGACTATGAAGTGATCATTGTTCCATCCTATATAGCATGGGCAATTTTATTTTCAAATGCATTGTACTATTAATGAATCCAACTCTGCTGCACATGGAAATTTTAAGCTGAAGCAATCTTGTGCGAGAAATAAGCCCAAATGACTTCCTCTAGTAATGCAAATCAGCTGCAGAAGCTATCTTGGGATTTAATTTGCTAACTGCAAATTAAAAAAAGTCACTCACTTTTTTTGAAACCAAGAATTTGAACAATTTTAAAATGATATACTTGTCATTATTTTTAATTATAAGTTATGTGCTAACAGTATATATAGAGTATGTTTTTTTTAAGAACATAACATATTCAGTTTTGTTCCAGTTTATCACCGTTGAATTAGAGAATTTGAAGTGGCAAAAAAAATTATAATAATAATCCTTGCAATCGATATAGCGCCTTATCATGTTTTCTAGATGTCTCAAAGCACTTCACCGAATATACTGTTAAGTTAATTGACTGTA
Organism: Hydrolagus colliei; assembly: GCA_035084275.1. Lineage (NCBI taxonomy): Eukaryota > Metazoa > Chordata > Chondrichthyes > Chimaeriformes > Chimaeridae > Hydrolagus > Hydrolagus colliei. Next base: position 4,245,702 of record CM068748.1, read on the forward strand.
TATTTATGGGCAAAATGCGCAGTCAGTTGTGCACAGCAGTATCCCACAAACAGTTGTAGATTTAAATGACCAATTTACTATTGTTTTTTTCTTGAGGGATTATTATTAGGCATGGGGAGTAAAGAAACTCACCCAAGGTTTCGCATTGCTGGGAATCTAAGTTCCTACTAACTGCTAAGTAAACAGAGGCATATGAATTAAGGAAACTTGACCATTGTTTGCCCAAATACCACGTGGATCTATCTTCCACCTGTCTTGTGGCTCAATATGCAAAACTTTGAAATAGGACTTCTTAATCAGGATCTTGATTTACAATTAAGGATCCTTGATGGGAATTAGAGGAATGTCACACTGAGATCCCGAAACCTGCATGTCAATTTTATGTACTTCTGGTTAGTGGAAAGAATCCCAGTTGCGGACTGTTTTTGGGAGTCTTTATCAAGAAATCTCATTTGAAAATCAAGTGTTTTAGAAACCTTTGACTCTAGTGCTCTATTGCAGTATATCTACTATGCACTCCAATGATTTTTTTTAATTTTCTTGCTGCAGATTAGTTGAGTGTAAAATATCTGATACCTGCAACTTCACACCAAGCAGGTTGATGGAAGATTATTTGGCATGAAAATGATGGTGCTCAGTCCAATCGTTTGGACATCTTAATATACAGTTAAACACCTACCCTGTGTTCCTAAGAACATAGGAACAGGAGTAGGCCATTCATCCCCTCAAGCCTGTCCCACCATTCTATGTGGCTGCGCTGTACCTCAACACCAATTACCTGCCTTTGCCCCATTTCCTAAGATATCCTTACCTAACATAAATTCATCTTGAAAATTTCAATGGATCCATCATCCACAGCCTTTTGGGGGAGAGAGTTCCAGATTTCCACTACGGGAAATCTGGGTGAAAAAAATGCTTCTTTAAAATACTTGTTACTAATTAAAATTAAGTACTTCTAAATACAATTATCATCATTCTTTCCACAAGCTTCAGTTGTTGGTCACTGCACTGTAGAATACAAATAGGGATAACAAGACTTTGTGAACATTATGTATACATAGTGGTAAAGATTGTAGTATTCAGTGAATTAGTGCCAGGGTTAATTAACACTACAATTAATGGTGTTTAGTATGAGCTAGCATTCCTAATTTCAAACTAACTCTGTTTATAATGGCCACAGAGTTTCCTGCTTCCTCCAATGATTTGATATTCATACTGATTCACTGATAACATGATTGTCAGCTTTGAGGTGACAGATATAGTCGACTCCAAGTTTGATTATGAATATCATTTTTGGGATTGGGAAGATCATAAATTTCACTGTTCACCAAAAGATCCCAACCCAAAACTAACCCTTAGTTCAAATAAAAATTTGCACATACCTCCAAGGGTCAAATAGCAAGAAAACAATGCTTTGTCTCCTGATGGTTAGAAATTCAAGATGGCAGAGATTCAAAATGGGAGCCAAGCTCTGGTGAGGGAAGAGAGAGGGACAACACCATCACCTAGTGGCCACTCAGTATGTCACTGCAGATTTTACATGAATTTAGATCATAGTAAATTTTAGTGTTAATTAACACTGACAGTATATTAGAGAAAATATAAGGGACACCATACATTGTACCCCATGGTTTCATCCTTATCTAAAATCATCTTGTATAAATATTGTTCTTAAAAAAATTAAAGCCAAACTAGATTCTTTCCATAGTTCTGTACACTCAAATGAGGTGTCAAACTGAGAGACAAATACACGTACACATGGTGAGTAAGGATATTAACGGGATACAGTGAGATGGGGATGGAGATGTAATTAGAGTCAAACGGCCGGTTTGCCGACTCGATTGGCTTTCCTTTGTTTTGCCATGTAATTTTGTTACCCTATGTACCTCAATGCAACTGGTAGAATTTTCATGTAATATTGTGTATATTTCTAAGATGCAGTGTCTCTGTAGGATTCACTGTAGGCAACAGGAAATGATGTACTTAATCTATTTAGATGATTAATTTACCCTAAATTACTCTGTGAATTGTAGTGATATTTAAATCTTTCAACTTTGAATGGAAGTCTGCATTTTGAGCAATTAGGTACGTCCAGTTAATTTCCAAGTATGATTTAATTGTGATTGGCAAAGTGAATCTGCTCTTCAGGTGGTCAAATTACTTGGCCTTGAGTTCTCTTTGAATACAAGGAGTAAAACCAATATGGCTGTAAATCTCAGGTTGCACCAAATCAGGGGAGAGGATTGTATTCAGGAAATAGCTCTTTCAAGACTCAAACTTCCATCTCTTTGAGCTTTTTAAGTGCACCAGGACAGTACTTGTGTGAAGGATTCTAAATAAATACAAATTATTGTTGCTTGATTGCTCTTTTGAAAATCTTTCCCCTCCCCATCCCCTTCAGTTTCCACTCTCAGCTTGTGTGCCCTGCAAGCAGTGTTATGTGCTTGGAGACATCCTCTTGATGGGAAAGACACTACATCAATGTAAATTATATTGTAAGACTGTTTTGTCTAAAACATGTAAATTCACGGTAAATTGAAAAAAATATCTTGAACTCTGTGTCAATTTGAAGGCAGGTCTTTTTAAGAAGGGAGGAAAACCAGTTCTAAAAATAAGACCGAATAAAGAGTTTTCCTCAATTCTGCATAAATTAACATTTTAGGACAAAATGATCTCGCAGGCTAAGTCGAGGTGATTTTTGGTGACCTGGAGTGCAGTTATGGTGTACGCTTTGTTCTGCTATTGATGCGCTTTGTCATTTTTATGGGGATGGTAGTGGAAGAAGTTGCCATATTCTCTCCTCCATTGGTAGCTTGAGACAATGGGTGGAGACTTTGTATCCAATGGCTAATACCTTACTTGGGATATCCCAGTGACAATATTTATAATTGGGGGTTGCGAATCCACATTAATCCATGGGGGATACAACTTCCTGAGATGGACTCAGTGGGGATGGAATTGCAGCCATAGGAATTTTGAAATAGCGTTATCTGAGTCCCAAAAGATCTTATTAGGGGTAGCAATGGATACCACTTTAAATAATTGCAACAACAAAAGCAATACATTAATCTTCATGGTCAAATAGAGTTTTGACACTTCTCTTTGTTTTTGTTAGAACTGTGTGTACAGGACGAGATTCATAGGGCAGCTCTGTGTTGAACATTTTGCATTTCCCTTTACTTTAGATTGAGATGGAATAAAGTAGAGGGATTTGCCTGCAGTGAGTCTGCTCAACAGTATTGGCAACAGGATGCTTGATCTGCCCTTTTAGTATTTACAGGCTGATCTCAGGCCATTTTTTCAACCCTGCTGTGTGTTTTCTAAAACACAGGAAATGCCCTTAAGTGCCCTTCCTCCCAGCCCCCTCCAAAAAGAATTTCGCACTCTGTCTATCCAGAACGACTGCTCCACTAAAATGAATGGACACAGAAACTCCTATGAAGGTTTCTAAGTATGTCTCGCATGGAAACAAATGAAATAAAGAAAAAAGTACTTGCATATGATTGACATTAGGGGTAAATACACATTATTCTTTGTGCTTATACTTAGCACATCAAAAGCCCCACTTTGAGATCCTTTTTTTTAACCAGTATTGTAAATCACTGCATCACTCCCAAACATTTAGGAATTACTTACTTCCGCAAAAATACATTATCAAACCATTAAAGAGTGGCCGCTCCACTTCCAAAGCACCAGTTATTACACATTCAAATGAAAAACAACAACTTACACTTGAGGGCACAAAATAATTATATTAATCCTTGCATTTTACTATATTTCCTTTTACTTTATGTTGGAATGACCATGCGAGTTCAAGTCTCAATGTAGGATTTGAACCCACGCCATTGTGATTCAGAGCCTAGACTACTATCACTGAGCCAGGATAACATTAGAATTTGGGACAATCAAGACTAATTGGAATAATCTACCACGTTTGTGTATGTGGGTAGGGGAAACCTCATTCAATGCAATGACCTTTCATTCCAATATCATTTGATTACCGTACATTATCAAGCTCATATTTTATTCTAGGCAGAATGTAATAATAACCTCTCATTGTTGCAGAGTGTGTGTGGGATAATACATCAAAACAAAGGTAAGAACCTCCAATTCAGTATAATCGGTATATATCAATGTAAAGAATTAGAAGTACACCTCACTCTCCAATGTACTGAGACAAATTAAACGGCACGACTATTTTACAACCAAAACAGTAGACAAGAATACTTATGAATTCAAGTAATGATTGAACCTTTTTCATAATAACAATCAAGATTAAAGGATTTTTAAAAACAGTTTTACGCAACAAGTTATTGTAGAATAAAGAAATGTGTTCCAGCGGAGGGTTATAGAAAAGATAGGGGGTTTATTAAATAACAATCAAATTTGGGAGTAGATTGAATTGACTGCATTGGTCTTTTACAGACGTGATAATTTTATAATAATAATTTAAATAATAATCCTTGCATTTAATATAGCACTTCTAGACGTCTCAAAGCGCTTCACAGAGTATACAGTAAAGTGTATTGACTGCATATTTGTGGTTCAATCAAGATATTCCATGAATTTCCATTGCAAAATCTGAAATCTCTAATTTGGACAAAAAGTGGTTAAAAAGCTGGGACAGGTAACAGTGAAACCAAGAAAGCACAGATCCATGGAGATACACAAAGGAGAAGAGTTGGTGGAGGAGGATATATCAATGGCAGAGAGATTGAGGAGAACAGGGAGGCACAGGGAGTCCTGATTGCATATAAAGGTGATTGAAGACAGTTCAAGCTCACAGTTGAAGACCTTTCTCTTCGACCAAGCTTTTGGTCACCTTCCTGCCCCTGCCCCTGGCTAGGTCCCGGGATCCGCTACTGTGAAGCGCTCTGAGACGCCGTCTGGCGTGGAGGGCGCTATATAAATCGAAGTTGTTGTTGTTGTTGTTGTATTGTGTTGTTGAGTCTGACCAGGATTAATTTACTCCTCCCACCCCAGCATGCTCACTTAAGAGTGTTCTGGGATGCTGTCCGCAGTGAGGGGCACTATATAACAACAGATGGGTCCTTCTCCATCCGTTGGCAGACATCACCAAAGTCTATCTTTCTGTCCACTCAGGACTAAAATGCTGTTCTTAGTACAGTACTACCAGTGTTATGGAGGCCAGATTGGGTGGAGGGGGGGGGGGGGAGGGGGGCGTAGAAGGAGTGAGTGGAGAGGAAGTCCTAAGATGGGAGGCAAGGATACATTCTGGTACCTAGGAGAGAAAAAGCAAGTTGCAGATGGTGCAGTAACTGATGAAAGGAAGGAGGAAATGTTCACAATGTTGGCTCATAGTGGGGTGGGGGAGAAGCAACATCTAATAAAATGTCCGTTGACTGTACGTATGGGAGTGCTCCTACACTGATGGCAATTAAAAATTGTGAGGGCTGGATTTTAATCTGTTTATGTTTGGTATTGATATCCATGTCAAAACAACTTGATACTTTCTCATTTATATGATATGTTTTAAACAAAATGCATCAGGACCTGTATTAAACTTGAGGCAAACAAGGTTTTCTCAGTTAGGTAGAAGGTCCATTTGATGTTTATTTTCCAGAAAACTTTATTTACTTCTGCAGTTGGATTGGCTGCAATAAGCAGTGGCTTAAAAAATCAAATATGGTGTACAAAAACAGCCATAAACAATGCAGGTCGTAAACAGTATAATATCTGTAATAATATTTAGTGACAGGAATTCACAGCTAAAAGCTTTGAGCTAATGGGAATGAATAGAATGGTTCCAGATTGAAAACCAAAACCATTTTCTATTTCTATTTACTTAATAGAAATACTAAATTATCAAGTATGTAGGGGAATTGATTGCATTCATTTAAACACATATCCCTCCCTTTTAACAAAACTACATTGACAGTGAGCCCTATCTTTGAAGTGCTTTTTTGGCTTTCATGCATTTATCTGCGTCACTCTCAAACTAAAAAGAAACACTTGCAGGTATATTTTTTCTAATTTAAAATTATGTCAAGCTTAACGAAGCCTATATAATCATATTATTATAACAAAAATTCTGTTTGGTTTTCTGTGCTTAATTGGAACAAAAATCATTTCAAAGTGATTGTGAAAAATTATAACCCGGGGTACAAAAAGCACTGTAGCTGGCTGCGTTCAGAAGTATAACTAATAATGTCTGTCCTTTTTCCAATCATAATTATGGCCCGAGTTACTTTATAATAATCTTGAAGGAAGATTAAATTGTTCACCTTTGAGTAGAGGTCTCTTCTCTGAGCAATTAGACCATTTCAGTTAATATTTACTTGGTACCACTTTTTGAAGAAAGGACGAATCAGCTGAAAAATACTTCAGGGTTTAAGCTAAAAAGTTTGTTTAGTTCTTGGTTTAAAGTGTAAAAAAAAATGTCAGGGCTGATTTTATTTAACACTCGGCTGCTTCACAATCAACCAACCGGCCTTCTCTCTTATCCATACACCATTTGAATATTATCACTACTACAGACAATAACACTTGCATTTTATATGGTGCTTTATCATATCATCAAGACCTCTCAACGCACTTTTATAGGATATACCGGCTCTCTGTTTGTCCCACAGATAGCCATGGAGTGAGTGACCGGTTTTATTTAGGGGATTTGTTGTGCAGGCGCTGGGAGAAATTCCCTTCTCTTTTTTTGAATAGTACAATGGGATCTTTAACATCCACCTGAACAGACAGACATGACTCTGGTTTGATGTCTCATTTGAAGGACTGCATTTTAAACATTGCAAACCCCATCCCCACCACCCGCCTCACCCCACAAGCACTGCATTGGAGTGACACTTTATATGTCAGGGGGATTGTTGGCCTGGGCATTCATCTGACAGGTGCAGCCGACACACCCCGGCACTATATTGAAGTCTCGGCCGAGATTAGGTGCTCACAGTCATAGAAACAGCAATAAGCCATTCAACCCATCAAGCCTTTTCCGCCATTCCAGAAAGATCCCGGCTGATCTGTACCACAACTCCAATTACCCATCCTTGCTCCATTTCCCTTGATACCCTGACCTAACACATATCTATCCACGTCAATCTTGGGAAGGAGAGTTCCAGATTTCCACACCCCTTTGGGTGAAAAACTACCTCCTATTTAACTCCTAAATAACCTAGCTCTAATTTCATGATTATGCTGGATGCGTAATCTCAATTATGAAGATTTTTAAGATTGTTCTGCAATCCTGACATGGGGCTTGAACCCACAACCTTCTGTCTCAGAGCTAACTAAGCCTGGCTGACTTTTAAAAAGAAATGAATGCAATCTAATGTAAGATTTTAAAACAAGAGTAGAATAGGAAGCAATAAAACACATCTCAATAATCAAATAAATTCCAAAGAAGATAAGGGGGTTTTGCAATGTGAAGGTTAAATTATATCAGTTTTGAATTAACCAAAACAGGTGAAAGATAGTGTGGCTTATTTGTTTTAAAAAATACAGAAATGTTAAGCAGGACGAATGATTGCAATAAAAGAAACAATGATAACGTAAATTAATTGAAGAGAGAACAGTGATGCTCTTCATGTTAAACTACGAGATTCTGCATTAATGGGCCACTGTAACCCAGGCAAATGTCACTCATATTTTAGCCAAAGCATCCCGATAATTAGAGCAGGTTTCTGCACTGGGATTGAATTCATGAACCCGATCACTCACCTTTGGAGGAAAAAAAAGCATTTGAATTCAAAAGAAAAGGGCTTGTGACAGATAAAAACTTTATACTTGGTCCTTTATAATGAGATAAAAATCCACCCTTCTCCCCATTTCACAGCCATAATTGCTGATTATGTTGTTAGGCAGTAGCAGTTCCTCTCGTGCTCTCCGCCCCATCATTATTATTTAGTCTGGCATATGAGGGTGCTTCAAAGACCGACTGGAGTGGTCCGAGTCTCATTTAGCACACACTTAAACCCCAGGTATGAACCTAGGTAAACACTGCATTGTTATCATTAATTATCCCTAGGGCTATCTGGTCATCTTTTGTTGAAGCTGACCCATATAATAATAAAGCTTTGGGGCATATTGTATTTCTTTGACAGATTAATTAGAAATTCAGCTGTAGAGGTACAAAGAAACTCGGTCATGAATATTTAAATAGACTGACACAAAAAATCATGAAAGGCTGCTGAACTACATGACAGACAGGGGATATTAGGCAAGTGATTCTAATCAATAATCTCTTGATCTCTTACATATTAATACACTGCCTGCTGTTATTAAGCTCCATAATAAGGGAGGGTAGAGAAAGTTAGTGTAGCTCTGCTGTAGGCCTCCAAGGCCCCTGGTGTATACACTAACTGACTGAGAAAATGCACAGAGGAACCAAACCTCAGCCTCTTCAATCTAATCCAATCTTAGGAATGGCAGCTCTGAGCATCACCAACTGGATAATTATTGGCCCTGACAAGGTGAAGGCGTTTGCAGGCAAATGAGATGGGAAGTAGGATAAGTCCCAGACCACCCAGCGCAGGGCAGGCTTAAAACCAAGCACACGATGCTGTTCAGGCTTGTATGTGCTAACATGGGAAAGGTGGGAATCACTCTACTTTTTCAAGATGTTAAAGGGTCACTGACAGGCGAACACTCCGAGCTTGTTGATACTGCTGACTGGAACACCAAGTTAACTGGACCTTACCCACCAGCCTTTGATAGTCTCCCACAGCTGCAGTAAAGCTGTGTTCAATTAAGTGGCACCATAGCTATTTTGAAACTGCTTAACAATTGCCAAGTAGAATTAATTGGAATCAAAAAAATATAATTAGATACAGTGCAATGCAAACAGAAAATAAAATAAGGTCAGTAACTCATTCCCGGCAAAAATAAAAGAACTCGATTCTCTTAAGCAATCTGGCAGCAAGCCGGTGACATTATTGGACTCTTAACAAACCCCCAAACCATTAAGCTCTGTTTCTCATTCATTATAATAGGAAGCAGCATTTTTTGTTAATGTTTAAGCTTAATTTTTGAAACCTTGTTTACATAAAAATACAGTTGATATCGCCAACATTTAGCAAATTACAACAAAACACAGTTGGTAATGGTTATCTTTATTTTGAAAGTATATACTTGCCCAATTCAATACACTCATCATGCGATGTTGAGTACAAGGCCAGCAAGCCACTGATATGTACCAGGGATATTTAGTGCAATGGAGATTACTTCTTATAATGTTACCGATCGCTGAGAAGCTATGTACGTAAGCAGTAAATAGTGTGCAACAATAACACAATAACAACAACTTTCATTTATATAGCGCCCCTCATGCAGGGTAGCATTCCAGAGTGCTTTTGCAGCAGTCATTTGTCGGAGTTGATGAGCCTTTCATTAACATATAGTTGACTATCATTGAGCAATACAAAGATAAAGTGTGAATATTTTCATCTACATTTTGCCTAATTTGCACATCCCCTTCCATTTCTCCCATGGTCTTTTATTGCTGGGGAGTCTCACGGCACAATCTTGCAAATTCCCGAGCGACGTTGCATTTTCACTTAAAGTGATTGCATCAGTTATGTCATTGCAGATTCCAGGAAAAGCAAAAATAAGTTAAAAAAAATTAGGAGCCAGAGATCGTAATTGATTTAAGCCTCATTAGAAGATGGACAAAAGCATTTTACAAGTTATAATGAAACACATGCAACCTTCCAAACATTGCGTAAACTGTAACATGAAAAAGGCATGAATCAAACCCTGTTCGCCTTACAACACAGCTGATGCTCCAACTGATAGCTTGGTGATAAAGATAAGGTGCACTGCATGATAAATGGTTGATTAATTCATAATTGTTCAATCTTACAATAATATCAATGCACTGTAGAGTCATTTTTAATAAAAATTAAGCGTTAACCTTTGGAAAAATTGTTTGTGATGAATTTGTGAATCAGAACCGATTCAATATGCTTACATATATAATACTAAAAGGCACAACCTTGTGCAGGAAAGCAGAAATTCAAAAGAAAAAGATTCAAGAAAAAGATGGGCAGCTCATATCTGGAAGCAATTATGAACATCTGAGGACAATGAAATTCCACATTACCTTTGTGAACATTCATAAAGGCAGTTTGAGGAAAGTATTTTGAAAGGTTTATCTCTGGGCCTTAGCAACATAAATTTGTTGTCATTGGAATCTTAAATAAGAAAATTCCATTTTGACAAAGAGTACAGAATAGTGGAGTGGAACATATTAAGGTAGCATCTTTAAAATGATTGAGTAAATGGGTTCACTGCAGAATCCTAATATCCCTTGACAACACTCAACTGTGATTCCATCCCAGATGCCTAGGACGCTACTAAGTTATGCCAGAAATTCCTAGATTTATTCTTTTGTTCATAGGTCAGCAATAGGAAATGCCACTAAGCAGTGGGAATTTAAGCAGGAAATACAGCATTGAAGGGAAAAGGAGGGATAGCTACAAATTTACGAGATTGTTCTTAAATCTGGAACAAATGTCTCACACATGCTAAAATGTATTGTAATATACGGTACACAGTATGCTCACTTTTTCATATACAGTACTCTGAAT